>CM065379.1:39850817-40160817 GCA_033060915.1 Euryodendron excelsum
CGCAGAACTGTAGACCTGATGATGTTCCTGTTACCAAAGGTGACAAATTCAGTAAGAGTCAATGTCCGAAGAATGATTTGGAAGTAAAAGCTACGCAAAACATTTCTTATGCTAGTGCAGTTGGGAGTCTTATGTATGCTCAGGTGTGTACTAGGCAGGATATTGCTTTTGCTGTGGGAGTTCTTGGTAGATATCTTTCTAACCCTGACATGGACCATTGGGTGGCTGCAAAGAAAGTCATGAGGTATTTGTAGAGAACGAAAGATTATATGCTTATATACAGAAGAGTGGAGAATCTTGAGGTTATTAGTTATTTAGATTCAGATTTTGCTGAATGTGTGGATGACATGAAGTCTACTTCAGGATATGTTTTTATACTAGCTGGAAGAGCTATTTCATAAAAGAGTGTCAAGCAACTCTTACAGCTTCTTTCATTATACATGCTGAGTTTGTGGCTTGTTTTGGAGCTACAACCCAAGCTGTTTGGCTACGAAATTTCATTACAGAACTTAAGGTGATTGATTCTATTGCTAGACCACTGAAAATCTTTTGTGACAATAGTGCAGCCATATTCTTTTCTAAGAATAATAAGAGTTTTAGTGGGTCTAAGCATATTGAGATTAAGTATCTATCTGTTAGAGATTTAGTAAGGAAATGCGACATCATCATTGAGCACATTGATATAAAAAAAATGATGGCAGACCCCTTGACCAAGGGACTCAGGCCTATTACTTTTAGTAGACATGTTTCTGACATGGGTGTAATTGGGTCATTTGATGCACTTGGTTAGTGGGAGTTGTTTTCTTTACATTATTTGGCAGATTTATATGTTAAGACACATTTAGTTATTTTGTGATTGTCTGTGATGCCATTTATGCATGAATATATTTTTTGATGCTTGTATACCATATGGATAAATGTATTCATGATTCAGTTTTATTGATAGTCTTAAGTTTGGTGTAACTTAAGCAATTTGGGATATGTCTTGTGTTTGCACCATAAAGTTAACTCGAGACAGTTATGCAAGACATGTTGGTTTCATTGGAAATCATAGGAATTCTCTTGCTTATTAATTGAGCATACAGTTAAAGAGAATTCAAGGATTGATTGAGGATTAGCACTGTTATGAGATCACATACGGAGTGCTTTTTCCCACCACACTACCACATTTGATCTATGTCGATAAGATTATTAGTATTTGTAATCATGAGTGGTCTTGCATGGACTAATAATGTGATGATAGCCTTGGTTTGATATTGATAACCTTGTTGGACTAGATTGTTTTAGGTGTTGTTTCTCATCCTACTTGGTTTTTTAAAATTGCGGCCACGTACAGTTATTTCTATGCTCCAACTCGAGAGTCGTTTTCTAAATTTTTTTTTTTTTATAATTTGTTCAACACTACAATGAATGTTTGCTCAAGTGGGAGAATGTTAGACTATTCTAAATTGAGCTAACATTAATTATGGTTATTTTTCTAAACACGGGTTGGACCCAAGTCTGGATGAGACAAACATGGTAAGCCCAATAAGGTTGTGATCTATCATGCATGGGCTAGTGTGCACCTATTCAATTAATGTGGTTTGATGGTATTTAGTATGGGCCTGGTTAGTCAATTGAGCCTTTATGGAGGGGCCCAATGTGACTAGGGTTTTAATATATATAGAGGCTAAGTCCCCTCTCTTTCCATCATCAGACTGTTTTTCATAAAATTCCGTCATACAGAGAGTGGGTACAGAGAGGAAGACTTACCACTAACACGTGTTCTTTAGGATTACAACTGCTGCTTCATTGAGGTCAATCAACCATGAAGCAAACAGGTAAGTTTCGCATCCTTCTTGAATCTTAAATCATGTTGATGTTCCTATATTCCCATATAATTCATGGTCATGTTTTATGATTGATTTTATGCTTGTATTCGATGATAGAAAAAAATGCAACTACATAGATTAGGATCGTATACACAATTTTGTACGATATAGATTAGGATTGTGTACACATTAGGATTGTATACCTTAAGGAAGTCTCCCCTCCGAAACTTGCCACTCAATTGTATATCTATACCAATCATGAAATCCATAACGGCTTCTCGGAAACCTAATATTAGAGCTGCATACATAATAAAGAAAAAATAAGTAAAATATAATAAATTGTTACATAATTTGCACAATTGCTACAAATATAAGTAATTTACTGCCGCGGATACCCCTTTTGTCAAAAAAAAAAATCTATAAATTGAAGAAACTAACTTCTCCTCTCATAATCTTCACTTTCCTCTTCTCTGCTTCCTCGGTCTTGATTAACTCTATCTTGCTCACTACTAATGCTCGCTCTCCTTTTTCCTACTATTGACCTAGAAAAAAAAACTATCAAATGAATAAGTTGTAACATAAAAACTATCAAGGTAATAAGATAAAACTCGCCATTGTTGGATTATGGAGCGTATACGACCTTATTTGACAATTGCGAATACGGCAACAGAAAATTATCATCTTCGTCTTCAATTGCCATAAGTGTACTATCTTTGGCCCTAAGTAGAGCATTGTACCGTTTCGTGTCTTCAGCTGAGAGAGCAAATAGGGATAGTAGCATATTTGATAGATAGAAAAAAAAATGCAACTACATAGATTAGGATCCTATAGACAATTTAGTACAATATAGATTGGGATTGTATACATATTAGGATTATATACCTCAAGGAAGTCTCCCCTCCTATCATTTGCTTTCCTCCTCTCCGCTTCATCAGCGTTGATCCTTTTTATCTTGCTGCTAACGCTCACTCTCCTCTCGTCCTTCTAATGACCTAGAATGATGAAAAAAACCTATCAAGTAAATAAGTTTAAAGATAAAAACTATCAAGGGAATAAGATCAAACTCGCAACTATTAGACGATGGAGGATTTATAACCTCATTTAACAATTGCGAATAGGGCAACAGAATATTATCATCTTTGTCTTCGACTACCATAAGTGTAATGTCTTTGGCCCTATGTAGAGCACAGTACCCTTTTGCGCCTTTAACTGATGGAGCAAATGGGGAAGGTAGCATATTTGATAGATATAAAAAAAAATGCAACTACATAGATTAAGATCGTATAGATGATTTGTTACTATATAGATTAGGATTTTATACCTCAAGAAAGTCTCTCCTTTGAAATTTGCCACTCAATTGTATATCTATACTAGTGATGAGATCCACAACGGCTTCCTAGAAACCAAATGTAAGAGTTGCATACATAAAAAAAATAATTATAATGTAAGAAATTATTACATAATTTGCATAATTGTTACAAAAATAAGTAATTTATCACCGAAGGTGGGGATACCCCTGTTATCAACAAAAAAAAGTCTATAAATTGAAGAAACTATTTTCTTCTCTCCTCTCGTCTCCTCTCCTCTCCTACTCTTTGCTTTCCTCCTCTCCGCTTCCTTGGCCTTCATCTTCTCTATATTGCTCTACTATTGATTGCTCTCCTATCTTGCCTCTAATGACCTACAAAAAAAAATAAAAAAAAGAACCATCAAGTGAATAAGTGATAACCAAAGAACTATCAAGGGAATAAGATAAAACTCACAACTGTTTGATGATGGAGCATATAAAACCGCATTTAACAATTGCGAATAAGGCAACAGGCAATTATCATCTTCATCTTCAACTGCCATAAGTGTAATGTCTTGGGCTCAAAGTAGAGCACAATACCATTTTGCGACTTCAGCTGAGGGAGCAAATGGGGATAGTAGCGTATTTGATAAATAGAAAAAATGCAACTACACAAATAAGGATCGTATAGACAATTTGGTATGATATAGATTAGGATTGTATACCTCAAGAAAGTCTCCTCTCCGAAACTTGCCACACAACTATATATTTATACTAGTCATTAAATTCATAACGGCTTCCCAAAAACCAAATGTAAGAGCAGCATATATAAAAAAGAAATAAATAAATAAAATATAATAAATTGTTACATAATTTGCACAATTGCTACAAAAGTAACTAATTTACCACCGAAGGTGTGGATATCCCTGTTGTCAAAAAAAAAATCTATAAATTGAAGAAACTAACTTCTCCCCTCCTAATCTTCAATTTCCTCCTCTCTGCTTCCTCGGTCTTGATCCTCTCTATTTTGCTCGTTGTTAATGCTCGCTATCCTCTCTTCCTTCTAATGACCTAGAATAATAAAATAAAAAAAATTATCAAGTGAATAAGATGTAACATAAGAACTATCAAAGGAATAAAATAGAACTCGTCATTGGTAAATAATGGAGCATATACAATCACAATTGCAAATAGGGCAACAAAAAAATGTCATCTTCATCTTCAACTGCTTTAAGTGTAATGTCTTTAGCCCGAAGCAGAGCACAATACCCTTTTGCGCCTTCAATTGAGGGAGCAAATAGGGATGGTAGCGTATTTGATAGATAGAAAAAAATGCAACTACACGGATTAGGATCGTATAGACAATTTGGTATGATATAGATTAGTATTGTATATATATTAGGATTGTATACCTCAAGGAAGTCTCCCCTTCAAAACTTGCTACTCAACTGTATATCTATACTAGTCATGAAATCCATAACGGCTTCCCGAAAACCTAATGTTACAGCTGCATACATTAAAAAGAAAAAACAAGTAAAATGTAATAAATTGTTACATAATTTGCACAATTATTACAAAAATAAGTAATTTACCACCCAATACAGCTAATGCAAGTTTGATGTTTCCTTAGAGGTTCACTAATTCCATGGCGGCCAATGCAATAGTATTACACAATTTGTCCAAGAACAAATGTTCCCATAGACAATCACCAATACAATGATTAATGATAACTAGTTATCTGTAATTCCCTTTCTACGAAGGACACCTTATCCGTCAAATATCTAACCACTACGGACTTTATGTTTAGCAACATCCATATTCCCTTAGAGATTTGAGTTGCTCAAACACAAATGCCGTTAATGATTGCAATATGAGTTAGATTTTGAGGCTCCTCAAAGTAGCATGCCCAAGATATACGTAGAAGACCTAGGATAATCAATGGAATGCTCATGGCATTCCATGATGCTTCAAGAATGCATCGGCAAGCCCTCACAACAATTTCCAAGTACTTTGGAATTGATTCGGCCGTTGGTTGGTTAGTTTTCCTTGATTTGGTTGGTGGTAGTCAGCTTCGATCGGTTGCTGAACTTTATGTTATGTTGTAATAGTGCTATTGGGATCCTTTCGACACAGAGATGAGGGAAAGTAACCCTACAACTAACTCATATTAAACAAGGAAAAGACAAAAATTTAAAACTTTCTCTTCTTTTCCCTTCCCTCCCCCAACTTTCAAACAGGCTACTAAATGTAAAGCAGAGAGTGCATTGAAGACGATAAAAAAGGAAGTGTATGTCTTAGACTCTGTGAGTTCAACATCAAATCAATATTTAAAGTTTACGAATAAACCTATAAGCAGCAGAGCTAAATTCAAAAAAAAATTAAAATATATGCCACTACCCAGAGTTGAACGCAAGCTCTCATAGGTATTAGTAAAGACTTAACCGGTGGGCCAGGCGATGCTACACTTAATCAATAATATATCTATGACTTTATAGCATTAATAGCAACGGTTAAACTGATGATCCTTGAACCAATACCTTTCACCCATTTGATTCTAATAACTAAGCCTGAAAAACTGTGAATCAAACCCTTTTAATGATTGTGCACATGAACTGTGTTTAACTCGAATTTGAATTTTTTCCTCCAAATTTTGAACACTGTGAGGTGCCAGTAAATTTAGTTAGTTTCAAAATTTAGAGAAGATAGGTTGTGAAGGTCCCCTTTTTTCCGTGTTTTTTTACCTACTGAAGAAAAGTATGTACAAGTAATTTAACTTTCATGCTCCACATAAATCCAGTGAAGAAAAAAGAATGCATTGTACAACTATTTTTTATTTCCCACTTTGTTTTTTTCCTTTGAAGAACATAGATTTTTATGAGATAACCTATTCAAACAAATTAGTCATATCATTAATTTAAAATACACGATAGGTAAATGAGAATTAAAAGGAACAAAGCTAGCATCTTTGCTCCAGCAACACAAGGAATCATAGGTAAAATCAAACTCAAGGATAATTGTTGGGAATCAAATTATCAATCTATAATATGATTAGGATAAAAAAACAAACAAACAAACAAACAAACAAACAAAGAAAACAAAACAACAACACCTAGTAGTGTTCACTCATCTTCAAAAGTCATCCTCTCTACAGCCCTACACCACAACTATTATAAATCCCAGAAAGAAAAAAAAATTTAAACAAACTAAATATGCACCAAATAAACTTCAAATCTTTCTAAATGACAAAAACAAAACTTTCTTTTCTTACAATTTGGAACTAAGAATGAAACACAAAAAACTCGTTAGTGGATATGGGTTGGGAAAAGTACTTAACCTAAAAGTTCTGGTAAGCACCCAATGCAGAAAATACTAAGCACAGCAATCTGAATGTCATGATTTAAAACTTACAAATTAAATACTACTTACCGGAACATATTAGTGGTAATAAGTTGTACGCATATGAATGAGAATTATTGTACTCTTGGTTACAACAACATTATTTCACTTTTAACTAAATAATGGTAATTGAATCCCCTTCAAGAAAAGTATCCATAGAAGAATAAATATAAATTATGGAGATTTAATAGTTCCAATTTTTCATAAAAGGACAAACAATTACTTTCAATACAAATTTTTATCGTATTAATAAAAGCAAACATTCTTCTTCTTTTTTCCTTTCGTAGCCAAGAATGAAACTAAGACTGTATATAGAAGACTGCAATTGAAACCTATTATTTCGATAAGAGATCCATGTCACACTATAACTTGAACAATCAAGCTAATAGCTGATGGTCACCAACAAAGATCCAATACTACTACTTAGCCATGAGGTATAAATCAATGGACAAATACTACCACCTATCTCCAACAAAGTTCGAAATTAAAATAAACTATATATAATTGGATTTACTTAAGAAAAACCATAAGTAAGGCAGTAGATTTTTAATGCTAATAATGGTAAAGAAGAGTAAATAAAAGCTTTCACACATGTAGATAAAGAAGACTATTCTATAATAGTGGAAAAAGCTGGTAATCTATAAAGTTCCACACAAGTATACATAGTGGAACATTTTACAATAGGGGGGAGCTTCTCTAAGAAGCTTTGTAAATATTCATAGAGAATTCTAAAACCATCCATCTGAGGAGGTGGATGGTTATAAATAGGGAGGAGAGCTTATTTGTAAATCATGAAGTGAGTTCAAACAAATCAAAGCGTGAGGCTTTCAAGTTCCTTTCAAGAGTTCTCTTTCTTTTTCTCGTTGTTGTTCTAGCTTCTTAGCTTTCTCATTTGTGAGGCTTTTAGGCTTACTTAGCACTTTGAGTGGGTGGAGTGTGTAAGTGTCGCGTGGGTTCAAGGTGGAAAAATTCCAAGCCCGTGGCATGGAGCATATACAACCTCCATGGACAATTGCGAATAGGGCAACAGAAAAATATCATCTTCATCTTCAACCACCATAAGTGTAATGTCTTTGGCACGAAGTAGAGCACAATCCCCTTTTGCGCCTTTAGATGAAGGAGTAAATGGGGATGGTAGCGAATTGAATAGATAAAAAAAAAATCCAACTACACAGATTAGGATCGTATAGACAATTTGGTAGGATATAGATTAGGATTGTATACAGATTAGGATTGTATACCTCAAGGAAGTCTCCCCTTCGAAACTTGCCATTCAACTGAATATTTGTACCAGTCATGAAATCCATAACGGCTTCCCAGAAACTAAATGTAAGAGCTGCATACTTAAAAAAAGAAAAACACAAAGAAAATGTAATAAATTGTTACATAATTTGCACAATTGTTACAAAACTAAGTAATTTACCACCCAATACGACTAATGTGAGTTTGATGTTTCCTAAGAGATTCACTAATTTCAGGGCAATCAATGCAACAGTATTACACACAATTCGTCCAAGAACAATGTTCACATAAACAATCACCAATACAGTGATTAATGGATTGGTGATCTGCAATTTCCTTTCTACGAAGGACACCTTATCCGTCAAATATTTGACCACTGCAGACTTTAGCAACATCCAAATTCTAGTAAAGATATGAGTTGCTCGAACACAAATGTCGTAAATGATTGCAATATGAGTTAGACTATGAAGCTCCTTAGAGGAGCATGCCCAAAATATACGTGGAAGACCTAGAACAATCAATGGGATGCTCGTGGCATTTCATGATGCTTCAAGACTGCATTGGCAAACGCTCACACCAATTTCCAAGTACTTTGAAACTGAATCAATTGGTGGTGGGTCAGCTTTCCCTAATTCGGTCGGTGGTGGGTCTTTCTCTAGTTCGATTGGTGGTGGGTCATCTTCAATCGGTTGCTAAACTTTATGTTTTGTTGTTGTAGTGCTATTTGGATCCTTTACCCATAACCTCCAATAACAAGAGTTTTCTCGACAAATTGGTTTCACGACACAGAGACGAGGGAGAGTAACCCAACAACTAACCTTATACAGGATTAGGGTTGTTATCATCTGAATCCAGAGAAAGGAAAGAAAAGAGAAAATGAGGGAAAGGTATTTTCCCTTTCCTATTTGATTTTACAAAGAAAATAAAAGGAAAGTAGAGGGAAAGAAGAGAGAGAATGAGAGATTCAATATTTTTCCCTCCATTTCTCTTCTCTTTCCCTTTCCTTTCTCTCCTAGGTAATATCAAGCAAGGTAAGGCCAAAAATTTAAAACTTTCTCTTCATTTCCCTTCCCTTGCCTTCTCTCCCCTTCTCCAAGTTCCAAACAGACTATTAAATGTGAAGCAAGAGTGCATTGAAGGCGATCTAAAAATAAGTGTATGTCTGAGACTCTCTGAGTTTAACATCAAATCAAGATTTAATGTTTACGGATAAACCATAAGCAAAAGCGGCAAATTAAAAAAATAAATAAATTATGTGCCACTACCTAGAATTGAACGTGGGCTCTCATAAGTATTAGTAGAGACTTAACCGGTGGCCAAGGTGATGCTATGCTTAATTATTGCATATTTAATATATACATAACGTAATTAAATATGACGAATCGATAATATGGGTATGACTTTTTAGCATTAATAGCAATGGTTGAACCGATGATCCCTGGACCAACACCTTTCACTCATTTGGTTCTAATAACTACGCCTGAAAAACCTTGAATCAAACCCTTTTAATAGTTGTATTGCTCTTTTCAAAAAAAAAAAAAAACCCTTTTAATAGTTGTGCACGTGAACCGTGTTTAACTAGGATTTGAATTTTTTTTTTTCAAATTTTGAACACTGTGAGGTGCCACTGAATCGACTTAGTTTCAAAATCTAGAGAAGAGAGGTTGTGAAGGTCCTTTTTTTTTCTTTTTTTTTTTTAACCTATAGAGGATAAGTATGTACAAGTAATTTAATTTTCATACTCTACATAAACCCAGTTAAGAAAAAAGAATGCATTGTACGTACAACTATTTTTTTATTTTCCTCTTTATTTTTTTTTTCTTTGCAGAACATATATTGTTACGAGACAACCTATTCAAACAAATCATTCATATCATTAATTTAATATGCACGATAGGTAAATGAGAATTAGAAGGAACGAAGCCGGCGTCTCTGCTCCAGCAACACAAGGAATCATGGGTAAAATCAAACTCAAGCATAATTGTTGGGAATCAAATTATCAATCTATCATATGATTAGGATAAATCAAAAAACAAAGAAAAGAAAACGAGAACGCCTAGTTATGTTCACTCATCTTCAAACGTCACCCTCTCTACAGCCCTACATCACAACTATTATATATCCCAAAAAGAAAAAACAATATTAAATGAACTAAATACGCACCAAAGAAACTTCAAATCTTTGAATGACAACAACCAAGCTTCGTTTTCTTACAATTTGGAACTAAGAACGAACCGTAAAAATCTCGTTAGTGGATATGGGTCGGGAAAATTTCTTAACCTAAAAGTTCTGGTAAGCATCCAATGCAAAAAATACTAAGCACAGCAATCTGAATGTCATGATTTAAAACTTAATTACAAGTTAAATACAACTTACCGGAACATATTAGTGGTAATAAGCTGTAAGCATATAAATGAAAATTATTGTACTCTTGGTAACAAGAGCATTATTTCACTTTTAACTAAATAATGGTAATCGATTGTGTTTAAGAACCTAACATTTTGCATTTTCAAGAAAATATTCAATATAACGGTGATACTACGTTATCTTGCATTTTCTACCTCTCCTTTCAATAAGAATTTTGTTTTAATCAACTCCAATGGCACACTGTGTAGACTGTTGAATGCTATCCGGTAATGTAATACCAACTGGAACATCCTTTATCATTCACAATTTCTTTTTGCATTCTTGTTCCACTAAATCTCAAAAGCACACCGCTTTCTGGAATAGGTACTATTTACAGAAGAGCTTAGAGAAAATAGAGCTTGACAGTCCTTAAAACAAACCAAGCTAGTAACCACTAACAAGAGTTAGATGGAAAGGGAAGGAAAGAAAATGTGATAAGGTCTCAAAACACTCATAACGGCTTCTTATCAAAACCAGTGTCACAATAATGTGTAAATCGGTAATATCATTAATACTGGTGAAACTTTCCAAAGAACTGATTATATGAAAAGACTGCAATCTGGACCAATTTGTCAAAATTATCAATTCAGCATATCAATTCACACAAATTGGTCCAAGCACGCTGTGTATTGAAGGGGGATGAAAATTGGAAATATGAATCTAATTATATTCTATGGAAGCCTTCAAGCATGCTTGAGTTCTTTCACCAACAAAGATGAATAATTATTAGCAGATCAAATCCTCTCCATATCTAGAACAGTAAATGAAGGAAAATCGTTTCTAATCAGAACTGTTCATAGGAAGAAAGCTGCAGAAACAAAAAGATAATTACTGCCTAAATTAAAAAGAAAAACCAAAGCTATGAAGTACGACAATATCATGCACTTCAAGAGTGCAACACCATGTTTCTCAAGCCTGGTTCAAACACTTCCTAAAGTGAAATGGACAAGGAAGAGCTGAAAATGATGCGATGTTGTTTCCAGGCTAAGTAGTAACTGTGAGTCAAATAAATACGCCCAAACTAATTTACAAGTCCAAAATGATGAACACTGTCGGATTGAGCCTGGAGCAGCCCAGAAGCAATTATTATAACACAGGCCTAGGTCATTTAATCAGTCCAAGCCAAAATGCTCTCAACCCAACTTACGAATATGATCATGCGGAGAGTCAAAATATTTAATGGAGAACAGACCCGCATTCAATGCGGAGGAGGCACTGCGCACAACAACGACACTCACATCTAGTTAGTCAAGCTCGAGCATAGCGATAAAGATAAAATTACTTCCGATCAGCAGGCTCTAGCCGGCAAAAACCTGTGCAGTGAGTCATGATTATCAGAGTATACTCAACAGAGAGCGTTACACTATAAATATCAGAGCTTCAAGAAGCAAGGTATGGACAATCTAACTAAGCCATACACACTTATTATTTTTACTTCATTTTTGGTTGAGAGTGCTAACTTGACTATTGGAGTGTCATCAGCCCAAAGAGAGTTGACTCATTTTAACTTCTTTATCTCTTTACAGCAGGTTAGAAACTCATCAATATTGGTTCGAGTTATTAGCCAACCCTTCCTAGAAATCCGACTCACAAGGATTAAGAAGAACGTTGATTAACATTTGGTCCTTAATAACATAAAAATGCATAATAATATAATAGGCAAAAACACACCAAGTAACAAACAAGTCCTCAAAACCCCACTGTATCTAAATAATAGTAATTATTCAACCTCCGAAAACTTAGGCAGGGAACCTCCAATGGTGTCTATAGCAACACAAAGGTATGCACTCCTAGTAACGTTCTTTGACTTCTTTCCCCCTAGGATGGTCGCCTGGTCTGGACTCTAAAGCCTTCAAAAAACACCAATTATTAACACTAACTAAGACAAACTCACAATCATAGGAGAAATAAATGGACCAGTATGTAGTCAATAAAAACACCAATTATTAACACTAACTAAGACAGAACTCAAAGCATTCATAACTCATCAATTACACTAATTGAACTCACATTTTGTAGCTAGTGTACTGAGGAAGCTTATTTAAATGGAAACATGGCACGGTATAAGAGCCATACTACTATGCAAGCAATAGCATTTGAAGGCACAAATTTATCTGATTTTAAGAGACGTTACGAGATAAATTAGTGGATATGTTTTCTTTTGGTAAGAACAAAGTATATCAATTACTAATTCAGTACAAACTCAAATGAAAAAAATAGAACCTCATTTCTTGACAAGACAAAATGTTTTTGAAGACAATGAAATTGAAAATTTCCGGCCCCCTAATAAAGTAGTATCAGCACCCAAAAAGAAAAATTAGAAATGAATACATTTCCATCTGGAAACCAAACGAACACATCATTCATACTTTCATTGAGCATGCTAACCAGTAAGAATAATTCCAGAAAAGGACATCAATACATCATGCTAACTAGCAAATCAAAAGGTAATCAAAGTTCAACAAGTTACATATGTACTTAACAAAAATTCAAGTTTCACAAGTAACTAACAAAACTTAAAGCAACTATTGAGCACCAAACAAGTTCTTATTTAAATTGAGAAGAAAAAATGGTCTCGCATAACTAATCAAGACAAACAACCATGTTTCAATAGATACTGAGTGTCATTAATGATTCTTCTAAAAAACACACTGCTTAGTAAACACGGTAAATACTCTGCACCAGACTGTTACTACTAAGCACACAAACATTGCATACGACCCACCATTAGTATAACTGAATAGATTACCACCTGAGATGGGGCTGAGTGGTCTGGACATGGGGCTGAGCTGGTCAATTGCGAATATCATCTTCATTTGAGCTCAATAATAATGAGAGGAGCCGAATTTGTCATTGGTCCAATCTCTAGTCAAAGAATCACCACCTGAGATGAAAGACAAGCTTGCAATTCTAGTTTCGGGCATTGTGTCATCTGGTGAGGCTTTGAAATCTAATTCTCAAGCTGATTCCATTGATCATTTGGTTTTAGGAGCGTGGCTTGAGCCGATGCAACTTGATCAGCTCGTAGCCTAGTTAAGTTGAATTCATTTTCACTCATTCACATATAAACAGAAGTTAGGAAATACATAATTTTTGTGGTTTTCTTTGGCTGGTGGAGGGGATGAAATTGAGAAGTTGAGACGGTAGTGAAACTGCAAGAAGGGTAAAGGAAGGCAGAAAAAGTCAAGATCATTCTCTTTTCATTTATTGTTACAGCAGAAGTGAGAAAATGAGGATGAAGAAGCTTATCTGGATACTAAAGAAACCTGGCCCAGATTTGGTATAGTTCTTTTTATATTATGGAAAATTCTAGGATTACTTTTTTTCCCATTCATTTCCTTCAAAGAAAGCTACAAGTTTCACTGCAATGAAACCGAGCTTTTTATATGTTGATGCCTATTTTTTTTTCACTTGCTAAATCTGTGACCGTAATCTCAAAGGAGTGGTGGGGTTAGTTCTGCTCTCTCGCGTTGATGATGTCCATCATTTTGGGAATGCATTATTGTGAGGGTCAGGTAGGTACAAACTGAAGGTTTTATTTAAAATAGTTGCGGCTGTCTAACACAGTCCACTGACATAGAGCCCAATCAATATGATGAATACCTATTAACTATGTTAAACAGTCGCGACTAACCGTAACACGCCCTCAAACCTGAATTGTAGTTGCTTATTATCTCAATACCTTTATTTTTTTGGCGCTCTCTCTCTCTCTCTCTCTCTCTCTTAAATGTGTTTCGAATTGTGATATGTGGGGTCAATTCAGGGCCCTGCTTTTAATGGTCGGTTTGTGGACCAGCTGTTGCTTAATCTTATTATTATTTAAAAAAAAAAAAACTTGCTTGAAGTGTATTCCTTTGGTTTGAAGTAATCCTCATCAAAACTGCTTATCCGGCTCTGCAATGTTAAGTGTATAAAGTGATTCTGGAAAGGTACAAAACTAGACTCCAGCGGTTCAGGAAAAAAAAAAAAAGACTGGACTCCAGTTGCCAGAGCTTGTACAGTGTCGGAGGATATCTAGTGCCAAACAAAAATGAAATTCAACTTCTTTCACTTCTATTTTATTTTCCTTTTGTTTTCACTTCTTTCACTATACAAGCTGCCAGAGCTTGTACAGTGTTGGAGGATATCTGGTACCAAACAAAATGAAATTCAACTTCTTTCACTTCTATTTTTTTTTTTTTTTTATTTGCCAGAGCTTGTACAGTGTTGGAGGATATATGGTGCCTTTCTATTTTTCTCTGTACAAATTTAAGATTCAAAGGTAACATAATGATTAGAGGTCTCAAGTTCTCAACTCAAAACATAACTTTGGTATTGATAATACATTAGATTTGTGGACCATTTCATGTATTTGTGGGGTATGAACCTGGTCTTCCATGCTAATTAATTTTCTCTGACATCTAATCTCGGGACTGGACTAGTATATATCTAAATCCTGTCTTCTTCAATGTTTGGTTGGCATGAAATTAGAGATGAGAGAAGATGAGTCCTATACATTAATTATCGTTAGATCAAGTGACAAGATAATTCCATCCCTTCGATAAGTTATCCTAAAAAATTATTTAATGCTTCTAGGTCATCATGTCATCTTTGCTCTACCACTCACATAGTCTAAAAATTTATAGATATTATAAAAAATTTTGAAAGTTTTAGAGGGTCATGCCACCCCCCCTCCCCCGGGCCCCCGCCCCGCGCAAGTCCCCTATGCCCGCCACTAGAGTCAAATACCCTACTTAGCAGATGAGAATCCACCTCATATGAGTTAGGAGTAAGAACATTTGGCGTTCTGGAAGAACTAACTTATTTCTTAGTTATTTCACCCATTTTGGGATAGTTATATTACCCATCTTACAAAACAAATTGGACTTTTTAAAAATGTGTCTCTTACACAGTTTAATCTAACAACCGTATTTATTTTGCTCGCAACTCAACGGTTAAGATCATTTTCTCACCACTCACTTTTTCGCCCAAAGATGTTGCAATGCACCAAAACCAAAAGGGCAAATTATGCTGACCTCCTTTGAGGTTTATTAAAATGTAAAACACAACCCTCCACGTTCTAGTAATTACGATCAAAATATAAAACACTACCCTCTACGTCCTAATAATTACAGACCTCTCCTGTTAGTGTTTGTCGAGAAACGGTGTTAGTTTTAGTTATTCAATTACGTTTTTGCCCAAACTTTTCTGCTGTAACTTAATTGCTATAAACATTAAATTCTTTGGGTCAATTTTCCAAAGACTCCCTTTACACACACACATATATACACATATATATATACTAGCTGTAATCCATGCCATGCACAGGATTCGTATAGTCTACAATCAGAAATAATTGTGATTATAATTTAGGTTCTTCCAGCAAGCAATTGAAGAAAAAAAAAATAAGTGAAAATATTCGAACCCAATATTATAGCTAGGTGAAATTATAAAAATTCCAAGTTGCACAAATCAACCAACGTAGGCAAATAATTTGGAGTTTCTTTTTTTTTTTTTCCCCCTTAAACTATACAAATATAAATTCTAGGTCCCTCGTGTTAACACCCGAAAAATTTAAAGAAATAAATGTAACTAATCAAATGTCAACACTTCCATCAGATCATAAATTTAGAAAAGAAAATTAAAACCATGCTAAATACAACTCAAAAATATTCATTAAGGTACAACACAAATTGTTTAATAGCATTGGAGGACACTTGAATTCCGGGAGCACTGAATTATTTCTCAGTTATCCCACCAATTTTGGGATAGTTATATTATCTATCTCACAAAACAGAGCCGACTTCTTGAAAATGTGTCTCTCACACAGTTTAATCTAACGAACCATATTCATTTTGCTCACAACTCAACGGTTAAGATCATTTTCTTACCATTCACTTTCCCGCCCAAAGATGTTGCAATGCACTAAAACCAAAAGGGCAAATTACACTACGCTCCACCTCCTGGTGTGTCGTTCATGAATTCTCCCTTCTGGTAATGAGCCAGTACTTATAGAGAAGGATTTTGCCATACTCCTCGTCAATTTTTGCAGATGCTTATTATACTCCTTGTTATAGAACATTGTACTCTTATGCTCTATTTGGATAGCAAGAAGGGAAGAGGTACAAATCCCACGACAAACTTTATCCCAAGTTTCCTAAAGCTGTCCTACACCAAAAGAAAAAAGTCATAATTAGAGGGGAAGTAATTAAGCAATGAAGAATTATTTTGGTCAGTAATCAAGAAATTTTCAACAAACCCCATGCCGTTCGTACAAATTTTTAATTTTTTTTAGAAAGCTAGGAAGAAATGTCAACACAATTGTGCAAGTGTGCACAAAAGAAACAAAAAACGAAAATAAATAATAAAAAAATGAATGAAAAAAAGGAAAAAAAAAAAACTTTTTATCTTACCATGTTCTTGAGAGGAACACTCAAAAGTTACGGAATGATGATAAATGAACTCTGTTCAACATGGTCACGGCTGCAGTACTTGGCTTGCCCACAATGGCAAAGGTGCACGAAATACAACTGGTAGACCTGTAACAGGGTGCTCAAATGACATGCTCTCTGCATGAAGTTCATGGCCGTCATATGTTCTCCCTTTCCACTCAAAGACACCCTCATATTTCACATCTCCTCTAATGGGAATTCCAAGATACTGGCAGTGCAAGCGAATTTGATGAGTTCTTCCACTTTGTGGATGTGCTCGCACCAAAATTTCATCCTTCTTCACAATTGTATCTGTTACAGATTTTTCTTCAACTACTATAACTTTTTCTTCATCCTTAGTAGGTTCAGAAAACTCTTTGAAGCACCCCTGCCCATTTACTGATAACATTTGAAAACGAGTTTGCATATCTTTAACAACTGACCCGCCTGGTAATGTCCGACCAACATCTGATGTAGCATACACGCGCCAGGCTCCAAACTTTGATCGACCATGACCTGACTTAATGGTGATTCTTTCCCATTCCGTAGCTTGCCCAATGCAGAAAGCAATGTACGTTTTCCTAACCTTGTGGTCTGTAAAAGCCTTCACTAGCTTAGCAGCTACTTTGTGTGATTTGGTTATTACCATCACCCCACTTGTGTCACGATCAAGTCTATTAGCGAGATGGAGCTCTGGGAGATTGACTTGGGTCCCTAAGATTCAAAACATGTTAACTCAGTTCAATTACTTCAGTATATATATGAAACTTCTATTGGAGGATGGCAACCTAGTCAAAAACGTTGTTCATTTTTTTTTTCCCCATTAAAGGACAAAGCAAATAGACTCTCGTATTGCAAATAGTAGAGCTATTGTCAAATGAACCAAGCCTTCAAGAAATTGGACTTTCACTTCATAGTAATGTTGGTCTCTATAATATGACCACACAACAAAAAGTAATACATACTAACCCACACCCACAGGGAAGAATAAAAAAGTTCATATTTCCTCTTCCTAATTAACAACTGTCCATCAATGGAATTCATCTAGGTAATGTGATTCATGTTGCCAGTGTTCCCCATCAGGCACACTTTCCTTTAATAAACATCAAGAATGGCGACCTTAAAATTTTCTCCTTCTCTCCTGTTGTTTCCTTTCAACAAATCAATACAAACAAATAATGACAAAATTTAGCAAGACTAGTTCCATGCAGAAATATAATTAACTTATGAGATGTTTTGTGTTTTTACAAGAGCTAGAAGCTATGCATCACACTGAAGCAGCATACCAAGTTCCACGTACCACACAATCCACATTGTGGGTGATACTGGTCTAAGGAAATGAAGCTGCTGGTTTAGCAGTGGATTGTTATTAAACTGTTATAGGGAAGAATTTCCAAAATGAAGCTCATATGGAAAAGGACACTTTGAAGTCACTCCAACAAAGAAAGAAGATCCATTTGAGTTGAACACCCAATTATTTTCGCATGGTAAAACATATTGCTTCATAAGTATGACTGAAGCCCAATTATACAAAGTGAACAAAGAGGATATTTGGTAGCCAGTAAACTACGGGCTATGTATTTCATAAAGCTCTTGTGGAGTAAACTCAAGCCTATTAGGAACTAAACTCAATTTACAGCAGAGCATATGTGCTGCAACTTGAGCAATCAATTAATCCCTACAACAAATCAAGTCAATGCCTTCAGCACACATGTACTTTACATTGTCCAATCAACCAATCCATGTTCAACCCAATCTATAGTTCTTCATTTCTTGCATTCTCCCCTTTTCTGTGTACTCTCCGTTCAGTTCCAAGAAATTTAAGGAAAAGAAAGGAATATCCACATATTTGATAAGATACACATGTATACTTTGAAAGCATGTGATTTTATCTATGTACATGTTAAGTAACTAATCTGTTACAAAATTTTGAATCTTATGCAGTACAAGTTTTGATTCCATAAACAAATGAATACTTCAAAGAAGCCAATTAGACAAGGTAGATGAGCTTTCATTTCTTGTATGTTGATCCTACCTTTTTTTCAGCCAAAAAGAAAATGAAGTTGTCCTTTATAGATGCTGAAGACAGCAATGAAAAGATAAGAACTTGAAATCTAGAATGTTATGTTAAATTTTGTCATAATTTCCAATAGTCAGGAACCTATCAGAAGCTTATCCAAATACTTGGACTAAGCTCAACCAAACGGAGGCATTGGTTTTCTTTTTAAGTTTCAGACAGACACAAAGTAACTACCTTTTTTAATTTCTTCTAGTCTTCCTGGTCACCAAGGGTGACAGCCCGCACAATGAGTGCTTGCCGATTCATCATTCTACTTCCTTTCCATTTCTAACCTTGAATCTCTCAGATGGAAAATTAAGTCCTAAAGTGTAAGCAACAAAACTCACAACATTAAAAAAAAAGAAGGGTGGGGGGGTGGGGAGCTCTATGTTCTGCATTGTCAATTTCTATACAATGAGAGCACGCACGCACGCTAATTATATTTTGGTACCTCATGTTTTGTGTGGTTTCTTCTCCCACAATTGAAAAGAAGATATGAACCAAGCAGAATAGACTTGTTTACAGCGTAGTTCCTGAAGGATGTGGGTGTGTTTCTTATGTTCGCCACAAGGTCCAGGCCTTCTTGAGCTCGTGCCAGCCACTATTTACACTAATCATATCAAATTTATGTATTACATGAATGATAATCGGCTACAAAAAATATGAAGAGGAATAGAACTTGAGATCACAAGGGCCAGCCGGCTATTGGGCAACCTGTGGTGTGTGAGCTTATTTGTGTTGTATCCAAGTACGACCAAAATAAAGCAAACAATCGAATCTCACCCTACGAAGAGAGCTATTACTCCCACCCCTGACACGGTGGGATGGTAGTACAAGTAGTTTATTTTTTTAGCCGGTTATATCCTTACTTTCACCCCTTACAAGTATTTCTTATTTTTTATTTATTATTTTATTTTGATTAATTTAATTTTTTTAAAAAAATAAAATAAAAATCACATAGATTATTAATGGTATGAGATTAGAAATTTTCTGTTCAGATAAAATTTTTTGTTCGGATATGTCTTCTCTATACACCTGAATTTACCATTAATCAGGCAAGCATTTCTTATTTTTTATTTATTATTTTATTTTCATTTTGTTTTAATTAATTTAACTTTTTTTAAAAATATGAAAAGAACAAAAATAAAAAATAAAAATCACATCAGTGAGTAAGATTATCAAGGGATATGAGATTAGAGATTTTCTGTTTGGGTATGTCTTCCTCTATACACCTGAATTTACTACTGATCAGGTAAGCATTTATTATTTTTCATTTGTTGGTTTATTTTTATTTTATTTTGATTAATTTAATTTTTTTAAAAAATAAAAAAATAAAGGTTACATCAGTAAGTGAAATTGTCAAAAAATATGAGATCAAAGATTTTCTGTTCGATAAGATTTTGATCAAAATTTTAAAAAAAATTTATAAAAATAAAGAGGTGAGAGTAAAAAAAATTATAAAATTTGATCATAAAAATTTTTTTTTATAAAAATTTAGAAAATGACAGGAAAAAAAATTAAAAAATTTTGATCAAATTTTTTTTTAAATAAAAAATTAAAAGGTAAGAGTAAAAGACAAAAAAATTTATCAAAAAAAATTTGTTTATTTTATTTTATAATAACTGAAGTAAGAAGTGGATAGTAACATTGGAGTAAAGAACAGAGATTATGGATAAAATTAAAAAAATAAAAATTTTTAATTGTTCCGTCAAGAGGGAGTGGTTTGGGACTTACAGTTTTTCACCATGAAAAAGCAAATTCTGTGTCAGCCCAATGAGTTGACCAGGACTTCCGAGTT
Source organism: Euryodendron excelsum (assembly GCA_033060915.1). NCBI lineage: Eukaryota > Viridiplantae > Streptophyta > Magnoliopsida > Ericales > Pentaphylacaceae > Euryodendron > Euryodendron excelsum. The sequence continues at coordinate 39,871,228 of CM065379.1, forward strand.
CATCGACCATTATAGTGGAAAGGAATTTAATTAACGAAAACACAAACTGGCCCACAGAGAGATTACAGGAACCTCACCGAGTTCATCCGAGTCATTGGAATCGTTGAGCAGGGCGGGGATCGCAGACAAGACGCTCTCACAATACACGCCCTGAGGCTTATTCACAGCGATGAGCCACTCGTCCTCGTAGAGCACATCGCTTCTAGAGAGAGAAAAGAGCCCCGATTTCGAAGAAGCTGCCATGGCTCTGCTCAGCTCTATTTGCTTGGATATGGCCGGCAATGGCGGGGACAGTGGCACTGGGTAATTTATTGTACTTTTGGGGTCATTTGCTAATTGGGTTTTCTGAGAATCAGGGTGGGTTTGGTCCGCCATGTACACAAACCTAGCGGTTCTGTATATTGTGAAGAGGGAAGGAGAGAGAAGGCCAACTGAAGAAAGAGAGCAAGAAAGGGGCATTTCAGTCACTGAAGCAATGAATAATATAGGGGCTATTATACATATCTGTGTTTGTATATAACCTTATTACGTCGTCGTTTCGAGTACCATGAGTTCTCTTGCATCTGGTTTGAAGCCTCCGAAGACCAATCAGTCACTGATGAAGATGTCATCTTTGATATTGAAATGATCATCAATTCTCTCTCAAAGCCCTACTCTTAGGCGCCACTTCGCCTCACCACCTGTCTCTTTTCGTCATCTCTTTCTGAAACCGAAACATGTCATTAGCATCTTCAAATCGAGAACACCTTATTCATGGTTCTGGGTATCGTTTTTTGAGGAAGAACATTACTGGGTCTTCGTCGGTTTCGGTTGGAAACTTGAAATTCTCATTTGGGTCTGATTGGGGTCTCGTCAGTTTAACTATTTTTGCTTGTTTGGTTCTCAGGTCACCGTTTTTGAACCCTTCACCTCTGATGGCCTTACGGTTGAAGCCATCATTGTCAATCAGTGGTCGATACTGGACGAGAGTGAGAGTGATCTTTTTTTCCAGTTGATCTCAGGTCATTTTTGTCTTATTTTAGTGGAATATGTATCTATCTGCTCGCCATTGGTGTGTTTGGATTTGATCAATTTTATGTCCAGTTGAAATAAGTGTTGAAAATTCAGTTACTTGGTCATATACATCGGTATAGACGTGTGATCCTGAATTTATTATTTCTGGTTCACAGGCATGTATTCGTTCGATTTCATGTTTCATGTCCTGTATCTCCTTTGATTTGTTGAAGGACCCTTGTGATATTTATTTACTGATTTTGTTACAAACATTACTGTGTTAATTTCACACTAGTTGAGCATTAAATTAATTTGCTAGGCAGTGATTCATGTAAGCATCATAGATCCTGAACCCATATTGAATTCACCACCAATATGGGATAATATCAATATTTAGACCTTTGGCATTATATGAAGCTTCATTCATTTTAAAATTAGAAGTAATTAGGTTCTTGCTTATTTTTTCATAGGGCTTGCTTCTATAATTTTAGTTGACATGAAGGCTTAATTTCCCATAAAACTTCAGTGACGTAAATTGTAATCGGCATCCCCAAGGCCACACAAGTGATATCATATAGTTTTCTCGAATGATCAATTAGTATGGATATATACTTGTATTTGGCCATTCAGATAGAAATCTAATGCTTATACCAAGTGGAGTTGAGTTAATGCAATTCTCTTGTGCATACTGGTTAGTCCAACTTGAATGCATTAGTACTTAAAGTCTTCAATCGTCTTTGTGATTTTCTCTTTATAGTCATTTTTTTTCCTTGGAGTGCAAAACTTTTCAAGTAAACTTTATTTGCGTATTGGATTATTTATTCTTTATAAACAAGACAAGTACTTAATTTGTCAATGGAGATCCATTTTGGGGTGAGTTTGGACTGCATAGTGGCAAATTATCATGATGAAGATGAATAAGTCTGGTTTTTATGTTCACTAGAGGTGGATAATCTTTGCAATAAGCTATTGTCATGTGGCAGGCAACAAATTTTTGTAGAGAACTGCCTAGTACTGACATGAGAAATTCTGTAAGAAAGAGTCCTGTGGATTGACATGTTAAACAAACTCATCTAGAAACAATACACTTTGGGCTTAAAAAGGAAATAGATAACCTAAATTGTATAGAGAATTGATAAGGAAATACTTCAATATTGATAATATGGTCGAGTAGATTTACTGGAAAAGGGTGATTTCACCATTTAGGGCTGGGCATATGGCACAGTTACATTTGTGTGTCTCTGCAGGTAGACATACCCATATTGCACAAAAATCAATATATCTCATGTACCATGTTATCAGCAACATATTTAATAGGCTTCCCCATGATATTAGCAACATATTAATAGGCTTCACCTCTTTCTTTCCTACTTTTCAAATCCTTGATAGTTTTGGGGTGTAGGATGATTAATTTTAGGAACATCTCATAATCTATATGCCAATTGTATGTGAACTTCCTTCTTACATTAGCTGGAGAGCATGATTTTTACTCTTGTTTTATAGAGGTCCCTTGATCCACTATTCTTACTGTTATTTTAGGCAGTAAAAATTATCCTTGCATTTTTGTACTTAACATCGAGTCTAGTGAATGCAGTGTAATTGTACCATTCTTTATATTAATATATATCTTATCCTTCCTTACCATGAATATATTAAATTTGTAACTATAAAGGTGGTTGAAATTTGAGTTGTGGTCATTTTACTCCAATCACTTCTGCTACACGATATAGGTTCAAGCTTGAGCTGGAGGTACAAAGAGCATGGATTGAGATTCAATGGCCATGGAAATGTATAAAATGTGGGCTTAACATCATGGATATGCAGTAACTTTAGTGGATGAGATGCCTGGAAAGATAGCTGGAATCAAGGTTCACTTTCTTTCCATCTTTTGCTCATTTTTTAAAAATTTTATTCATAAGCAATATTCATATTTTTACTAAATTACGTACTGAAGGAGAATCATATTCTCCAGAGATCTAACAGATTAAATTCCTAGTGAAGAACAGAAAACCACTAATGTCGGAAAAGTGCACGGAAACACCCCTGTACCGGCTCGCATACCAAAATTGACATAAGATGCCACTATGAGAGTTTTTCGTGACTGTATTGTTATATATTATTTTTTCTCTGGTTAAAGGTTAGTAAAAACTTGGAGCGAATCTAGGTTCATAATTAAACAACCAAGAAAACTTTTTGTGGTTGCTTTCAGGCAGTGAGCAGCATCCACAAATGGTAGTAAAGGGCTAATTTGTATGCCTTTGGGGGTTATGTAGTTAGTGGCTGAAAGAAGAAAGGGTCAGGGCTTGTCAAATGGGGGTTTTTTAAGAATGCTCCTGGAGCGCCATGTGTCCTTACTCCTCCAATCAAATGGGGTGGGTCTCTCACCGGTTAGGTGAGATATTTGATCCCATCTGACAAGAAGATCCCACCACTATGTGAGTGGTGGAGCAAGGATGATGTGGTAATATAAGAGCACTGAATAATTTTTCGTTTTTAAGGGTTGAAAAGTTGTATTGAGGTTTGATTTTGTTTTTGAGGCTTAAAAGTGCAGACAAATGTGGAGGAAGAAGCTGCCATGAGGGCTATAGTCCTTCGGGCAGCACACTAGTGTTAAAATTGCATTTAGAATCCTCAAATAAAATAATTGCTGGAGATATTTTCTAAACTTATTCTCTAGAAGATTGAAATAATTTCATGGTTGTATGTGGACTTCTAGGAAATCCTGATTCTAATAGAACTTGGGACTTACTATTTCTGCAGATTTATTGAAAACAGTCTTTAGTTTGCTGACTCTGAACCGTGTCTTTCTTTCAGCAACAATAAAGTTGATGGCAAATATGCAGTTGACTATGCCAAAGCAGAAGTAGAGTCCACAGAATGGTACGTATTTCACCATTTGATAGTGCCAAGAGCCAGCATACTTCATTTGCTGCTGTGGCTGTAACACCGATCTTGGTGATGCATCTTCCCATGTTCAAATTAACGAATCTGATCTCCTAATTGAGCAATTTAAAGCGGGGGGAGCTGGTGGCCACCATGTTAGCACAACTGTGAATGCTGTGAGAATAACCCACATTCCTACAGGAATCACATCTTCTTGTCAAAGTGAAAGTTGGGGTGTCCCTTGTACTTGGCAATGTAAGTTATGGAGCTAGGAGTTGCTAGTTCCCTAACAGATCTGCTTTTGGTGCTAAAAACGGATCACAACATCAAAACAAGGATTCTGCCATAGCTGTTCTTCAAGTCCGCTTAGACCAGCTTGAGATGGCTCGCCAGGCTCAGATGAATGCACACAATGTACGCAATCTCTCACAGATATTAGTTGCGGCAACCAGATACGCATTTACGTGCTCCATGTATGCAGCGGAAATACAATTTGTTTACTTTCCAATGGCTAACATTGACCATACACCCACCCTATTTGGCCCTCATGTTTTTTGCGGCCTTACCGTATGGCCAAGGATCTTTGAATAAACTATGAAGTTTCAGACCTTGATTCTGTCCTTGAAGGTGATATCGATAGCTTCATCTTGAGCTTTTTATCAGCAGCCTTCAGTGAAACCTTACATTATCAGGGGTGATAGCTGCGTCTTGGAAATCTGACAAGTGATTATGGTGGATATTGCTACCCCCTTCTAAACATGGGAGATGAAGTGAATCTCTTATTTGATCAGAATCAACAGCATTTGAATTTGTATATTTACAGATAATATTATTGATTTTTATTCATAGAGCGATAGGATTTCTTTTAGTAGTGAAACTGTCAAAGGATGAAGCATTCTTTTCATCTGTGATGACCCATGTATTTTTTTTAAATTCAGTTAGTGTCAGTAACTATGTAGTTCATAACTTTCTGACTCAACTAAAGCTACTTTGGTTTTGGTCTGATTCATGTATGTGGATAATACAAACAATTGCGTGTCAAAGCCAATCGTGGAAGTTTCTGCAACTTTTTATTTTGATCCTGGGATTATGATCCTGGTCTAAGCCAATATATAAAGGATCCAAGACTTTATATAGGTCAATGCTTTCTAAGATTTCTTCCATTCTGCAAATCAGTCAGTAACTACATTCATGGTGTATTTGCTTTAGTAACAATGGAGTTTATACCAAGTTTTATCTCATATTGCCAGTGCTCTAATTAGCCTAGACTGCATTGCTTTTCTATGTGCTTTGAATTTTTCTTAAAACTTCCACCCCCACCCCCCAAAAAAAAGGTGGTCATTTGAGTTTGGTTCTCCGTTAAGTGCCTGACGTTTCCTGTTCTAGCTTGGAAGATGAAGTGAATCCAACTGCAGCAAGCCCTTTGCATTGCACAAAATTGGGGGAAATGAGAATTTGGCAGCAGCATCCAGCTGAAAGACTTGAAGGCATTGCAGGGAGTATTTCCCAGTTTTTGCTTGGAATCCTATTTTATCAACCCCTCACAAAACAAGTAAAAGTAGAAACAAATTTGAAATACAAGATACTGGTCAACAAACAGTAGAAAATCCACCCAGGCCAATTTTTTTTTCTTTTTTATCACAGCTGAATGTACGTGACTAATCAAACTACAGTAGTAGCCGAAATTTCCTTTTTAATTTTCATGCTTTGTACTTGGTACGCTGGACCAAATTTTCCCTTATTTTTTGGGTTTTTTGTATATAACAAAATGCTTCCACCATTTCAGTACTGAACTTGGACAGAATAAAAATCCTCATGAAAAGAATACTCAGAAAACATGCGATGAGTAAGGAATAACAGGGCAGCAACTCTTATACACAATATATCAGAAGCATCCTCTTAACAGAACTCAACTAAAAAAAGACTCAATCCTAGAATTTTTTTTGGGTTTTTGATAACAATCTATCCTAGATCTTAGTCTCCCTCCCACAACAAAACAAAATTCGAATAAATTACTCAAGAAAGATATAACTCGCTTAGCCAAAACAAAAACAAAAAAAAGAAATTAACTTATTATCCCTGAAATCAAGAGAAATGTATTCCAGCCTGGTTAAACAGAGAGAGCAGGTGCATGAAATCCGCTTGTGTGAGCTTGGAAGACCTCTTGTCTTCAAAACCTCCTTGCTTCAACACACACAAAACCTTATCCTTAAAGTCTGAACCTTTCATGTCTACATCTTCCACCTCCATCTCCTCATCATCTCTTCCATCATCGATCTCCATACTCAGGTCCTCACCAGTGTCCCCCAAAGCAGATGCCACCTCAGTATCCTCTGATGATCCATTCTGTGAGCATTGTAATGCTTGCAAGGTTTTGTAGTTCTTCTCCAGCAATGACAGGACGGATTTCTGTCTAAATATTGAACCTAGGGTCTTGTTTTTTCTATTGAAGCAAATTCGGACTAAACCATCCCATTCTTTAAAATTCACTGAAGGCTGTGGTTTTCTAGGCTCGATTCTCACGACAGAAGAATCGACCTTTGGTGGAGGTCTAAAGTTGTTCTTTCCAACTTTCAGTAAATGGGAAACACGAGACAAGAGTTGGGTATTCACAGAAAGGCGACAGTAGAGAGTGTCACCAGGCTGAGCAACAAGTCTCATGGCAAATTCCCTCTGGAACATTATCACTGCACACCTAAATAACGGTCGATGGGACAACAACTTGAAAGTGAGAGGAGAGGAAATTTGATAAGGGATATTTGCCACGCAGATATCAAAGTATGGAAGATCACACCTGAGCACGTCTCCCTGGATAACCTGCAACACATCATCCAGAGACAATCAAATTTACACTTAAAAGTATCTCCCACATTCAGAGAGCGCCACTGCCATGAATAAACTTCATAGAATAGCCCACAAAGCTCACTATAATGAAGATTATAAAGCAATACAAGCATATGACAAGGAGTGAGCAAAAACCCATTATGAAAGTTCAGGCAGGGAAGCCTTAGAAAGCATTGCGAGAATTGCATCAACTCTCTGGCAGTTTTTGAGGGACCCTATTACTCAGAGTTGCTTTACAAACTAAGATACTGATTACAATCCAACCAACAAATGTGCAGCACGATTCATAGACACACATGCTACAGACTCAAAATTCATCTCAAAACATCTCCAAAACATAATCAACACCTTTCAAACCAAAATAGCTATCAGTGACACTCTTAGCTCAGCTAAATGGGATCCTCCTCCGAGTCCTAACATTTGCCAGAGCTATCATGCAAAATTGGGTTCATATTATCAAAGCAAATACGAATATAAATAGAAAATATACAAAGAATGATTCTGATGCGTATATATACCTACAGACATAGATAAATAGATTCAAATGGGACTAATCTAAACACCCATGATATATAACCGAAAATAAAAACATATATAAAACACCAGAAGAAAGCTTAAAATGCTTTAACTGGGGAAGAAATCTTGCGGCGAAACATAGCAAAATTACCTTGAGGCGGTTGGAGAAAGGGGTGCCCTGGAAGCGCCGCTGCAGCTCGAGGACCATGCGGGGGTCAAGCTCGACGGCGAGGACGGACTTGCCAGCCTCCAGGAGTTTCTTGGTGAGATTTCCGGTACCGGGACCGATCTCGAGGATGACGTCAGTGCTCTTGATTCCGGACTTCTGGACGATTGTGTCGATCAGTAGAGGATTCTTCAGGATGTGCTGACCCTTCGACTTGTGAAACGGTATGCCCCCTTGGTAGTGCGGGTTAGCCGATGCGGTGGTGGCGCCGCCACGCTGGTGCTTCTCCTTCTTGATCTTCCCTCCTGCCATTGTCAAAGTTCCCAACAACAGTTGAGGAGGTGGAGGAGGTGTTGGTTATGTGTAACGAAACTAGGGTTTTTTTGCTCGGGTCGGTTTGGTGACCTGGGCTTTGTTTAAAGGGTGCGTTTTGCTGCAGTCGTTTCAGGTACTGCAAGTCAGATCGATGACGTGTTCCAATGTGATTCGCCACGTGGAGCCAATATCACTGCTCGCATCTCACTGGAACTCCTTTTCTCTATCGGCGGTCCAAGTTCCAAGTTGCAACTCCCCTCGCTCTCTATTCTGCAATTTTTCCTACTTATTTTTTCTTTTCTTTTTCAATTTCAGGCAAAAGATCGATATATATACATTCTCATACATTATACTAGCGTTTATCCGTACGATGCACGAAATTCGTAAGACATATAATCGTAATATAAATTGATAGAGTAATCTTACCTAGTAAATTTTGGTAATAAATAATAAAAAGTTTATATATTTGGATTATATAAATTATAAAAATAACTTTGCAAGAGATCCGTAAGATGTTTTGTCATAATTTTTTAGAATAATTCGAGAAATTCAACAAAAAAATAGGAATTATTTGAAATATTTTGATAATGACAGAAGTATGTTTGGATAGACTGAAAAATTATTTATATAGAGAAAGAATTAGGAATTTGATCATTTTCTAAAAATTGGGATAGTTATATTACCAAATACCTTTATAGATACATATAAATAGGAAAAACCAATCACTTTAAATATGAGATCTTGGTGAGATCTTCCATATGACATGTGGAAGAGAGATTTTAACAATGGGCAAAAAATATTGCAATTATATAGATTTTAGGAGTTAGAATGGAATTGCTCATCCATTAACTTTAGGCATTCTTTATGCATTTATTTTCTTTTGATTCTTTTCATATCTTCTTCAGTAGATAGTCTTATTACTACCTTTAAAGCTTTGTTTTTTTTTCTTTTTTATTTTGCAAGTAAAAGCAAGGTATGGTACACATGTTGAGCAATGTTTTGACTAATTTAACTCAAATTAAAATTAGTAGCTTACAAAAGAAGTAACATGAGCCACACTCGTAATCTATGGTTGAAAATTTTGAGACAAAATTAATAAATATTTCTGCTACGATCAAAAGGCTTAATTAAAGTGACATATAATTATCAACATTAATAGTGGATTGTGTGATTCTATCCCATTCAAGGAAATCAAAATCCTGCAAACCTGCACACGTTGCTCTAATTTTATTAGAAATTTCTATACTATGTTTGTGTTCTGATACCTTTAGTAGCAAGAGAATCAAAACCCAAAAAAAAAAAAATCATTAAACGTAAGTCAATCCACCCTTCAAACAATAAAGATACTCTATTGGATCGAGAGCCCAAACAAATCAGAAGGACTCCAAAAACTCGTTGCGATCAGCTCTTTAGTAGCAAAACTTTGGGATCCACGTGATGTTTCTAAGGAGTCAAGAAAGAGAAGCAGATACTAAAAGTCTAGTGCTTTATCATTTATTTATGCACTATTCCCACTCCATAGAATTGAAATTGCCAAAATCATTGCAACTTGCAAAAGCAAAATTATTTAGATATTTCAAACAATAATCAACCACACACTTTTCACTCTAATTAAAGCTATTAATTGTAATTTTTTAATATAAAAATGATAATTAAACACTACAAACTACCAATAACTTGTGACAAGGGTTGTAAATTTTTGCTCAACCCCTTATTCATGTTTGCAAAGACCTAACCAAGCCAAATCTTGCCTAGGCAATAGAAAGGCCATAGCCTATCTTTGTTTGTCATTGTCACTGTTATTTATGTAATATTTTTCTGAATCCGCCATCACCAACAAAACCTTGCTGTCATGGACTACCTTCAACTTCACTTTTCTGCAACTTTTACTTCTGTGGAAATATTCTCTTTTTTGCAACTTAACCTTCCGTGAAATTCTTATCCATCATTATGCACGGGACCTTATAAACTAAAATGAGTCATTGTTTTGAATCATAACATCAAAGAAAAATAAATAAACAAAAAATAGGGTAACTATGTTGCCGACAATCGAGCAATAAAAGAAATTTAAAAATATAAGATGGATTCTTTTAGTAATCAAAGAAACGAACATCAAATGGAAAATAAATACTAAAGTAGTGTTTCAGACATTCGTACTACTTTGAACTTCATAAGAAGCAAACCCAATGCCAGAAACTACCACCTGCAAATGTAGATATTAACACTCAAAAGAAGGATAAAACAAAATGAAAGCAACATATATTTATTACCAGGTATATATAAGTATCAATATATATAATATACATTTATGGTGCAGGAAGGTGTCATTCACTTTTTCTCATTTTTTGATACAACATTGCAGCAAACAACTTGCCCATTTTCCTCGAGTCTTATCATTTAGAAAAAGTGGAGAATGAGAGGCGTGTACACAACTATGGAAATATAATTGTGTATAAAAGGACTCATGTAGAGAATGGATCTTACATGGTTCATAGTTGCAAAAGTTTTATTGAAAGATGAATTCAAGATAACCTTGTTGAGACAGCATTGAAGAATACTTATGTGAAAGAAAAACCTTCCTTCCTTTCTAAATTGCTCATATCAAGCGACAATTTTAGGGCTCAACGACAGTGACCATTGTGTATGGTTTTCAAACTTTGTAAGAATGTGAAAATTGGAGGAAAATTCGGCAGTGGGATTATATATATATATATATAGAGAGAGAGAGAGAGAGAGAGAGAGTAGTTTGGTAGAGATTTTAGGAATAATCATATGAGGGAGAGATTCTATCATAATTTTTCTCATAATCAAGATCTTTCCTTTAGTTATTTTTCTATGTTTCCTTGTCAAATTTTATTCTTTTAATTATTTTCTATGGATAATTTTTTGTTTAATTATGTTATAATTATCTTATTTTCCTTTATTTGAGAGGGAGAGAGGTACTTGATTGATTGGTAGAGGCAGATGTGCCACGTGACATCACAATTGATTAAAATTTTAAAAAAAATAGGGATTAAATTTTAGAGGCTTAAAAGCCTTCCACTACATTTACATATAGATATAGTATAGATACCTATAGGTATAAGCCTCTCGTTGGCGATTTGTACAACCCATACTGAATTCAATCTTGAACACAAAGAGGGCACATTTTAATTGTCTCCCATATGGACCATATTACCCTTCTTTACATTTATTTTAAATATAATCACAAAATTCCATACTAGACTAACTAAAACGATAGTTTCTTAAACTTTACGTTCAAATGTTACCTTTTAAAACTTTGTTTATAGTCTACTAAGATTATATATGCCTTCCATTAATAAAAAGTAATTTTTAAAAAAAATAATTGTGATCTCTTTTCATTTTACTACTTGATGAAAATGTTGATCCTACACGATATATCTCGTTTTTGGATACGTAAGGTGGCCACGTGATCTATTAGTAAAAACATTAAGCAAATTGTTTTGTTTGATCACTCACGCAAGTTTTTCATTCTTTTTTTTTTTTTTGGTGGTCCTGCCCTAGAATTGGATTTCATTAATTTTAATTTCGAAAAGTTGAACACTTACATAACTTCAAACCTATATATTTAGTATCACCCACAAGTTGGAATGACAAATTTTCAGTGATGTAGTAGTGCTAACTATTGTCACTCAAATTTATATTTTATAAAAAGAGACTTATCAGATATACTCAAAATAAAAGGTGTAACGAAATTAGTATTTAATAATAGGGGTATTGTTTTTCGAATTAAATTTTCTCACTCTAGATAGTATTATAGTTTGTATAATTTGTATATACCTTTCCTATGGACTTCAGATTAAACATAATAAAAAGAAATATAAGTCATAAACCAGAAGTTCATAAAAAGCTGAAATTGTGGTTTGGAAATTTGATGATACTTTGAAAGAGTAGAAGCCTCTGCTTTGCAGCTAACAAGATTTAAATGAATGTGATTGATAATATGATTAACCATTGGTATTGAATTTAGGGGGGAAAAAAAAAAGAAAATTCAAACGCATTTTTGCAAGGTTTAATTAGAGGAATATATATTTCAGAAGTGAGATTAATTATGTTGCCATTAATGTTGCATTTGAAATCTAGATTTATCAAAAGAAATTGAAAGGAAAAAAAATGAGAAAAAAGAGAGTTGTTTTGTTCTCATTCTCTTCACATATTTCTTTTTCTTTTCTTTTCATCACTAAATTATTTATCCACGATCTAAAAGAAAATCAATGTCACATATCTTCTTGCTAACTGGGGAGTTAACCAAGTTGAAGCTTTTGTGGTCTTATAGTAAGAAGCCCTAAGGTCATGCTTGGCTGCTGAATGAGATAAGAGAAGGGTAGGATAATCTCGGAACTTAAATAACCACACCGTTATCTATGTTGTGGGAGGTTAGCCCAAAAAAAAAAAAAAACAAAAACAAAAACTATGTCGTCCGAAAGGACTTACCTCCATTCATTTAGTCATTCCTTTGCCAAAATAAATATGAAAAAAAAAACAAATAACAACTACAATAACAATAATAAGGCAATGCATTTTTGTTTAATTTTTTTTCTTTATACTTTTTAATTCTATATTAGAACATAAATTAAACGTTTATTGCATAGATTGAGAGCAGGATGTCTACAACCTTTATTTGAATCAAAATTTATTCTAAATATAAAAACCAATCTTATGCTAAATTATTGATTTTCTTTTTGCAGTGTAATGTGTTGTTGTTGATATATATGAACATTTAGTTTTGCGTTGGTTGAATTTCACTGAATCTTCTTTTTACTTGATTTCTAAATTTACTATGATAGTAAAGGAAGATATTATACATGACACTCTCGTTAGCCATAATGGTCCCTAATGACTTTGATATATTAGCTGATCATGTTGTTGGCAAGTTAATACTAATTGATTTGAAGTCATATCAACTTGAAATATCAGATCTTGTGATTTCTTAAATACCTTATTTTAGTTCTGAATATTTTTGGAAGTTTAATGCTAATTTTTGAAAGATTTTATATCACGTTTGAGAAAGTTATCACAAGACCGGCTTCAAATAGCTAGTTATGAATCTTCTATTTTCATGTTTTATCATTCACACTAACTGAGATGTTTCCTATCAGCTGATTATTAAAGACTGTATTATTGTCTTCTGAAAAATATCATAACTCTATGGTCTTCAAAACATCTCATTTCAATTTTGAATATTTTTAAAAGTTTAATGCTAAATGTTCGAAAGATCAGTCTCTTATCACGTTGGAAAAAGTTATCACGAGATCAACTTCATGTAGCTATTTATGAACCTCTTAATTTCATTTTTAATCATTCACATAAACTAAGATGTGTCCTAGCTGATTATTAAAGACTAAATTATGATCTTACGATCAAAATTTTCTCAACTTTAAAAGAAATCAAATAACAAGCACAATAAGTGGCTGCTACTCTATTTCATTTTGACTCAATTTGTTATAAACTATAAGTTATAATAAATGTTTAAAAGCCACTTTTTTAAGTGATTTTTTTATGAAAATTTATAAAGTTTTTTTTTTAAGCAGAGATTTGGTAAACAACTTTTGTAAGTGACTTAGTTGCGTGTGAGCCAAATAATATTTCAAAATTAAGTTATAAGCTATAAGTTGAAGTCATAAATTAGTAAAATAAGTTATGTCTAAATACCTCCTCAATTAAGTTACCATAATGTAAAAACGCATGAGTAAACTGTGAATTTATTTCTAAAAATAAAGAAAAACTTATAAGTTATAACATAAAAATATATTTTAAAAAATATGCTTAAATAAGAAAGTAGCGACTAATTGGAGATGAAAATTGAGAAAAAACTTACAAGTTAGAAACTGAAATGGGATATGAAAAGAAACTACGTTTAAATAAGAACTTGTCAACTTATTATAGGTGAAATCTTTGCACTCACAATTATGGTGGGAAAAGGAAAAAAAAAGAAGAGAAACATTAATAGAGAAGGCAATTTTATAACAACGGGAGTTGGGCATCAAACAAACAAATCCTGGTCCATCATGCATTGTTGAATGAAGTACTTAGGCATCGTCAATTCTTTGGATTCGTCCAACTGCGTTTTGTTAATTGAGAGTATACTTATCAGAATCAGATCGGACATGAAATCCGAAAACGTGTCGATTTTCGGTTCATTGATTTAATTGGTTCAACTGATATTATAATATTATATATATTTTAATTATTATATAACCTATATATATTAAATATAATAAAATTAACCACCAACCAAGTAATAGTTCGACAATAAAGTGATTAAATTTTTTATGCTAATTACAAGTTCAAATCTTCATCTCAACATAAACTTGAAATCTTGAAACTATATAAAAAGTCAAAGTTGGTGGTTAGTTTTTTCAGTTGAATGTACCGGTTAAAAGTTCGATTTTCAGTTGAACTGTTCTATCCGATTCTAACGACCATGATAACTATGATTGGGAGAGTAATTTTGTTATGGATCGGTTGGCCAAAGATGATGCTGATAGTCTTTTTTTCGTATTAAACTTCTGATCAGACCCCGGAGTTCTTAATACAAGTTTTATGTCATGACATTCTGGGTTGTAAAACTAATAGGAGAGTTTTATCTTTCTACCCTCATATGTTTGTAAACTTGGTTTAGTTTTTAATATAATATATCTGTTGGTTCAAAAAAAAAAAAAATACAAAGAAAGAGAAACAAATTGTTTGGATCAATTTATTAAGTTACCATCTTATTTAACTGATTTTTAAGCAATAATTCATTTTCTAATTTTTTTTGGCTTTTAAATAACTCTTTCGATTTTTTTTTATCAAAAATTAAAAATTAAAAAAAAATCCTTGAACTCCATAAATAAGCCCTGATAAAAACCCGGAAGCGCCTGGTGATTCACGGCCTCTGTTTCAATATCGGAACGATCTCGCACTGGATGTTTTACTCTCTCTTTATCTGCATCATTGCTTTCGAAACTCTGACCTAACAGTCCTATTGATTGTTCTAGTGTAATTAAAGACGAAGAGCTGTGAGGTAAAATTCTTCGGATTATAATTTGCGGTGTTGCCCGCCGATCACCGTTGATGGGCGATAAGAATATAATTCAGCGCAATATGTTTTTTTTCCTTCTTCCCGTTTTCTATGTCTCTGATTTGGATATCCTTTCCTTTATCTGTTTTTTTTTTTCTTCAACAAATAAAATATAAACCCATTCTTTCATTGCTAATGTATTGCAGTTGAAGGGTGATTTGACATATCAGAAACAAGGTTTGAGGGGGGCAAATTCCTTGACGAAGATGGATTCTTCTTCGGTGATCACTCCCGAAGATGTTTTAGAATGTTTGATGAACGATGGTACAATCGATGCCATGAGATTAAAGATCATCAATCAGCTCAAAGCCAATGTAAGTTCATCTTCAACAATTCTAGTACACAAACACATATATACATTGTTTTTGTTGATTTATTGACTTCTGGTTACATGTATACATTTATTTGTATGTAGTTTACCTGGCCATTATACTAATGCAGGAGACCCTATTGATGAACCAATTGTTTAAATTGACAATAGCTCTTGGATTTATAGAAATAACTTTACATTGATCACAAGTTCAGGAATTTCTTGATGAGTTTGATTATGTTATTGCTTTTTTGACTTGACGTGTGTGAAGTGACATGCGCAGTTGCGAAGATCTGTTTAACTGGGTTAAAAACTCCTTTGTTTTTTGTACAAAGGAAGAATGGGAGGAAGGAAGGAGGGGAGTAAAGGGTGGGAAGCACTTTCCTTTATTTGTTAGGGAGGATGGCAAAAGAAAGGGAGAGAGGAGGAGGGAGATTTCCCTCTAGGCCAGCCATTCCCCAGGTGTTCAAAAATAGGCAGAAGAGAGAAGGGAAAGAGCTCCTTCAATTTTGCTTTAATTGTTATTACATTATCGCTTTTTAAAAGTTGGTTATTCTTGATTATATCAAAATACAATTGTAAGACCATGTAATATCAATTTCCCCCTTTTCACTATGTTTGGCAGGAGATAAGGAAAGTGTAATCGTAGGCAAGTGGATTTTGTGGTATCCGCTTCTCTTCTGGTAAAGAAAAAGAAAAAGAAAAAGCAAGATGGAAAGAAATTGTTATTACATCATTTTATGGTTTTACATTACTTTACAAAGAGTAACCAACATTTAAGGGGTAAAAAAGCAATTTCTCTTTAAAGAATGGGAGGAGTTCTTTCTCTCCTTTTTCAGCGCATTTTGTGGCCAAAGAGAAATGGCGGGCCTTGGAGGAGAGCTGCACCCTCATCCTTTCCCTTCCTTTCTCTCGTCCTCCCTAACATACAACGACAAGGGCTTTCTTTCTTGCTCTCTTCCATTGCCCTCTTTCCTTCATTCTATTGTACCAAACATAGCATCCTCATTTCCTTCGCATTCAACAAAAGAAAAATAAGGAAAACCACAATCCATCTCAGAGGGATGCTTCTTCCACACCTCCTTTCCTTTCTTTCCAATTTTCCCCCTGTTACACCATTTGTATCTTTAGAAAACTGTTGGGAGTTTGAGAGAAGGGAAAGGAAAAACCCCCATTCTTCCTTGGATAAATAGGGCAGGGAAAGGAAGAGAAATTAAGTAGTCTTCTTTAGGAAAGTGGGGGAAAGGAAGAGCATGAAATGTTGTATTTTTTATTTCTTTTTATTTTCTTCACGTGAGTGGAAGAGAGCAAATAAGGAAATTGTTTATTGTAAACAATGGAGGGAAATTGCGCAATTAGTCCTTCTGTTGCTCCATTTCCTTCCAATCTGGGGATGAAATAAAGGCTGGCATTTGAAGGTTTCATAATGCTTCGAAACCCTTTGTTTGCTGTTCCGTAAAAGGTGATGTTAAGCTCTTCTCCTTCCTTTTCATCCGAATGCTTTTTTTTTCTTATTTGAAGTAAAAACATATTTAATAGAATCCGTATACATCAAACATATAGTATGAATACCTTTTTTTTTTTTTTTTTTTTTTTTGTTTTTTTGGCAATTGAAAAAGGTGGTTGTAGTGCTGCATTGAGGGTCCAGTGGGGAGCCTTGATAGAGGCAAAGCCGTAGGCTCACTGGGACCTTTAAATGTGCTGGGAGAAACTTGGAGCCACTAGACCATTGCCCTTGGTAGTTAGGGATTGGTTGTGACACTTTTGAAGTGTATTTTACTTATTTAATTAAAAGAAGCAAAGACATTATAAAGTGAGAATTGCTCTACAATAAAAGAGTACATTTTAGAAAAGCAAAAGAAGTCCAACTAAGAAATTTTCTTTTTTCGTAGAGCAAAATATTTTTGCTTTTATAAGCCAAAAGGTTATATTTGGCTTAAGCCCAAACGATAACGATATAGATTGATGCACACATATTTGTGATTGTATATATGCATACTATTTCCATAGCTGTAGTAGCTAGATCCACAACCTCCATAATCACATGGTGAGACCAACCTATATGCCTAAGTAGTTTATGGATTCATTCATTATGCTTATCAAAATAGCCCCATTTTCAGAAGATGAAGTTGTAACACTATTGAAAGAGTGTCATGGGAATACAACCTAGGTCTGGATGCCTTCACTATGGCTCTTCTTCTTGCACTCAAAGAATAGTTACAGAGGACGTCATGACTTTGATGCAGCTTTTATGGGATCTTTGAGAAAGCCTCAACACCAATTTACTGCTCTAATCCTTAGAAGGAATTTATTTTTTTCATAAAAGGGGAAAGGGGAAGGGGGGCGTGGGGGGGTGGTTTGTCCTATTAGTTTGGTGGTTTGCATTTACAAACTTATTGCCTAGACTTTGGTGCCTTGGTTGAGAAGGCTCGTTAGTGGAGTTATTTCACCTGTCAAAATGCTTTTGTGAGATGTAGACAGATTTCTGATGCCATGCTGTGGCTAATGGGTGCGTGGGCTTGAGGTTGCATAATGGGAGCCAGAGTGTCAAATGCAAGCTGGATAATGAGATAACTTTTGATCATGTGAATTGTACTTTTTGTTATATATCTTTCACAATATGGCCCTTAGGGGAAAATGGTGATCTTGGATTAAATTTTGCATCTCTACTATTTGCTTCTCTGTTCAATGGATCTAGATTTTTTTTGTTTTTGAGTTCTAAGGGACTTCATCAAGGAGCCTTCTATCTCCATTATTTTCTCTCATAGTGATGGAGGCGTCTAGCAAGATAATTAAGAGGGTGGTAATTGGTGGATGGTGGTGTGATTAGAGGTATTGAGGCGAGTGTATGGGTGGGGAGTCCATATTAATCTCTCATTTTGTGTTTGAAGATTACTCTATTACTTTTTTTGATGTAGAAGAGAAGCGATTGAGGGATCTCAGGTGCATTCTTGTGTGTTTTGAGGTGGTGTCTAGACTTTGTGTAAATGTTGCTAAGATTGAGATTTTTCTTGTGGGAGTGATGCAGGACATTGAAGGCCTACTTGTGAACTTGGGGTTTAGGGTGGCCTCTCTCTAGTCGTGTGGCATTGTGTGGTTGCACTCTTCGAAAGGAGATTGGCTAGGTGGAAAATTTAGTATCTTTAAAGGGAGGAAAACCTTTCCAAAAAATATTTTGTCTAGTCTTCCTACTTATTTTATGTCCATTTTGACTGTTCCTACTTCAATGGTTGAAAGACTAGAGAACATACTATCAAATTTCTTGTGGATTGGTATGGGAGGTGAATCTAAGTATCATTTAGTAAATTGAGAAATGATTTGCCTTGCAATTAAATAAGGTAGGCCTTAGGTATTCGGCATTTCTAGAACTTTAAACATACATTGTTTGGGAAAGTGACTCTGGAGAGACGCTTTAGAGGCCAAAAAACTTTAGAGGAGGTTGGTGGAGTGTAAGTTGGGTTTGGAGAATGGAGGATGAACTTCTAAAGCTATTACGAGCTCTCATGGGGTGGGCTTTTGGAAAGGTATTAGACGAGGATGGGAAGATTATGAAAGCATGTGTATTTTTCCATTACTAATGGGCATAGGGGATTTTGGCATGGTGTGGGGAAGCTCCTTTATGTAGGGCTTCTCTAAATCTCTTTATATAGTACCTAATAAAGATGCGTTAGTGGCAGTATATTTTGAGAATTTCGAAGTCGGGTGTGAGTTGGGACCATCGGGGGAGGGGAATGAGTTAAAGTGGAAGGCTAAAGGGGGGAAGTTCAAGCAAGATCTTTCTATTCACTTTTCACTAGTTGGGGAATGAGTATTTCGCATGAAAGTCTATATGGAAGTCAGGGGTTCCTACTAAAGTTGCCTTTTCTGTTTGGGTGGCAATTGTGGATTCCATCCTCACTATTGACAACTTGGGTAAAAAGGGTACTTATTACCTAACTGGTGTTGTATATACAAGTGTGCTAAGGAGTCAGTTAAGCATCTTTGATGCATTGTGATATTGCTAGAGATTTATGGAGTTTGTGTTTAGCTTGTTTTCTATTTTCGGAGTAAGTTGGGTTATACTTGCATCTGATTTACAACTTTACTATCGTTTGGCGCATGGCTGTCATGTGAAAGTAGTTAAGAAGGCACGGATGGTGGCTCCTATGTGTTTTATAAAGTGTGTTTGGAAAGAAAGAAATCGGTGTGCCTAACATGAGCGTATTGAGACAACCACACATATGCTTAAGTTAGCTTTGTTTTGTGCTTTTTTCACTTTTGGTTCAAGTAGAATTTTGTGCATCTTCATTCTTTTGATAGACTTTATGAGGGAACTTTATTTTGGGGAGGGTTTACAGTGATAGTTTTGTGACTTTTGTTGCTTCTTTGTGTATATGCTTGATGTACTATGGTGACGCCCCCTTTGCGTTCACATTTATATGTACACTTATATGCCTGTATGCGCTTACATTTGCATGCATGTGCATGTGTACTCCTACGCGCACTTTTATACACACATCCAGTACATGCACGCCTCTATACAAAATTGCAAGTATATACATCTCTGTATTCCTTTTTGTTTACTTGTATGGATTTACAACTGCCTTTTTGTGTGTCTATACATACTTGTACATGCCTATATACCTGTTTATGTTGATATATATTCATATTTACCTCTATAAGATCCACATGGGCATCTGTGTTCTCCTACATGCATGCCCGCATTACTAGCATATACATCTGTATATGCTTGCGTATATACTTGTATGGATTTACAACTGCCTTTTTGTGTGTCTACACATACTTGTACATGCCTATATACCTGTTTATCTTAACATATATTCATATTAACGTCTATATGATCCACATCAGCATCCATATGCATGTATGCTCCAGTTAATGTACTTACATACGTGTATAATACATAGCCTATATATCCTCGTTTACATCTTTGTGCCTGTGTATATGCACTCCTATTTTTTTACATATATCCTCTCCATGTCTATTTCATCTTTGATATTGATTTTAATGTCCTTCCAAAAGATTTTTAACTTCAAAATCACTTTAAAAGGTTTATGTACAAACATACTTTTGCTTTCTACCTTTTGATTTCATGCGAAAATAAAAGAATTCTGGAACTTATGTCTTTACTTATTAAAGTAGTTTAAAAGGGGCATTCCCAAGTGGTACCTTAGATTGTGATCTTTTTAACCTCTCTAGTGCTTGCAATGTTTCCTGGAAACTTTGTTGTCAGGAAAAAGTATGACCACTTTAATTAGTTTAGGTTTTCGGTGTAAATATTCCATTTGTCTGGATTGCTACAATAGATTGAGTTTGCTCAATGGCCAATATGAATATATTCAATTGTGCTATACTAGATTCTCAGGTGGCTCTTGTTATTCTAGTTTTAGCCGTTAGGACAATGAATAAAATCTGACTGCTGCTGCTTCAGGGAAATAAGCCACCATGGTGGTTTTGGCTGTATCAAATGTGACTGAGATCTTGCTTGAGGGGAAAAATTAGTTGAATCCCTAGTGTAGTGGCATGAATTTATCATCTTCAAAAGTTTTATCTTGTTCATTTTTGGTAGAAAAATATTACTAAGCACAAATTCCTCTAGTTATCCATACCAATCTTCCCTTTTGAGTAGGTAATCTTTAAAAATCTTGTAATACTTTTCCAACGTGCTGTAGTCCTTAAGTGGTCTAAAGGACCATGGTCCGCAATTTTAGGCCCTAGGCTTGAAAGCTTAAGCACAATTTCTGCTGTTCTAGACCATTGCCCTTGGCCCTTAACTTAGAGGAGATGGAGTTCCTTCCTAGGTACCAAGGTGGTTAGTTAATGTTGTTGCTAGCTACTTCCTTAAGGTATTTACATCTCCTCATCTACAAGTAAGGAAATAAAGGAAGAAAGAAAGTTTACTTGTTGCAGTAGGTACTTCTTTACAGTTGTTATTTGTCCAGTTAGCATACAACTTTTTAATGTCAATGGAATTAAGATGTTGAATGAAATTGAAATTCATGTTTTATTGAAGATGCCAAGTTCTTGGAGGGGTGGCTCCATTTTTCTACTATTTGCTAGTACCCTAGTTATTGATTCTAGGTTTTGCTCTTTTTCAAATCAAAGGATGTGAGGCCTCTTGATTCTAGCCAGGTGTGCTGCCCTAATCTATTTATCTAGATTGGCTGATGCGATCTCATTTGTTCCTTTGTGGTGTGATTTCACAAAAATTCTAGATCATGAAGTATGATTTTTTTTTTTTGTTTATTCACTCTTGGCACTAAACTTTTAGTCTTGTCAGACTGTTAAATAAACTAGTTTTTGGCCTGTGTCTTTTCGGGTTTAGTTTTCGTTGTTGTGGTTTTGGATAACAACACGGTGCAAATTTAAAGAAATAAAATTACTGACGCTGGAGTTCCGTCATGAGACTTCTAATTGAAAATTTTCCAGCAATAGGTAGACTGCTGCTGATGTGTACATATTTGGTATAGCACAGAGATGTAAGCTGCTAGCCGTCCCTGTGAAAAAAATCTGCTGAGAATCTTATTGGCTGCTTCCATGAATATGCCAAAAATTTAATTGTAACAACATAGCTGAGTTTCATAATTGTTTGCCAGAATTTGAAGCTTTATGCATGGCTATTTTTACCAATGGTTGTTAAACTCCTGATCCGGATCTTACGATCCTACGATTTATTTGAAAAAATCAATCTTGATCCTACACGATTCATCCTGGTGGTAGGATAGTACGATTTTGGTGTAGGATCTTATTGGATTGTAGGATCCGGATCCGGATCTGGATCCCGATCCCGATCCCGATCCTGATCCTATCCAATCCCATTTTGGAACTTTATTTTGCTTTATGCGTCAAGTTTTTTTTTGTGGTTATTTTTGTGTTATAGCCTACCCATTTTATCCTAGATTCAAATCATATAAAATATGTTATATTGAATTAACATGTGAGGAAAAACGAATTAGGACAATCGACTTTGACATTCCTACATTGCAATATTCAGGAAAAACTAGAGAGTTAAGAGAATATAAATGCTATTCAAGCATCTCCATCTTCAACTCTAACCCATTCCACTCTTCAATAATAGTTCATCTACTCTCTCTGATTTTGTATAGTTGATTGTTCAATTGTATGTTTTTCCCTTGCTTTTCTTTTGTTAATCAAATAGCTCAAATTTTTTATTGTTTCTTTCCTTTTTTTTTATATGCATTTTGTTCTCCTTTCTTTTTATTTTTTTTCTTTCACCATAGATTCAAGTTATTCGTTAAACTGCAAAGCACTTATTCAATTATTTTTTTTATTTATCATGGATCCTTTTTGTAAGACAGTTCTTATTTTCTTTTGTAATATTATATAATGTTTATATTTATATGATTTATTGTATTTTTAACGTTGTTCATATTATTTGTATAATCTAGACCCATTTTGTGTCTACTTGTAATAAATACTTTTCATGTAGAAATTATCATGCATTTTTTCCTTTAGTTGTAGGATCTTACGATCCTCAATCCGATCCTACGATTCGCTCCTGCAAACCCCTTGAATGATCCAACGTAGGATCCCTATTTTAACAACCTTGTTTTTACCCTGAAGTGTGTAATTCAACCACAGATAACATAGAGCCAAACATGAGTACTGCAAGACAATGCTTTGTAAGTTGCAACAATTCAGATATTTTGGCTATGTGCAAAATAGTTTACTAATTGGCAATACATTTTGATAGTTCTCCGGCCTTGTAGACCCTTTATCCCTGGTTTATGACGTGCATAAATTTCTCTTCTTGTACTCATTTTTCATGCTTTAATCGTATACAATTATGCGGATCAGCATGCAAATTGGAACATGACTCTGAAGATATTCAGCGTCTTGAGATCAAAACTGTAAAATTAATGGAACATCTTTCAAAAACATACTATATGAACATCCCTGCAAGAAAGGAGGATTAAGTAACACGAAAGGTTATCATTTACCTAATACAGTATCCCTTTTTCAGTCCGTATATTCATTGCTTTAAGCTTTCTGCCCTCTTATTAACTGGACTCTTCACAGTGTAAGCAGAGCCTGCATGCAAAACCAACATTTAGAGTCTTTACATCAGAGCCTCACAAAAAGTAAGAATCTGCAAAAGATACCACCAAGCCCTTCAAGGGACAACCGAGCTTTTATTTTGAGTAATGAAGTTTCACACTGCAGGGGCATATAATTGGTTTTCAGAGTATATGTTTGGTGTCAAAATTCAATAAGAGCATCTGGTGCTATGATATAAACAAATTAAATGAAAGCCTACTAATCATTAAACCTGAGTTTTTTGGGATCCTTTTTTATGCTGTGGAATCTAACCGTTTGCAAACATTGACAAAAGTACTAATGAAAGACATCCAAATGTGTTTCTTTCTTCTTTTTTCTTCGGTCTTTGCTCGTGATTGGCCTTTTTCTGCAATGAATGATAGTCTGCAGCTTGTGTTTTTGTGTCTGCATCATGTTTCTCTATCTTCTCCAGCAATTTGTTAAAGTATTTGGTAGCCTCAGTTTTAATATCTCCATCCTTCTCCAATTTGTTTCCTCTTGATCAATGTATGCTTAAGATTTTGTTTCTGACTGTGTCTGCCTTGGAATCTGGATATTATGGGGCCCCTGTGTTTTTGTTATTCCCGGTTAGCGAAAAGTCTCTAGCTGTTATATCGTCCATCCCAGTCTTTTAGATAGTTATTTGAATTCTGCTACTGCACAATAATCTATGCCATATCCACACAATCTCTTATTTGGAGTTCAGCTGACAATTTTGAAATCCTACTTGAGTTTACATTGACTTGCTGTCAGATTGTTCCACTGCATAAGATTCCTCCATAGAGGTCTTCTCTTTTGAGTTCCGTTATTCCGCTAACAAACTTTTATAGGCCCTGAATCAGAAGTTCAAGCAAATGATAAAATAATCATGACATAAATAGATAAGAACATAGAACCATTAGGCTAACGTAAGTTAATGATAGATATTAGTGAAAATCTTAACATCAGATACTTCTTCACCAACACAAACTCCATAGAATATATGAACTTATAACTAAAGTGAACCAAAAAGATTGCAAAGTGAACATCATAAAATGTATAAAATACATGAACCAAACAAATGCAATGGACCACATTTATAAAATACATGCACCAAAATAAATGCAGTTACAGGAACCACAAAAAGTGTAGTAATCCATGTATTTATTATATGAAGCTAAAATACATGAACGAACACATATAGTAATCCCCCCAAAAAATGCCTAAAACAAATACATTGAATCAAAAGCAAGTGTAAGAAAAAAAAAAAAAAGTGAGCCACAGGTCGCAACAGCAATAGTGGTCTTCTTTTCTATATTGTATATAGATATAGATAGATGGATATAGATATAGATAGATAGATAGATATAGATATAAATAGATATAGAAATACATAAAGAACAAAAGAAACGGAATAGAAAGAAGAATCAAAGCCGTTATGTTATCATGAATTTTAGAAGTTAAGATTAGCTTAAAAGAAAACTCAAAAAACATAGTTTCTTATTAAATATTTGTGTATAAGGTAAATAAACACATAAATAACTGAACAAATAAAAGACACCAAAAAATGGGGGGAAATGCAATGATATGTTGAACATTGGATGTAGGTCATCTAAAGTTAGACTTAGCTTTTATTAATGTTTTTTCAAAATGAGACAGTCACCTTGCAAAATGATAAGTTATGACTAGTAGATTGAGAATTGAAATGCCAGAATATGGAATCGAAGCTTTCACTGTGGACCTTGATAGTCTTCAATTGATCTAGGTAGTTTTGATAGACCTAACCTAAATGAAATGATTGCAACATTGATAAATGAATTAGTTGATGAGCAAGTGGCTTGCTCCAGTGGTTGGGGCCTTGTACAACCAAGCTCATGGTCTGGGGTTCCCCTTCCCCTAATAAAACGAAATCTTACTTGTCAAAAAATGGAAATATGATTATCCGTGCCTTTTTGTAAAACTGAATGATTGCAACCTTAATATATGAAATTTCGAAACCTAATCAAGACCCATCTTCTAATACCTATCTTCTAATATTCAGTTCTTTTGTATTAGATACCTTTAATTGCAACAATGTGCTCTGACTTCTGAGCCTTTCAAGAGTTCTGTTGAAGCTATCAGTCAAGGGGTCTCCTGTACTGTACGATTCCAAAGGGTTAGGGTCATCTACAAGTTGCCTTCAAAATTAGTCATCTTGAGTTGAATATTGCCCAACTAGTCAAAAATGTTCCTAACCTTGCTTATCTTTTTTTTTTAGCAAGGTATCTAAATTGGTCACAAGGTTTGGAATGTCGAAAAGGTGCAGATCAGTTGATGACTCTTTAAGCCACCTGGATAAACGTAGTTTTTCATTTCTAGTCCAAATCGATCCTTGTTCAGTTTCATCCCTACATGAGACTACCCAAAGTTTCAATTCTTATCTAGTAAATCGAGTGGCTTAAGAGCTTAGTGTTGAGCAAAATTTGACTATGTTCTTAGATGGCAGACTTCAAAAGTTCTCTTTTTTTAGTTACACAAAAGTTGAAATCAGGGCCGAATCTATCAGTACAATTTTGACCCCGTTACATTTTCAACTGCCTGTCTTAGTGCTAACATGGTTGATTACTTCCTGAATCCATGGTGTATATCAGTGGGCTACATGGTTACTGAGACAGAAGATAAGGTTTTAAATATCCAATTCAGGAATTTTATCCACCCACACTTGTATGCAATGCTAGTCTTGGAGTCCTAGCCAATCCGTAGGTTTTCGCTGTTAATTAATTTCTAATGGACCAAAGGATCGAGTTGTATTTGTTTAAGGTGAATTCTAAAGACTAAAAAATGCTTCATATGGATGGTGTTCTAAAGTATTGTGCTTTTTTTTTTTCTTTTTTTCTTTTGTAGGAAGAGCTGAAGAATACAACTATTAAAATGGCAGAGCAGAGTAAGGTTCTTAACACTCCAGGTGCAGAAAAGCAGACAAAAAGAGAGCTTTTTGATGCACTTCGGCAAGAACTTGAGTAAGTGTTAGTGTTGCTTTGCTATGATCTTTTCATACGAGCAAGGGAGAGATGAGGTTTCTTTTGCCTTTTTGTTTTTTATATTCATTTCTTTATTTTTTCGGAGAGGGCCCAAAAAAGTACTTTTGAACTCCCGGTCTCTTTAATTTGAAGTCTCTAAGCATCTTCCCTAACCACTTGACGAACAGGTCATTGGTCTCCACTTGACTGTTGGAAATAGGATATACTCATAAAATTAGTTGTATATGGACACCTCATCTTGAATGGTTGGAAAGCAATTCTTGCAACACTATTATGTGGGTTATACAACAATGATGGATCAACAAAGCTGTTATGCACCCTTTATGCAGTTGATCCTCATTTCCCATAGAGATCCATTAGAATACTTTGTTCGTGTATCATATGGAATCAGTGTTACCAAAAATTGCTAATACCCTAGTGATTTATGTTTTGGAATGTACATTAAAAAACATGGTATATTTTGTCCCAAAATAGAGAATTTATAGAGCCAAAGTAATCCCAAATGGTTGTGGGATAAGAAGGTTCGGTATAAAAATTTAGTGGTCCACAGTGATCCCAAAGTCTTATTGGGCTAATGGTTGTAGAGGTTTGTGTGGAGGAGGAGGGGGTGGAAAGGAAGTATGAGGAAGGATGGTGTAAATGGGTTATTAGAACGCCTTATGGATAAGGTTATAAAGCGAACGAAGCTACTCTAGCTCAACTCATGTTTAGCTCATTGAAAGCTCATTCAGGATTAGCTTGTTATATTAACATATCAAGTTTAAACACATTTTAAAACTCGTTAAATTTATGAGTTCAACTTAAACACAGCCTGAGAAGTTTATATGCATTCTAGAACCATAAAAAACCAAGCTATTCGAACTCAACTCATGATTGGTTCGATTAAAGCTCTTTTGGGATCTGTTCAAAAAAATAAACAAACTAAGCTTGGACATGCTTTGAAGCTTGTTAAGTTTTCAAGTCAAGCTTGAACAATCCACTGCTCAGCTCACCCTGCTTATGGAGTAGGAATGTGGAGGGCTATCACGAGGGTCTAGGAGGAGTTTGCTAAGTTCATTTCTTTCAAGGTGGGTGATGGAAGTAGAGTGATGTTTTGGTTTGACAGTTGGCATGGTCATAGGCTTTTAAGGGAGATGTTCCTTGAACTTTTTGTGATGGCTTCTGGCAAAGAAGTAACAGTTAGGAGCTGCTTGTATTTTCTCTCTGGGGAGTTTGTGCAGTCGCCTTAGTTCAAGAGGTTCTTGCAAGATTGAGAGTTGGATTCTATGACAGCTCTATTGGTGGGAAGGGAGAGCATATTTGGTGGTGGAAGGCCTCCGAACGGCATATTTTCAGTTCTGTCATCTATGATTCTCTCTATTATCATAAGGATCTTTTCCATGGAAGATTATATGGAGGTCCAAGCCCCCCAACCAAAGGTTGACTTTTTTGGGTGTGTTTTGGATGCGGTTGCCTTGGAGTTTGTTTGCACTATGATAGTATTAGGAAGAGAGATTTTTGGTTGGTGCTTCATGTGTAAAAATAGTCTAGATTTGCTCAATCAACTTTTTTACTGACTGGAGGCCAGAGATGTCTGGAGCTTGATGGTCTCTTTATTTGGGGTGGAATGGGTGATGCCTTCTTCCATTGAGGGGTTATTGGCTTTCTGGGGTGGTAGCTACCCTAAATTAATGGACAAATGGACTTGAAAAGTTACCCGTATTGTGTGATGTGGAATATTTGGTGTGACAGAAACTGCAGATCTTTTGAAGGAGCGGAGTCTTCAGTTCTAAGCTCAAAATGGATCATTCTCATTTTCTTATTTTTTGGATGTCAGAGTACTCATTTTTTTTTTATCTTTTGTAGATTTTTTGGGGTATGTGTACATGCCTGTAGATATATAGGCATGTGGCATACCACATTCCTTTTCCTGTTCCTCATACTGAAAGTATCTGATAACATAGTCTGGAATGAATGTAACATTTCATATGCTTGAAGTACGGGCCCATAGGAATACAAAGTTGGGTCTTTTGCTAAAGCCAGCTGTTAGTGCTGATTGTAATGTTTTTTCCAATATATGTGCTTATTGTACTCTGGTGACTTCTAATGTTGTTATTATAGGTCTGTTCAGTGAGGTCTTAGAGAGGTGGGAGGAATGGGTCAGTCATGCAGGGAAACCAGCCAATATGTTGCTACTTATCGTTTTTGATGTAGTGGTGGGGAAAAAAAAAGTTCTTTCAAAATCATATTACCTTGAAGGTGTAGAGAGGGCTGAAAAAGATGGGAGAACTTTTAGGAGCCCTAACTTTAATGGAGACCCATGTAATACATTACCTAAAAGAACTGAAATGCAAGAAACACTAAGAAATGTCTAAGCAATTCAAGAAGTACAAACTTACGAATTTCTTCTGTTTAATTCTGTCCGTTTTACTCTGCCAAATAGAGTTGAATTATAATTATCTCACCTGTTTCTGGAGAATTTTATGATTAGATTATAGTAACTATCAATGGTGGCGCATGCATTAGGTGTTCACCAAGCATTGTACCACAGTAAGCTACATTCTGACGATGGGAAAGTCAAAAGAGTCATTCATTGTCATGAAACCAATTTCTTGTATCTTAATGGCAATCCTTCAATTCAATTTTATTTCTCCTTATATCTTGTCTTCTGCAGGACTTCAGTGCTTGAGAAAGCCTCTAAATCAGTTTGGCAGTTGATTTTGGACAACAATGGGCTGGGGAAGGAAATAAGTGAAACAGTTGAAAGGGTATTCTGTCGATTAAGTGGCCGTGAGCTACCATTGTTTCCACCAAATGTTGAAACCCAGTCCGAGAAAGAGAGAGAAAGCGAGAAAGGAAAAGGGAAAGAGATAGTAAATGGAAGCGAGAATTCTGACTCTGCGTTAAAGAAAAGAAAACTTGATGAGATGAGCTCTGAAGAGGGAGCAGATGAAGTTGCAAGCGGAACTAGCAAACCTCCAGCCGTGCCGGATGATTCTAGTTAAGTGCCTCAGCCAAGTGTGACAACACAAGCCCCAGCCTTACATGAGCTCGGCAGAAGTGAGTAGAGCAAGAAGTTGGTTGGACCTGCCTACAAGTGAGCTTGGTACTTTATTCTTCTAAATAACCTCTTTGTTGGATACACTCAACTGATCACAGTTTACTTAGAGAGCTAGGATCAATTTTAGGTGTAGGAATAGCACACCCCCAACAACTTCTATAATTTTGATATCTTCTGATAAATGTTAGTATATAACTTTTAACTCGAAAGTGTTCGTCCTTTTTTCCCTCTCCCCATTCAGTAAGTAAGATGCTCCAAAATCGTGTCCCGACTGGGACTACCCCTTACCTTTGTGCTATTGGTGGCAAAACTCAAATTGATAGTTTCGTTCAACGGGATAGATATTAATTTCTTGTCATTTTGATTCTTGGCATGAATGACAAGCACTAGGGACACTCAATCCTATCATTGGCTTGGAGAAAAGGTAAACATTCCACAACCAGTTATTGAAGGGTGTAAGAAGAGTGATTTACTGTCTTACACTTGGTTTCATTTGATTATTAATATACTGGGCTTCTTAAATATTTCAAGTGAGATAAGATCCAAAAGTTTATATCATGCTTGAATTTTGAATCCCCATGTAACTTTACTGCTATGTTTTGCATCTTGGACTTGTTAAGAGAAAGGAAAATGAACGAACTTCGAAGAATTTTTTTTGTTGAAAAATATTATTTCATTTTCCTAATCCAACAGAAAATGATAACAATAAATTTTAGCATTTTTTTTTTCATTTCATTTTGTTTTGTTTTCCTGACCATTTCATTCTCCTTTCCCTTTAGAAAGCCATGATTTGAACACAACATACCTGTTCTAGGGATTGATTTGCTGGAAAATGTGTTTTATCGTTCAGTTGCTGACTCCTAACAATTAAAAAGGAAACGAGAGAGAGAGAGAGAGAGAGAGAGAGAGAGAGAGAGAGACTGTTTTTGTCACTTGCAGAACCAGAGAGATGACTTGGCTTTGTATTCATGCCTTCGGAATCTCATATGCATTTTGAATATTATTAGTTATATTCAACAGCAGCCAGATTGTAGATACAATTTATGAAGGCTTTGAATAAAAGTATTATTGGTGGAATGAGAGATTGCTTTGAAATTCTTTTGTCAGCTCAAATTGATCCAATGAGAACTACGCGCACATCCTATGTCCCCATGTGTGGATATATCACATAGCGCTAGGTTTGCTGTATATTTCCTTATTTATAGGCTTCACTGTGGTGGTGTTTGAAAACAATTATATTTTTGGACTTTTGTCAATAGCTAGAAATATCAGAAACTGACTGATATGTATTCTTGTCTAGTAGTTGTGTATGGTTAGTTTGACTTAATAGTTGTATATTGTGGGATATGTACGTATTTACATCTAGTGCTTGCTTGTACTCTATGTCAATACCTGATATCAATGAAAGCTCTTATTTGCTCTGAGCAAAAAGCTCTTATTTGCTCTGAGCAAGAAGCCCCATATAGTGCTTTAACCCGTGTGATATATCTACTTATGACCACAACAAACTCGAATTAAACAATCTGTTAACGGCTTTTGATCAGTGCTACAGTTTTCTGTGTGGTTTTTTCTTCTTTCTTTTTTGGCTACGCAATCAAGGATATCTGGGGTCAATTTATGCGCACCTTAATTAATACTTTTTTCAGTTCGATAAAAAAATAGATTATTAATGCTAGGACTAGGGATTCACACAATGTGTTACAACTTTCTCAGAGCCAACATGGGCCAGAGGGGGCTGCTGCCCCTCTCAGAGTTTAAAGATTACAATTTACCCACAATTTTTTAAATCTCTCTAATTTGGCTCCTAAATATTTAAAAATGCCCCCCCTCAAAATTTAAACATTTTATTTTTTCTATAATTTTAAAAAAATTCAATTTGCCCCATCTAAAACTCATAAATTTCCCCTTACATTTTCAAACGTTTTATTTTTACCTACAATTTATTTCAAGTGCACCATTTTTGCCTATAATTTTGGAAATATTTTTTGGTTATGATTAATAATAGTTGCCCTATCTGAATTAATTTTCTAGCTCCGTCACTACCGTCAAGGGTGTCCGGGTCAATATACACTCAACTTAACTAATTTTCTTCTCAATCTAGTTAAAGACAAACTATTTATATCAAAAACTAAGAGATTTACAAAAAATAATTTATTGTAATTGAACCTCAATAGAATTGTCAAATTTTAAACTTAAAAAGGTTGAGTTTACAGGTCATCCATGTTTTCCTTGTCTATCGCTTGGGGTTAGCTTTCTACGCCGTCTCTTTGTTTGGTCGCAATGTACTTTAGCCAATGTGATATCTCCTCGCTTATTTGCTATCTGTCAGACTGTAAATTTTGTGGTGTGAATGACTTTCGAAGTTTTGTTTACTACAATTAGACCAGGGACTCCTTCACTCAGGACACTTCACTTGCATAAGACAAATAATGTCCTCATTCACAGGTCTGAATAAATTTAAAAAAAAAGAAGACAATTTTACTACAATTTTGGCTAGAACATGTCTTCATCATAGAGTTATTTAGTTGCCTTAAAAATTAGGGGTATTTACACTTTACCTTTTGAGTAAAAATCAGATGAACCCACAAACACTTAATTCTATTTTGATTTATATTTATTTGTAAAATAAATAGAAAAGTGATAGATTTGCTAAAATAATAAAAATGTCTCTACGAAGGAAACATGTCAAACGTGTAAAATCATCTTTCTAATGTTCTATTTTGGGTAGATGAAATGATGAAAATATATTTGTCACAAAATCACAGTTAATTTTAAAGTTTCAATTCATGTTATAGATAAGTCCCTATGCCTTTTTTTTTCTCTCCCTATGTATTTCTTTAAACAAAATCCCCGTTTTCTAATATGAATGTTTTTCACCTTTTCAATAATGATTTCTAAATAGATATCGTTTGAGTTAAACTATTTTTTTTTTCCTACAAAAAATGCTTTGGCCCATTTGATATAATTTTTTTAAAATTTTTTTAGCTTATAAGCAAAACGTTAAATTTTTTTAGCTTTTTTAGTTTTTTTTTATTATTTTACATTTCTACTTATCTTAGCTTATAAAAGCAAAAAAGTCAATTTTTTTGCTTATGAGCAAAAAAAAAAAAAGCTAAAAAAAAAACTATACCAAATGGATCCGTCCTCCAACTTTTTAAAAAACTGTGCTCTCTTATATTTTACTTAAGTTTTGTTTTATGTCTATTTATTTTCTTAACTTATTTTCTTTCATCCTGGTCTTTCGAATTTTGTTTCCTGGAATTTTTACCTTAGAACTTGCTTTCGAAAGCTTATTTTCCTTGCTTTATGAATAGTTTTCCAATGTCTATTTTTGCCTTCACTAGCATCTAAAATTTGAAGTTCTTATCAAATTGCTAAATCACACTCAAGGTGCAAAATCAAAATAAACTCCCAACGAGTAAAATGCCTCTTCCATTAAAACTTCAACACTCTTTGGTCCGCTTCTCTGTCTTGACGTTTAGTATTGTTTAATGGTTAATGTTAATATGTGTTTTTATGACACATTTTAAGCAAACTTTGTCTGATTGTACAAAAAATTAAGAACTAATTTTTTAGTGTCAAAAGTTGTCAAAACACATTTTTCAAACTCTTTGTACAACCAAATAAAATTTGCTTTAAATGTGTTATAATAACACTTGTTAGCAAGACTCTTGTTTAATTAATCTCTTTGAAACCATCTCAAAGTTTCTAAAAGTTTGGGTATTTTAAGGTGCGTATTGCATTTCCTACCAATAATTTAAAAAGAACATAATTTCATTCGAGGAATTCAACTATCATAAAGATTAGACACTCTCAAGATTCCAAAGATACAAAAAATTATGAAATCAAAAAGTATAATGATATATAGGCCGCTTTATATGTATTTATATTGTTAATGATAACAATTTTAGTAGGGATTTTGGTTTATTATATGTTTCATGGTATATACATGTCTAAGTTGTATAACAGGCATCTAGTGGTAATCAGGCTGTCACATCTATTCTTCATTACCAACATCATAAAATTCTTGGCAATATGTTTTTGGGAGGCACAAACCAATGCTCTAGTTATATCCATTACACCCCTCGAGCTGTAGTTAATTATGTTTTAAATTGGGAACAAAGGGGTGTTATGTACCCCAGATAATCTTATGGTATTTAATCCCTTTCCTTGTTTTAATGAATTTCCATTATTGTTTTCCAATAAAAAAAGGCATCTACTAACACATGAAGACTAGGACCATTTTGTCATGACATGCTTTTTTAAAAGAAAAAAAAAAATCTGAATTGAACTACCAACCATTACTTCTCTATGAAAGATTTAGTAAGTTTTAAAGATTCTAAGAATAACATTAGATATTATTGAATTTTAACTTACTAAATCTTTATCTAGAGAATTCAAAATTACTTGTGAAAAATATTTTCAATTTTGTGGTCTAACTGTTAGATTATTATCATGTGTATAAATCTAAACTATTCCTTACAAAAGCCTAGCCTATGTAAAGGGTGACACCTCATTACAAGAGCTAAGCCTATATAATGGACATAGTTATCAAAATTGAATTGGATGTGAAACTGACTTACACCAAACATGGGCTTAAGATAATCCCGAGTATAGGATGGTGAAGTAGTATATACTCGGAGTACGAGATCGTTTCTACGAGAAACAGTTTACACAGAATCGAAAGAACTAAAACAATCCTCTCAGTCAGTCACAAAAATCTGAACAAATTGATTTTAAAAGGAAGTAAAATTTTGATTATTTTGGAAAAGGTCTAATTATCTAAACTAACTAAAAAGCAAAGATAAATAATTTGAACAAGGTTTGATTATAAAGTAATAAGAAACAATCTTGGGATCAATCGATCCAACCAATTGTATCTCTTGAAATTCCAAAAGAGACAAATTTGTAACTCAAATTCTTAGACCACGATGCGAATCTCGGATTCGGAAGATCTAGCGATAAAAACCAATTGTTCTTCAAAAGTTCAACTTCTAGAGTAAATTGGGTTGTTAGATTCAAGGACGTAATACCATTGATTCGTGCAGCGCATATACTGAATATAGATTCACACATAAACGTTACTAAACATAATCAAACATTCAGGTTATCAAATATTTCTAGAACAAAGAAGAAAAAGAAAGATAAAAATAGAAAATTAAACTTTGAAACCCAAAATCTCACCTCCTTTGTTCATCCAAGACCTTCAATTAGTCTTCACAATCGATCTCGAAATGGAAAGATTTAGCTACTCATCTCCATCTATGAAAAACTCAAAATAATTGAATAAATATTGAAAATCTAGATTTAGTGTAAAGAAACGAAAGAAATCTTAAATTGAATGCAAAGAATCTAGAAAACTTGTATTGAAGTGAATCCAATTACAAGAAAGTAACAACCTAATAAATCAAAACTATTCTAGTATAAAAACTGTAAAATCTCTCTACAAAGTTTTCTCCTCGAACATCAATCGAGTAGGTATTTATAGGGATTGCAGTCCAAACCCTAAAAAAATTCTAAAATTTGCCTTACCATTCGAACGACCAAACGGGTGTTCGAACGCTACTGTTAATTCTTCTTCACTGTTCAATGTCGCGTTCAAAGGCCAGGCTAAATTGGTTTTGCTTGCTCTCTGGCCATTTGAATGCTGGGATTGAGCATTCAAATGCTAGGCCTTTTTGTTTTTCCCTTTCGGTTTTTGCTTTGCCTCTTACCGTTCGAATGATAGAATTGGAGTTCGAACGCTGAAAGCCTTTTTCACTTGTTTTGGTTTCAACTTATTTGAGGCTCTTGGAGTCAAAATTCGGCGACTCTCATTAAATGCAAACATGTGTAACTTGAAGCGAGCTTTCCAATGGCATATCATTCATCCCATTCTGAGCTACGAGTAAAAACTTGCATGTTTCCTAAGAAAGGGCCCTGGTAGCGTTCCTTGATTTGCTTTCCCACAGTTCGGATTACTTCTTTGACTCCAAATCAACTTCCTTAGCTTTCAATACCTGAAATATGATTAAGTACGAGGTTAAATACAATATATAGCAAAGAGAATATAATTAACCCTAATCCAAGGCTAGCAAAGGTCGTTTAGTGGTTATAGATTGCACTTATGCAGTCTAATCACACCCCTCAACTAACCTTTTGCTAGTCCCTAGCAAAACTAAGAAAAGAAAACATATTCTCTACTTTCGTAGGAGTCCGAGTGTATTTAGCGAAAACACTAAGCCTTTAAACCCCTAGTTACCTTAGTAGACAAGTGGTGTCTTGTGAGGATTTTCAGCGATAATACCCATAAACATCAATCATCAAAAATAGTTTAAGATAATAGTTTCCAAATATATAATAATGTAAAGAATTCAAACCATCCTTTGTTCGACATATAAATTACAAAACTGTCAAGTGAAACACGATCGAGAGACTCAAGTGTCTAAATACAATCATGTTACCGTAGATCAACCATTATGCATTTGATAATCACATCCTATAGTTTTGATTCAAATCTCTTCAGTCATACATTCAAAAACATTTGAACACATAGGTTCTCTCAGTGGAATGCTCGTTTTATGAGTAAATGTAAAACACATATAATAGAGCAATTCCAAAACATCAAAACTTGTTAAAATTAGTGTATCGACTTGGCATAGCTTCATGAAAGAATGTTTATAGTAGAAACAACAATCAGGAATTCGACATTATGACTTATACATGTGAGAATTTAAAAACTTATGCGATCCCAGACATTAAAGGCCATATGAATAAGAGAAGAGTCATAAGGATAAAGAGAAAGCAAGTGGTAAAGGATCTCAACATGTGCATTGCGCACTATACATGATAATTAGTAAACATTCACTTCTAATTTTTGTCCTTTTATCACTATAATTTTTTTTCTTTTTTTTTTCAACACAACTTCACGTCTTCTTCTTCTTCTTTTTTTTTTTTTTTTCGTACACAACAACTTCACAAATTGGCTAGCAATGCACCACTTCCACATTTATGGAAACAATTTAGCATTGACATACTTTTTTTTTCCGAGATCATATGTATACAATTATACCAAAATAGGAATTTAAAAGACTCGAAAGAAGTGAATTGGCTGTAAGGAATAGTCCACAAAACACAATAAGTTTAAAACTTCAAACATGTGTAAGGTGTCATAATTTTGACTCCTTACTTAACACGTAAACCAAAGTCAAATAATGAATGAAGCTATTCAAACAATAGAATTTAAATAATTATATCCTCGAATAAATATAAATCACTCAGAAAGGCGATTATTAGGCTTTAATGCTCACGAGGTTCAATCTCCACTTCTTGGATGAAATTACATGAAATTATAATAATTTTACTTGAATGGCACGACTCATGGACAGTGCAAGCTATCCTTTCTCTCTCTCAATGGAACACAGACAGTCATTTATTAAAATATGCAAGTTTGTAGAATCAAAATAATAATCTGCTCAACAATGTAAAACAATGGTCACTAGTTGTCTCAGCCTCTAAAATTATACAATACAATATTTTTGATATGGTCCCAGTTTCCAAGAAAATCTCAACATATCCTTAATGTAAAATATATCTATTTACCTTCAGAATACGAAGAGTCATATGCTGTTACAAAAGAACTAGAAAACTGACCTGTTTTGGATGAATTCAACGTGCATTGGATACATACTAACTTGCCTCAATAACTCATTAAACCTAATTGAAACTATGCATTAATTATATTAAAATATTTGAAACAACAGTTCTATCCATCCAAGTCCAAAACTCAATAATCCATAAACATAAAAAAACAGCCCAAAACAGCCATACCTCCTAAAAAAAAGAGTTTTAGACAAAAAAGTAAGTACATCAAATAAAAACACAGTCTAAACTCCTAAAGGCCATCCTCATCATCGTCATTAGCCCCTCCAGCTGGTGGCTGCCCTCTCATTATCATAGCAAGCATCTCCTGAAGGATAGTCGTATGCCTCTTTACATGATCCTTAATATTCTTCAGTCGAGCATTGGTCGAAGTAATCAAGGCATCTAATTTCTGCCCTTGCTGATCCACAAAGGCCTGCAAACTAGCATCCTGGGCCCCTAAGCTCTGTCCTTGACCTAGCACTCCCTTATCCTTCACCTTTTTCTTCAACTCCTCCAGCTCTCTCTTTCTCTTTTTTTGGCCCTCCGCACAGCTCAAAGTGTTCTCATCTATGGGACTCTCTTGATCTTGCGTAATGAGATCCGAGAAAATCTTTGACTTTGAGTCCTCAACCAACTCGGTAAGCATGCATGTAAAGGGAATCAATCCTCGAGGGTCAGGAGATGTGTAGGCATGGTAAATCTGCATGAACATGTATCAGAGCAAGTCAATAGACTTCCCCGTCCCAATGGCCCAAAACAACTGCACTCGGTTCATGCTCATGTCCACTGTCCTTTTTAATGGCAGCAAAAGATGGCAGGAAAACAAAAATAGGACGAGGTATTTAGCCTTTAACTTTAACTTACTACACTGCACCTCCCAATCCCAAGTTTCTACCGGTTTGAGCAATTCCTCGCAAATGACTGGCAAAAGAGGGGCCCCTACATTGGGATACTCGAACTTGGCATTTTCTACCCACCTAAGCCCGAAGTAACTCAAGAACGTGTCGGGATCTAAAGTTATTTCCTTCTCGTGGACCCAAGTTTTGATCTCCTCACTCCCCTTTTCAGCTACTAGGGAAGAGAGGTTAGCCATGAACTTAGAGCATAGGGTCAAAATGGATTCTCCCTTGTACTTGACCAGCTCTAGCCACCCTCTATTAGTAAACTCTTTTTCCCAGCCAAACTTCGTAATGGCATTGAGCCTTATTTCTCACTCAATAACCGCTCCGTTTTAGACCCAAACTTTTCTATACTCCTTTTCTTCATGTATCCTTAAGAATCTAGAGGCATCATAGACCTCCTTAGAAGCACTCGCCACTGGAGCCTTTCCCTTAGCCTCCTTAGACTTAGCCAGATTTTTGGCCATAGTCTTGGCTTTGTAGCAGCCTTATCACTCATATTTATACCCTAACAAACACCCCAACACCTACAAACAAAACACAATAAAAAACATGATATCCTATCATAACATAGTTTAACAATATGCACATGTAATGGTAAGTACATGCCTAATGCTCAATGGACTAAATTAGGTGGTCATTATTGTTGAGTCAATGCCTTGATTTTGATGATAACAAAACATGGTTTAATGATCTAATAATTCTATTTAGTGTGCAGATGAATTATTAATTAGATCTTGATTTGAAGCTTATTATAATGGAGGATTTATGATGCAAAGATTTGAATAAATAATGAAAAGCATGATGAAGTGATGTATTCTACAAAGCTGATATTATAAGAAGAAAAAGAAATCTCAAGTTGATAAAAATCCTAGATTGAAGATTGATAAGCATGAAAGAATAACATATTCAATAATGGTGATCTTATAAGAGAACGAAGATGATGGATATCAAAGAAGAAGAATGATGATCAAAGTCTTGATTTAAAAGATTGAAGACTTTGAGGGCTTGAAGATATCTTGCAAAAATAGAAGAAGAAGAGACCAACTCAAAAACATAAAAGCTTTCTTGAAAGATTTGAAGATGTCTTGAAGACATGGAAGGAATCACAAGAGTAGAAAAGCTTTCTTGGAAGAGTTGTTGAAGTCCATGGAGAAGCTATATTGATTGAAGAATTCTAGAAGAAATCTAGAAATGAAGATGCTCAAAGAAGAATAGAAAATCAATTGAAGAAATGAAGATTCTAAGTCATGGAAGCTCTCTTGAAGATCTTGAAGAAGACTTGAATCAATGGATGAAGCTATGATGATGGAAGAGCTCTACAAGTGATGAAAATGAAGAAAATTCATCTTGAATGGATTGAAGATGTTCTTGGAGTCATCTAACCTTGAAGAAATATTTGCAAGCTTTAAAAAGCCTATTTAGATGATCCTTGAAGAGATTGGAAGCTTTGGAAAAGAATGAAGAAAAGTTGTAAAAATATGGGTTTTGGTAAAAAGAGTCGACCCCTCAAGCAAAAAGAGTCGACTCATTCGAACAGAGCCTTGGATTTGTGCTGGAGACTCAAAAGAGTCGACTCCTGGCCAAAAAGAGTCGACTCATTGCAACAGAGAACAAAAATTCTGTAGACAACTTAAAAAAGTCGACTCATTTGGACAGTGACTTGAAAAATCTGCTGAAATGCAAAAAGAGTCGACTCATTGTGAAAAGAGCCGACCCCTAGACCGTAACGGCTAGTTTTCTGACAGACGGTATGGGCAAAAATGCAACCAAATCTTCTCCCATACTTCTCCAACGGCTAGAATCGATCCATACCTATATATATGAGATACATACAGCTTCAAAGAAGTTGAGAAGAGCAATCATATCATTCATATCAAGTGCTTGAAGCTGAAAATCACCTGTACCTCACTGCCACATATTTTTGCTGAGTGTTTAAAGTTATCCATTGAGTTGTATTCGTTCATATACTCACTAGGAGAGTTACTCTTTGTATAATCTTTATTCATTCTCATTTGGGTGGGTTTGTAACCTTGTAAGTTTGAGTGTTCTTGGGAAAAAAACACTTGTAAGTTTGAGAGAAGCTTGGACAAAATCTCTTGGGTTTTGAAAGATTGGGAAGAAGCTTTTGTAAGAGTGAGCTGGGCACTCGTGGCACAACCAGCAGATGTGTAAGGAGTATTACATAGTGGAATTCCTTCGAAAGGATCGAAGAAAAGAGGAAGTAGGCAAGGTTGGCCGAACCTCTATAAATTTGGTGCACTTCTCTTCTGCCTCTGTTTTGCTTACTTGCTCGCTATACATGCTTGCAAATACTTGTATTAATGTACACTTCATTTGCTTGATATATATACTTTGATTATTTGTTACTAAAATACATAAACGATTTTTAGTTGCAATTCTTGATATAAATTCTATAAAACCCAATTCACCCCCCCTCTTGGGTTGCCTACTTGGGCCAACAATTATGCCTAGAAATGGCCCATCATAACCCTATATGCCTTAAGAAGTACCTACTTCTATCGAATTATGTCATCTTGGCCACCCAAGCATTTTGTCAAACACTTGGTGTGCACATGTGTTGGTGGGATTCAACATGCAAATTTTTCTAAGACAAGAACTCCCCCAATCCCATAAGAAGCCTAGAGAGCCTTTGGGATTCAATTGAACCCAATTGCACCCTTAGTCTAAGTGTAAACATCAAAAGGGCATTTTATCGAACATATGGTGGGCACTGTTTTATTAATGTGCCAAGAACATGGTTCTTTAGGGATTCAACTACCCCATTACCCACCCATGCATAACCATGTATAAGTGAAGTCCAAAACCTCCTATCAATATCATTTGATGTCTACGTTTGCATGCAATG
This sequence comes from Euryodendron excelsum, assembly GCA_033060915.1. Lineage (NCBI taxonomy): Eukaryota > Viridiplantae > Streptophyta > Magnoliopsida > Ericales > Pentaphylacaceae > Euryodendron > Euryodendron excelsum. Next base: position 39,911,827 of record CM065379.1, read on the forward strand.
AGAATACCATGGATGTAGGGCATAAAAAATGAAAACTTACCTTGGTTAAATGCTAGAAGAAGGGAGGATTTACCCACAAATGCACTAGGAAGCCTCGAATTGAAGGGCAAATCAAATGTCAAGTCTCTCCCTCTCAATTCCTCTTTCTCTTTAGTCTCTCTCAGCTCTCTCAGGTGCACTTAAGTTGCTTAGAATAAAATAGAATGAAAGGAGAATGCTCGGTTAAAAATAAAAATTTTACTCACCATTCGAACGCTACTATGTGCATTTGAACTCTAGGCTTAAATTGGGGTTTCTCATGAAGCAGACCGTTCCAACGTTGGGATATCCGTTCGAACGCTAAGACAAATCAAAATAGCTGGCTCTATGCCCATTTGAATACCAGGATTGCCGTTCGAATGGTAGTTCAAAATTTTAATTTTTTTCATTTTTTCTATTTTTATGGTTTTTTTTTAAACTTAAATCCATATCTAACCTAACTTATGTATCTATACTAAAATTAAACTATAAACACCTAAAACACACACTACGAAGTAGACCCCCTCCTCCACCCCCCCCCCCCCCCGCCTAACCAAAACTAGAGATGAGCATAGCCCGTGATGCGTGAAAAAAGAAACAAAACAAAAATGACACGGTGACAGACGGGTGGAGAAAACAAAAGGCCGAGACAACACCCACTCCCCCCCCCCCCCCCTAAATAAGGGTAAAACTACCTCTGACGCGACTCGACCCTAACAACTACTATACGACATATTAGAAGGCAATATGGTTTACCCGAAAGGCGGTGGATCATGTAAATCCACACAATCAATTTCTCTCTACTCCAGCTTAAGGTAGGGCTTTAGGTGCTACCCATTGACTATAAAGTTATTACCATTCTTGGAATTTTCTATTTCAATTGCCCAATGAGGTGAAACATCCCGCACTATAAAAGGTCCGGACCATCTACTCTGAAGCTTACCCAGAAACAAATGCAATTGGAAATTGTATAGAAAGACCTTTTAACCAACCTCGAAAGATTTACGAAGGATGTGTTAGTCATGTAGGGATTTCATCTTTGCTTTAGAGATCTTTGCATTCTTATAAGCATCATTCCAGATTTTATCGAGTTCATTGAGCTGTAATCTCCTAAGTGAGCCCACCTCATGTAAATTCTCATTGAATTGGCAGATTGCCCAATAAGCCTTATGTTCTATTTCTATCGAAAGGTGGCACGCCTATTCGTACACAATCCTATATGGAGAAGACTCTAAGTTGGTCTTATAAGCTATCTTATATGCCCACAAAGCATCTACCAATCTCAAAGACCAATCCTTTCAGTTAGGGTTAACAGTTTTGTTGCGCCCCAATTTTTGAACCAAAGCCCTCTTGGCTCGGGAAAAGGCAAGGTACTCTCTTATTAGAACTCATCCTCCTAAAAGAGCAAGTGCGACAGAGTTTGAACTTGAAAACTTGATTTGATTTAAGGGCTTTTTGGAAAAATGAACTTAGGTTTTTCAAAAAAGTTTTGAAACTGTCCTTTTTAAGAAGGTTTTTGGAAAAGGGGTCTTAATAACCTTTTGAAAGCCCTTTTGAAGATGTAACTCCAATTTTGGTCTTCGAATAGAAATCTATAGTCCGGGGGTTGGTTACGTGTATGGAAGATATCCTAAGATCATTAACCTACCCTGCCATTTCGATACCTACATGTCTAATCACCCTTAGTTCACTCACTTCAATCACTGGTTACTAATTGTCCACTTGTATCCATTTTAGAGTTTTGAAAATGGGGTTTGGTCATCACTTTTTGGATGAATAATGCATGATGTATGTTTTTGAAAAGATGTTTGAAAATAGAAGGTTTTGAAGTGACTTGGAATGAAAATTTTGACTCGATGGAAACTTTTGAAAAGAGAACTTGAGTTGAAATAAAAGTTATAACCGCATCATTTTAGGTTGCCTAAGTATCTCATTTGGTGAGAATCAGGTCGTTCGTAATTCGGGTAAGGGCCCTATAGAAAATAGGCGCAATGAGGCCATTGGAAGACACATTGGAATCTAGTTTTAAAAAATGGGCACATTAGGGGCTTTGAGAAGTTTGAAGACGCGCTGAGGTCTTTGGAATGTTTTGAAGACATTTTGAGGTTTTTGAAAAAAGAGAATTTGAGAGTTTAGAAAAATGCCTTTAAAATAGAACTTTGGATGTTTGAAGTGTTTTTTTTTAAAATCGGGTTTGAAGATGATTTTAAACGCTTTTTAAATTAACTCAAGAGAGTTTTGAGATGTTTTTGAATGAACTCAAGAGAGTTTTGAAAATGTTTTGAAGTCTTGTTTTGAAAACTTTAGAGGTAGAGTTTGGGTTGGAAATGCTCTTGTGAACTTGTCTTCAAAAAACTTTTGGAAGTAGTTTTTTTTTGTGTGTGTGGATATCTTATGAAAGGCATGTGTAATATTTCATCACCTTTAAGAAGTTAGTCATTGAAGAACTAAACTCCTTTTGGGCTATGAATTTTGAAAACATGTTTGAAAAAAGGGCTAGAAACTTCTCTTTTGATTTTTAAAACTTTAGGGTTATAGAACCCTTCTTGAATATCTCATTTATACTTGAACAATCCTAACCATGGAAGGATTAGGGTTGCTTCAAGAATGTGATGTTTGAAAATTTTTTTTGAAAAGAGCTTTTGAAAACACTTAGGGTTTTGGAACCCTAATATGGACAACCTTGGAGGTTGTATTTTAATGTATCACCTTCTCTTGGAATCCCTAATCATAAAAGGTTAGGAACACTTTAAGGTTGTGAGTTTTTGGAAACATTTTGAAAATAATTTTTGGGAAATGTTAAGTGTCTAGCCATTTTAGTTGAGACAAGTTTAAGAGAACATCTTGGAAGCATTTTTAAAATAGAGTATGAGAGTATTTGAAGAGATTTTGGAGTGGATTTTTGAAATCTCAAGAAAGTAGAATGTTTTTGAAAGTATATTATGAAAATGGTTTTTGAATTGAAAGATTATTTGAAAAGGGGGGTCTTTGAATTGGAGCCTTGAAACTTACTAACTTAGGTTGGGTTGACCTAGGGTTAACTAATTCGGATTGGGTTAACCTAAGGTTGGAAAACTATGGTTAGGTTGGACTAGGTTTGGATTGACCTAAGGTTAACTAACTAGAGTTAGGTTAACCTAGGGTTAAGGTGACCTATGCTTAACTAACTTGGGTTAGGTTAACTTAGGGTTAAAGTGACCTATGGTTAACTAACTTGGATTAGATTAACCTAGGGTTAAGGTGACACAGGTTTAACTAATTCGGGTTAGGTTGACCTACGGTTGGACAATTAGGGTCAAGTTAACCTAAAGTTAGAAGGTGGTTTTGAACTAGTGTTTGGACTTTGTGGTTTTGAAAAGGTGGTTTTATGTATGAAACTTGAAAGTGTGTTTTGAAAGCCAATTATGAAAATCACTCAAGCGAGGTTGGGTCCATATGGTTGGTATGTGAAAACCACTAAAGACTAACTTAAGAGAGTAAAACTTGTGAAAACATATTGAGTAGATAGTTTTAAAGACTATTTTGATTGGAAATTAAAGAGAATGAACCTTTGAAAATTATTTTTGGAAATGAGGTTTTGCAAAACCACTTTTAAGATGTTGAAGACTACTCTAAAGAATAAGGGTTCATATGGTTGATTTGAGAAAAATCGCTCCAAACAAGATTCCGTGGGACCATTCCAACTACAATATTCAAGAGAGCAAAATTTCTAAAAATTAAGATGAAAATGGTAGTTTTGGGAAATCATTTTTTTGCAAGTTAAAGAGAATAAAATTTTGAGAACCCTTCTTGCAGAAGGTTGTTTTGAAAACCACCTTTGGGGTGTGGAAAATCACTCTAGTGAGCTAGGGTTTCTATAGTCAATAAATGAGGGTACCACTCAATAGAGGGTTCCATGAGGACCATTTCAATCACAAAACTCAAGAGGGCAACACTTTGGAAATCATGGTGAAATACAAGGTTTGAAAACCATTTTAATGCAACTTGAAGATTGTAAAATAAGATGATGCAAAATAAAGTCATGGGACTTAAGGGGGGTTCTCTAAGATGTAGAAATTGAGGGTTTGACTTAGCTTCAAGGAACCAACTCCTAAAACCACTTTTAGGAAAACACTTGAATATAAAATTTGAAAAGGACATAGAAATGAGATAGTGAAGGTTTTAAAAAATGATGATAAACATAGAAATGAGGCCAAGCATGCAAAACATGAACATAGTAACCATATACAAATAGGGGTCATGAAATCATACAAGACTAGTGGCCACACCGAATTGCAAGGTGCTCCAAGACTATACCATCTTAAAGTAGGCTAGTGAGAGATCCCCCTACACGGTGGCTCTCACAAGCTTTTCTATAGGCATGAACTAGGAGCTCATTTATTTCAAGCATGCAAGAAGAGGGGGGAGAGAAGATGGGGGTTTAAAATAGAGAATCGCCTAAATAGGCTATGAGGGAGAAGAGAAGAGTGGAAATGAAAAATGTAAAAGAGAATACCACTTTTGGCTTCAAACTACTTTCAAGCTTCAATGGATGACTTGTCTTGAACTTGAATGGGCTTTGAGAGGCTTAAAAGGGTTGAAAATGGCTCTTTTAAGGCATTGGAAGCTTTGTAGATGAAGTTTATAGGCTAAAGAGAGGTTGAATCTAACTTAGGTGTTTGGAGGGTGAGATGTACATAGAATTTCGGACTCTTGAGGCTATTTCTGCAGAATTTCGCTACTTTTTTTGATTTTGGAATATACAGAGGGGAAGACTTGTAATTATAGGCAAACTGGTAGGGAATTTTTGCCCTGGCGCATGTAGCGCCAGTACTGTTCCACTGGTTGAATGCCATGTGGCACATTTTGTACTGACTCAACTTAGTGAGCAAGCAAAATTTTGATCGTTTTGATCACAATCTGGGTGCATGTAACTTACACTCTGCTGCCAAGAATCTTCATGTTAATTTTGCCTCGATAGTTGTGCGATTCAAAAAAGATTCGTGAAAATCAGTCACGTTCACAATGTTCTCCTATTATTTCTGAAGAACTGAGAATTTTTAGAGAGCTTGAAAGGTGTTTGGAAGAGTGAGATATCACTTCGAGATGCGTGTATGCAAACACACTTTTGCAGAGCGTATGTGATACGCTTCGTAGATGTCCAAAAGTACCAGTCTTTAAGCCATATGATTAGGGCCTTCGGGAAGCGATTTCTCTGATCGGACCGTACAGATAGAAAGTGCTCTAGAAATATTTTAGGGAATTTCCTAATTTACTTATTTCACAAGTCGTTTTATGATGCATTATAATTAGGGAATTGGAGAAAAAGACAACCCTAACAGAGCGCCTGTGAGATGCTCCAAGGGTTGTTAAAATGAAAGTTTTCGAGCCATGCGATCGGGGACTTTGGAAAATGATCTATTCAATTGAGATGTATCGATGGAAAGACCTATGGATAAGCTTCTGGAAATTTCATAATTTATACATTTCTCAAGTCATTTGACGGTGCGTTATAATCTAGGAATCAGGAGAAAAAGACAACCTAACCGGAACGTCTGTGAGACGCTCTAGGGGACTTTTGTTTACTTGGAAGTGTTTAGAGTCACGAGGCTCACCTTGGATTGAACATAGACGTACGATAAGACCTACCGTTTTGGTACCCATAGCCGATGTGGTTTCGAGGCGTGCTCAGCCACCAGGGGTAAAATGGTTATTTTAAACGAAATTGGTCAAAAAGGATCAGGATGGATTGGACTGGCATATTAAGCATATTGGACTATTCAGAGATGGTCCTGCAAGATGTTTTCACTGTTTGGTGGGATTTGCATTGTGCTGGGGTGTTCAGGGGCAAAATAGTTATTTTAACCGAAATTGACCGGAACGGGATTGAAATTGGCCTAGATGGCGCATTGAGTATGCCTAATTGTCTAAGGACATCTTAGAAGGGTGAAATTATCATCTTGAGGGATTTTAAACTTTCTCAAAGACGTGCCTGGAGGCCCAAGGGGCAAGTTTGGTTATTAGACCTCTATTGGGCCCAGTGGGCTCAAGAAGTAGTTGACTGACTAGATATAAGTCTGAAGGTTGGTTTGGGCTTGGATATTCCTGCGGGGTTTTAAAAAGGAATTCAATCAGGCTAGAGATTGCCGAGTAGGCAAAAAGGGGGTGCTTACAGTTGCCCCTCTTTTTATGTCTTTGCTTGTCAAAGGCAAAAAATAAAAGAAAGGATCGTATGTTGACCGCGAAGCGATCGGAGGGACCGGAATAGAAGTATTTTGAAATATGAGGTTTGCGTTTTAAAGTTTTAAGGTCAAAAAGTGTTTTGGGCATAGGAGAAAACTTAAAACCAAATATGCTTTTGATAGAGAAAGCTCAGAAACCCAATCTGCTTTTTTGGAAGAAGCATGAAAATCCAATTTGCTTTTTCTGAAAAAGCTTGGAAACCCTAGCTACTTTTTTGGAGGAAGCTCTGAAACTCAATCTGCTTTTTAAGAGGAATCTCAAAAACCCAATCTACTTTTTCAAAGGAAGCTCTGAAACTCGCTCTGCTTTTTCGAAGGAAACTCGGAAACCTAATCTGCTATTTATGAAAAAAGCTCAGAAACCCAATATGCTATTTTTGGAGGAAGCTTAGAAACCTAATCTGCTTTTTCAGAGAAAGCTTGAAAACCCAATCTGTTTTTTTGGAGGAAGCTCGAAAATCCAATTTGCTTTTTCGGAGAAGGCTCTGAAACACAATCTACTTTTTCAGAGGAAGCCCGAAAATCCAATATGCTTTTTCAGAGGAAGCTCGAAAACCTAATTTGCTTTTTAAGAGGAAGCTCGGAAACCCAATCTGCTTTTTACGAAGAAAACTTAGAAACCCAATCTATTTTTTTTTTTTTTTGGAGAAAGCTTAGAATCCCAATCTCATTTTTCAGAGGAAACTTGAAAATCCAATCTGCTTTTTCGAAGGAAGCTCTAAAACTTAATCTGCTTTTCGGACGAAACTCGGAAACCCAATTTGCTTTTTCAGAGAAAGCTTAAAAACTCAATCTGCTTTTTAGGAGGAAGCTCAGAAATCCAATATGCTTTTTCAAAAGAAGCTCGGAAACCCAATCTTCTTTTTCGGAAGAAGCTTTGAAACTCAATATGCTTTTTTGGAGGAAGCTCGAAAACCGAATCTTTGCTGATAGGAGGGATTTGCTTTTAGTTCTTTTGTCTTGAATGTTGGAAAAGATGACATTTGCTGCTTTTTGGATTGAGATCTCTAGAGAGTAATGTTCTTTTGGTATGCTGATTGCTGACTTTTAACTTTAGCTGTTATGCCAGAATTTTGGTTAATGTGCTTCCTTGGGGTTAAATGCCTTGAATTTGGTTTTGGAGGGGGTGAGGCCTCCTTTTGAAAGGTTTGAGGGATCTGGAAGGTCGAACATCTTTAGGTCAGTTTTCCTTGAATGGATCAACTAGTTTGCAATTGAATGGGAGGTGTAGGGTGGGTCATTGCCCCAGTTTTTACGATTTGAAAAGGTTGAGTCAGGCTGACATTAATTGGGATGGTCGAGAGTGGGTCGTTGCCCTATTCTTTATGGTTTTGAAAAAGGTTGGATTAGGATGTTCTTGGTTGATTGGGGAAGTTAAGGGTGGGACGTTGCCCTAATCTTCATTGTTTGACAAAGGTTAGATTAAGCTGTTTAAAGTTTTCCCAAGAAGTTAGAACGATTTATGTTATATCCATGGATGGATGCACAAATTAGACAGGAATTTGAATAAATGAATGTACGAGTTTACACAGGGATTAAAATGAATGCATGTCATACTTTTTGATGAATGCACATGCTTATACATGAATAGAATTGAATGCATGTCTTATATTTTAATGAATGTGTAGAGATAGAATTTTGGATAAATGTCATATTTTCTGATGAATGCATAAACAGATATAGTTTGTACAGGAATTGAAATGAATGCATGTCATGCTGGTTGATACAGGTATGGAAATGAGTGCACAAATTTTATACATGGGATAGAATTTAATGCATGTCATACTTTTTGATGAATGAATGAACATGTACGGTTTATACGAGAATTGAAATGAATGCATGTCATACTTTTTTTATTTATCAATGCACAAGTTTATATAGGACATTGAATGTATGTCATACTTTTTGATCAATACACAGGTTTATACAAGAATGAAATTGAATACATGTTATATTTTTTTATGAATACACATGTTTATACAAGAATGGAGTTGAATGCACGTCATACTTTTTGATGAATGGGCACACAAGAATAGAATTGAATGCACGTTATACTTTTTAATGAATGCATATGTTTGATATATAGATGGAAATTGACGTATGTCTTAAGGTTGCCTCAGGGTTCATGTTCAGTTATGAGCATTATATCTTAAGATTAGGTAGTCTTTGAACTTCAGTTTTTCTTTTGAGGTTCCACTTTCTAGCTCTGCCTTTTTCTTAACAAGATGTGATATTACTTGTACCATTTTTAGAGATTTAACCTATTAAATCTCTCATTTTTTTTGGGATTTGGTGATGGCCAACATCACTTTTTGGCAAAACAACAGGTAGCTTCTGTCCTTAGTTCGAGAAGACTTTAAAAGCTACTTAAAAGTGCAAGAAAGCCCAGAATATTTTTGTAAAACCATTGAACTTTTCAAATTATAGGAGCCCTATAAAGACATGATCAATCAATGTAGGGCAAATATAGATTCATGAATATCAAGATGTGGCTTAGCTTGAAAAAATTAACGTCAAATATGCATGAAACCACACAAAACAAGCACAATTGGTCGTGAGATGATCAAGACCATATTAGTGACAATGTAGTGATATAAAGACATGAAAGCTATTTAAAGTGCAGGAAAGCCCAAAATATTTTTGTAGAACCATTGAACTTTTCAAATTATAAGAGCCCTATAAAGACATGATCAATCAATGTAGGACAAATACAGATTCATGAATATCAAGATGTGGCTTAGCTTGAAAAAATCAATATCAAATATGCACGAAACCACACAAAATAAGCACAATTGGTCGTGAGATGATCAAGACCATATTAGTGACAATGTAGTGATATAAAGACATGAAAGCTATTTAAAAGTGCAGGAAAACCCATAATATTTTTGTAGAACCATTGAACTTTTCAAATTATAGGAGCCCTATAAAGATATGATCAATCAATGTAGGGCAAATATAGATTCATGAATATCAAGATGTAGCTTAGCTTAAAAAAATCAACATCAAATATGCACGAAACCACACAAAACAAGCACAATTGGTTGTGAGATGATCAAGACCATATTAGTGACAATGTAGTGATATAAGCGTGAACTTCACTAAGACTAATGAGAATATAGATCGTGGGCGTGATCTAGGATGGCGTATCATGTCTAATAGCTTGCAAATTGACACCTATCTCATCCCTTGATTTTTTTTTTTTTGGATAGAATTCCAACCCTATATCTCCAATTATAGAAACATTGAAACATAAAAATATGGCAGCTTTCACACACATGAGTAGGTAGCCTTCCCCTCTTATCACATAACAATAGTAGCTGCAGTCACACTCACTGGTAACCCTTTCCAAAAGTGATGGGAGAGGGAATCGACAAAAGGTCAATCTAGGTATGAGACAATCCGCAAATATTTAACCACACTAGAACCATTTAGAATAAATCATAAAGGCAAATTCCATATTCTAAGAAGTCTCAAGAAGTGTGCGTTAAGTTGAACATGAATCACTAATATGGTAAAGATCATTAAAACCATTGACTCATATTTATGCAAGTGATCATGCACACAAGATTCAATCTCAAACAAGTATGCACATCAATTTGTTCATAATTGAATATTTACCCTAATGATTGTTCAAGTATAAAACAAACACTGTCAAAAATCTTTTTTTTTTTTTCAAATTTTTTTTTTCAAAGATTCAATCAACCCAGGCTTGCCAATGTGCGCTAATATTCCTTTTGAAGGTGTAGCTACTTGCTGCTTTGCCAGGACATCCTTTGGAAGTCACTCCTTGGACTTCAACAAGCTACATGATTGATTCTCATATCTCACCCTTCTGTATTTCCATTTTCTCTGTACTTCCTATTCCTCTCTCCTCTCTTTTCAAAGTTAGAGATTGTCTCTGCTGAAGGTGGTGCTTATACTATCCTATCCTCCAAGTCAGGGTAAAACATTTTGAGGAAAAAATTCCTGGAGAAGAAAACATTATTCATGAAGTGCCATTAGACAATGATATAAACATGAAAATTTTTGATCCTTTTCATTTAGATGATGTTATTTTCATGCTCGAATTTGAATTGAAAATTGAAAGACGGGTTTGAAAGAAATCTCCCTTTTCTGGAATAAACCCCTCAAACTGGTTTTGGAATCACGCTGGCGTCCTTCACACTTTATTTGTCGTGTGTGTCATCTGATTGCACAAGGATGGTTTCAAGAGTTTGAGGTCTAATGGAATGGGAACATGGTGTTGAGGTCATGGCTTTGCATGAATTATAAATTAAGCAAGATGCTGGAGGGATTCTATTGGTTTGACTGTGCTCTTGGACCTGGAAAAAGAAAAACAAAATGCAGTTAGTATGTGGAGTTGAAGATTTTATGCAATACATGTCCTATGGAGGTCCTTTCTTTGAGGGAATTCAGGCATGATGTTGAGTCCATTTTAGAGGAAGGGTTTGCCACTGTATGTAATACAATACCTCTTCGGCATGGGCCAGTTGATGCTTCTTTGTTTAGGCAACCCCGCTTTCATGAATAGAGAGAGATTTGAGCCTCTCTTGAGATATGGTTCTATGCATGCCATGAATCCTTTAGGTTACATGAACCCTTTAGAGTTTAGGTAGGCTTCTTTTAGTATGAGATTGGACTTGTTTCTTTCTCTCTACAGTTGATTGAATGCATGATAATGCAATGACTTGAGTTTTTTGGCACTCTTGTCTTGGAATGGATATGACACATGAATAGAATAATAAATACATGGGTAATATAATGGCAATGAATAGGCAGTTTAGAAGACCCCCTTTCTGTTCTTGTTTCGTCCTTTGGTTTTCTTGACAATAAAACTTTTTAAAAAAAAACAAAAAGGAGAAGTTAATGCCTTTGGATTGGAAATTTTTATGTAATGCATGCCCTCGGGGTGCCCCTGCCTTTTGAGGGGGACTAATTATGATGTTTTGGCTCAGGATTTGGAGATAGGGCCTTGCCCCTGTTATGCAATGGTATATCTGTGCCAGTTTGTTCATTTATTCATTCATACATTCATGTATTCATTCAATCAAAGTAGGAAGGACAGTTTTATTGCATTTGATTCCCTTTTTTTTTGTACATGGAATTGAAAGTACATTTGAAGGGGAAGGGAAACATTTTTCTTAGGACTTTCGCCTATTCTATTTTTATATTTGAAATCTTAAATTACTCTTGAGTCTTTGAATTCGCCTTCTTTAGTGGCGGTTAGTGAGAGACCTTGCTTCTGGATTGCCTTTGGCCTTTTTGGCAGCGTTATTTCTATGAGCGAAGAGGGATTAGGGTTCCTCTTTATGGGATGACTTTAATGCATATCATGAATCCTTAGGGTTACTTGGTACCCTTAGGAGTTTTAGTTGGCTTGATTTGAGCGAGAAGGGCTTTGGGCCTTTATTTGGGGGTTAATCAGATCCATGGAGATGCAATGAGTTGAGTTACTTTGGAAACTCTTGTCTTGAGATGAAAACAGATGCACGAAAAGTTATGATGCAGAAAGATGCGTGAATAGCATAACGACAAGAATTGAGAAGCATAACAACTTGAATGAAGCAGAATGTAAGGGAAAGTAAAGTAATTGCCCTTTCTTCCTTGGTTTTGAAATTGACGCTTGTGTCTTAAATTTGGCAGAGGTTCGGCTATGCATGGGACAAACAACCCACCACTAGTGTAGCCATACGCTGAATACATACAAACACAAAATAAAAAAAAATAAAAAGAAACAGAAAGGTCATAAATTCAAGGGAAGATTGTGAAGTTGAATCCACACCGGGAAGCAACTAATCTCTTTATTGTCAAACGTGAAGAATTGGAGCATGATCTTGAGCAACAATGGCCTTCCAAAAATAATATATGGTCCATTTTCCAATACCTTCATTCGGGTGTCTGCACTTTCAAATTGAAATATGATCCACCCACTATGTGATGGTGGATGTTAACTAGAACCTTCCAAGCATCCACTATTTGTTTGAGAGCCATCTTACTCGGGAATCGCCCACCAAAATAACCCACCAAACAGGATTTCCAGGGGAACCATGTATCCTGCACCTCATCAGCCTTGATTTGAATTGGCCTATCAACCATAACAAACTACTCTAACTTGGCTCCCATGGAAGGTTGTCTATTTCGAGCAAAATGGCTTGCATAAGTGGGCTTTTCTTATGGTTAAGATAGCTTTGGTGACCCTCCCATGGCATTGGTTTCAGCTACAAAGCTATCGGAAGCTGGGTTGCTCACAAGCTCAATTCTTCGAACACCTGAAGTGCAGTTCGTGTCATTCTCCCCCAATGTTCTTAAGGTAGATTCAAATTCTTCCTCAATCTCATCCTTTTGGGTATCAGGCATCTCAAGATCAAAAACATCAACAAAGGGTTCCAACAAGTCAACATTAGGTTCATTTAGCATCCTACCACGTAAACCTTTAGCAGTTCTCTCCATTGCTACTTCTAAAATCTTGGCCATCTCTTGTTGCCTGGCATGATCGACTAGTAAGTCAGAGGCATCGGCTTCGTTAGCCAGTGTTATGATGGTTTTGGAAAATAGTGCGCGTGTCTTAAATCTGGTAGAGGTTCGGCTATGCAAGGTGTCTATATGAGTATGAGGTTGAGGGTTGAGTAATGCGTCCTAAAAAGGCTCGGTCCCCGAATCTTCAAACCTAGGCCCACTCCCCGAGGTGGTGCCATGATCTGTTGGTGATCCGAGCGGGGGAACCATCAAGAGGCCGTAGGCAAAGAAACTGACACAACATCTTGTCCACAACTAATATACCGTTCCCCATTTCTAACTAGAAAGGTCATATCAGGGTAAAATGCAAGTATACAGAATGCAGGTGTACATGTAGTGTGTGTGTGATTTTTGAAAGCGGAGAAAAGAGCCCAACAACTCCCATTCATCCTGTTCAACACATTCATGCATGATAGTTAAAATTTAAACAAAAAGCGAGCCTACGAAATAAAGATGTAAGAGTTAGTATGTGGATAACAAACTTAATACAAGATAATATGAATAAATACATTTTTTTTAAAACAATTTTGAAAATTTGGTTTTGAAAAGTTAAAGTGAATAGGATTGAACAAGTTAATTGAAGATTCTACATGGGTGAAGGGTAAAGAGACATGACTACGGCCTAACTCTCTAAGTGTCTCCAGGGAAGTTGCCAGCTGTCACGCTCAGATTTTTTGCACTCCAGGAATACATACACAAATAGGAAAAATAATGTACTCTCTCGTTAGAACTCATCCTCCTAGAAGAATGAGTGCGAGTAGGTTTGAATTGAAAATAGATTTGAATAAAGGGCTTTCAAAATACATTTGGAGTCGCTACCTAACTTGATTAAGGTGAGTTAAGTCACCTAAAAACTAATCATAATTCGAATACTACACTTAGGATTTTTGAAAACGATTTTGAAAATACCTCCTCAAGAGAGGGTTTTTAAGAAAACAGGTTGTTTGGCAACCTTTAAAAAATATTTAAGCCCTTTTTAGAAAAATAACCCCGTTTTGGTCTATCGAAAATAGTGATCCTAGGTTTAGAGGTTGGTTACGTGTAGAGAAGACGCACTAAGCCATCACCCTACCCCGCCCTTGCGGTACCTACGTGTCTATTTACCCTATATTCACCTATGAGAGTCTTCAACTAACAAATGTTCAATCTTCAACTAACAAATGTTCAATCCTATCCACTTTGAAAAGAATTTTGAAAAGAAATTAAATATGATGCATGATATGCAAGTGCAAGAAAAGAGATTTGATTTGGAAATAGATTTGAAAAAGAAATTGATTTGATTTAAAAAGAAATTTGAAAAGATAGATTTGAAATTGAAAAGTTTTAGAAATTGGAAATAGAAATTTGGAAACAGATTTTTGGAATTGGAAACTTGAAATAGATTATGGAACTAGAGATTTGAAAAGAGTTATGGAAATAGAAATTGGAAAAAGGTCGTGGAATTGAAAATTTGAAAAAGGTGGTGACCGGATCCATAAGGGTTGCCTACATATCCTTTTTGAGGAATCAGGTCAGTCGTAGTTCGGACAAGAGTCCGATATAAAGTAGAATGTTTAATTTGAAAAAGAGATTTCGATTAGAAAAAGGATTTGATTTGAACTTAGAATAGAAGATTGGAAATTGGAATTTGGAATGATAGAACTTTGAAGAAAGATTTGGACTTGTTTTGGAAAGATTAAGATTTGGGAATCCTAGACTTAGGAAAGATAGGATTTAGGAAGGATTCAGGGTTTAGGAAAGATTGTACTTGAATGTTAGACTTGGAAGATTAGGAAAGATTGGAATTTAGGAAATGTTTGAATTAGGAAAGTTCATTTTAGGAAAGTTTCGTTTTAGGAAAGCTTCACTTTAGAAAAGTTTCAACTTAGGAAAGTTTTTAAATTAGGAAAGGTTTTGAAATAGGAAATGTCTCGATTTAAGAAAGTTTTGAGTTTAGAAAGTTTTAGATTTGGAAAAATTTGAAGTTTAGGTAAGATTTGAAGATTTATATTTGGAAAGTTAAGATTTGGAAATGGATGGAACTAGGAAATGGTAGAATTAGGGAAGATTTGAAAGCTTGAAGTTTAAGGAAAGATTTGAAAGTTTAGGTTTAGGAAACTTATGGTTTAGGAAGGTACTAGATTAGGAAGGATTGAGATTCCTATTTCCTAAAACAGAGGACTGGATTTTGTTTCTAAAAGAGGTGTTTTGATTTTGTTTCCAAAAATGGAGGATAAGATCTAGTTTCCTAAATGGCAGATTGGATTTGGTTTCCTAAAGGGAAGATTGGATTTGGAATGGATTTGGTAGGTGAAGTTTTAGAAACCTTGGATTTGGAAGACTATAGTTTTGACGTGAAAAAAGGGTTTTGGAAATATATAATTTTTGATGTAAAATGGGAGATTTTGGAAACCTAGGTTTTGAGGTCAAAATAGGGGATTGGAAACTATGTTTTTGGGGAGAAAAATTAGGGTTTCCTAATCGTGGGTCTAGGGCTTAACTTAGACTCTAAGGAAGGAGATTTTTGGAAAGTGAGTTTTTAGAAAGAGAGATTTTAGAAAGAGAATTCTAGAGAAGAGTTTTTTATAAGGAAATCCAAGAGAAGAGTTTTTGGAAAGGGATATTTTTGGAAGGAGTTCTTAGGAAAGAGTTTTTAGAAAAGAGATTTAGGGAGTATTTTTAGAAAGTGAATTTTGAGGAGAGTATTTTGGAAAGCGAATTTGGAAAAGAGAGTTTTTGGAAAGGAGTTTTGAAAAGAGCTTTTTGGAAAGGAGTTTAAAAAGAAGTTTTGAAAAATAGATTTTTGGAGGAAGTTTTTGAAACCAATTTTGGAAAGGAATTTAAAGAGAGTTTTTAGAAAATATGTTGAAAAAGAGATTTTTAGGAGGAGATTTTTTAGAAGAGACTTTTTTAGAAAGTATATAAAATATCTCACTTTCCTAAAGCGATTCTAACCATAAGAAGGTTAGAACCACTTTAAGATAGTGGTTTTGAAAATAATGATTTTGAAAATATGGACCATATCGGTCATTTTAAATATAACACTTTCTTAAAGTAACTCTAGCCATGGAAAGGTTATAATCACCTTAGGATTGTGATTTTGAAAACAAGTTTTGAAAAAGAAGATTTTGATGCAATTTGCAAAATGATGTTAATGCAAGTTTTGAAAATGAGTTTGAAAATGAATTTTAGAAGAATGCAATATCATAATATGCACAATGCAAGTTGGGGTCGTAAACATACAAGATTAAAAGCTTCACCATATAATTAAGGGGGCCGAACCCACGTGGTCTCGGGTTAGACTAAAAGAAAGCCCCCGACATGGTGACTCTCCAATAGCCTAATCGTACACACGGACCGGGAATTCTCTTGTTTCAAGCATGCAAGAAGGGGGGGGGGGAGAAGATGAGGGATTAAAATAGAAAAAAAAACCCAAATGGGTTAGGAAAGAGAAGAGAGGGGGGGGGGGGGGGGGGGGGGGAAGATGCTTTGCTTGTCTTGCTTCGGTCTTCACTTCAGTCTTCAAGAGTTTGTCTTCAATCTTCAAAGCTTTGTAGTTGCAGCAATCCAAACCTTCAATGGAGGGTTGGAGGCTAGTGTATGAGTATATGAGAGTGTATGAGTGTATAAGAGGCTAGGGTTTGTGTATGAAGACTAGGGTTTGTGTATGGAGGCTAGGGTTTGGAGAACCTAAGGAGACTAAGGTTTAGAGAGGCTATGAGCTCTGTATATCAAAAATTAGAATTTTTAAACTGAGTTTACGGACCTTTTTCACGCTGGAGGAGACTTTGTATTTATAGGCAAGGGAATGACCTAACGCCTGTTGCAGTGGCGCAGGACAAAAATGCTTCTAGCGCCACTAGGAGTGGCGCTAGGCCAAATATTGGCTTGGCGCCACTACTAGTGGCCTCAGCCAGTTAGGAAAGTTTTAAGGTTAGCAGGCAACGTATCTTAAAAAGATTTAGGCGCCTGTACTAGTGACTACCATGCAGTTTTTAGCCTAGCATCACTAGGAGTGACTCTAAAAGGTCCGAGAAGCATTTAAGGGACCAGGAATGGCCTGGAAGGCCAGAAAAGGGCAGGAATCCTTAGAACAGGGTCTCGGAGGTATTTGACCTAGAAAAGGATGTCAAGAATTGTCGGAAAGGTTGACCGGGCTATTAGGGGCAAAACGGTCAATCGGGCCGAGAAGTTGCCGGGACGGACTCGAAATCTCTCAGAAGAAGGCTCGAGGTTTGGAAACATTATTTATAAATGTCCTAGGAGGTTACTGGCTTGATATCTATAGCTGGTGTGGCCAGAAAAAGGCAACCGACCCACCAAGGGCAAAATGGTCATTTTGCACCGGGTTTACCGGAACTGAATCGGAATGATCCGAAAAGATAAAGGAAGGTCAGGAATACTATAAAAAGCATTCTCAGAAGGTTATCGGTTTGATACCCAGAGTCGATGTGGTCCCTGGGGCTTTCAGATGCTTGGGGACAAAATGGTCATCTTGACCGGAAAGTCTCGAAACTGGCGCAAAACTGACTAGGAGGCACCTAATCATGCCAGATCGTCTCTAAGAAGATCTTGGAAGGGGTGGATTTGCCATTTTGAGAACTTAGGTATTATCTCGAGAAACATGCCGAAAATGGCCCTAGGGGTAGTTTGGTCATTTTTCATCGAAGTGGGCTAGTAGGCACCGGTGTTAACTTGGGTTTTGAGTGTTTCCGCCACCCTGACAGCGGTCTCGTGATATAGGGTTTTGTTATCAATTCCTTATATCGACCTGCTTGCTAGTATTTTCACTACTTTGACGGTTGTAATGTTTACGAGTACTTTCGCTACTCTGACGATTCGCGATCATTTTTAAGATTGCCTGATCTCGAGAAACTGCTAAAGGGACTTAGCGCCTGAGAAGTCAACTTTCTCGAAAGGCATGCCGAAACGGACATTTCTGCATAAGTGGGCTAGCAGGCGCCAAAGGTGAACCGTTCTACCATCTAGGGGATTTGGGGTCTCGTCCCGGTCGATAGGTTTAAAGGGACTTATCGTTTTGAAGAAACTTTCTCTAAAAAACGTGCTAGATTAGATAGACTTATCGTCTCGAGGAATCAACTTTCTCGAGAGAGGGAAAAAAACGTGCTAGATTAGATAGACTTATCGTCTCAAGGAATCAGCTTTCTTGAGAAAGGGATTGGAATTGGAATGGGGTCTTACCGTCTTCAGAAAGACGTGCCTGTGGGAATTGGAAAGGGGACTTACCGTTTTCGGAAAGATGTTCCTAATTTGGAAGTGGAAAGGGGACTTACCGTCTTCGAAAAGACGTGCCTATTGGAATTGGACCGATCAATGCCCCTAAGGGTATTTTGGTCATCGTGCCTTTATTTGGGCCCAACGAGGCCCACGAAGCGATGAATTGATTAGATTAGACTTAGAGAGTTGATTTCGATTGGAATACGTCCATATTGACTTGAGTACAAGTCCGGACGGACCGTAGACTGCCGATAGGTCAAAAATGGGGTGCTTACACTCCAGGGGACTTTTGTTGACTTAGAAGTGTTTAGAGTCATAGGGCTCACCTTGGATTAAACATGGGTGTATGATAAGACCTGCCGTTTTGGTGCTCAGAGTTGGTGTAGTTTCGGGGCTTGCTCAGGCCACTGGGGGTAAAATGGTTATTTTGATCAAAATTGGTCGAAAAGGGTCAGGATGGATTGGAGTGGCATATTAAGCATATCGGACTGTTCAGGGATGGTCCTAGAAGATGTTTTCACTATTTGGTGGGACTTATACTATGCTGGGGTGTTTAGGGGCAAAACAGTTATTTTGATCAAAGTTGACCGGAACGAGATCAGAATTGGTTTGGATGGCGCATTGAGTATGCCTAATTGTCTAAGGACATCTTAGAAGGGTGGAATAATCGTGTTAAGGGTTTTTGAACTTCCTCAAAGACGTGCTTGGACGCTCAAGGGGGCATGTTTGGTCTTTAGGCCTCTGTTGGGCCCAATGGGCCCGAGAAGCGGTTGACTGATTGGATAAGAGTCTGAATATTGATTTGGGCTTAGATATTCCTATGGAATTTTAAAAGGGAATTTAGTAAGGCCGGAGATTGCCAAGTGGGCAAAAATGGGGTGCTTACAAGTTTTCTCAAGGATGTGCTTAATATTCTCTATTTGCCAACTCCACTTGGCCTTGAGTTTGGGGATGATAATGTGTGTCAACCTTATGTATCACCCCGTACTTTCTCATCAATAGAGCTATAGGTTTAATACAAAAGTGGGAGCCATCATCACTAATCATAGTTCGCAGCATACCAAACCTAGAAAAGATATATTCCTTCAAGAACTTGAGCACAACAGCAGGGTGATTGGTACGTGCTGGTATAGCTTTAACACACTTAGATACATAGTCTACAGCCACTAGAATGTAAAGATACCCACACGAACTAGGAAAGGGTCCTATAAAATCGATACCCCAACAATCAAAAATCTCAAGAATAATGATAGGGGTAAGAGGCATCATGTGCCTCCTAGAAAGACTTCCTAGACGTTGGCATCTATCACAGGATGTACAAAAGATGTGGACGTCTCTAAACATGGTGAGCCAATAAAAACCACTTTGCACGACCTTGGCAATGGTTTTACGCGAAGAAAAGTGCCCATCGTGTGCGTATGAATGACAAAACTCGATAATACTTTTCACCTCATCGTCGGGAACACACCGACGAATTACTTGATCTGAACAGTATTTAAAAAGATATGGATCCTCCCAAAAAAAATACCTCACATATCTAAAGAATTTCTTCCTATCAATGCTAGACCATTACGAGAGAATCTTATCGGTAGCTAAGTAGTTAACTATGTCGGCATACCACGGTATAGTGGACTGTGTACGTGCATGAGCGTAGAAGAGTTGCTTATCCAAAAAGTGTTCATTAATTAGAAAGGGATCTTGAGTATCCCCACCAGTAGGGAGCCTTGAGAGATGGTCAGCAACTACATTTTCGACTTCTTTCTTATATTTAATCTCTATATAGAACTCTTGAAGCAAGAGAATTCACCAGATGAGTCGCGATTTTGCATCGGGCTTATTCAACAAATATTTAAGTGCAGAATGATCGGCGTATATGATAACCAAAGATCTGACTAAATATGACCTAAACTTGTCTAATGCAAAGACTATGGCAAGAAGCTCTTTCTCTGATATGGCATAGTTTAGTTGGGCTTCATTGAGGGTTTTGCTAGCATAATACATCACATATGATTTCTTGTCGACCTATTGCCCTAAAACAGTCCCTACTGCATAATCACTTGCATCACACATCAACTCAAAAGGTAAAGATTAATCCAATGATCTAATAATAGGTGCCGTGGTTAGAAGCCCTTTGAGTTTGTCAAAGGCTTCTTGGCATTGAGGTGTCCAAACAAATGAAACTTTCTGTGAAAGTAAGTGGCACAAAGGTCTAGATATAGCACTAAACCCTTCAATGAATTGCTTGTAGAATCTGGCATGCCTGAGAAAAGAGTGAATATCTTTGACACTCTTAGGGGTAGGGAGGAGTTGGATTAACTCAACCTTAGCTTGATCTACCTCTATCCCCTTGTTGGACACTATATGTCCAAGAACTATACCTTGTGTCACCATAAAGTGACACTTCTCCTCATTAAGCGCTAGGTTAATCTCCTTGCACCTCTCCAAAACTTTCTCAAGGTGCTCTAAATAAGCCTCAAAAGTATTCTTGTAAATAGAGAAGTCATCCATGAAAACTTTTAAGATCTTCTCAACCATGTTGCTAAAGATAAGTATCATGCACCTTTGAAAGGTGGCTGATACATTGCATAGACTTATACGCATAGGTGCCAAAGGGGCATGTGAATGTAGTCTTATCTTGGTCTTTTAGTGCGACCTCTATCTGGTTATAGCCGAAATACCCATCTAAGAAACAGTAATATGCTCAGCCCGCTACTCGTTCCAGGACTTAGTCCAAGAACGGAAGTGGGAAGTGATCTTACCTAGTGGATGCATTGTGTTTACTGTAGTCTAACACATTCGCCAACCTGTTTGAATTCTAGTGGGAACTAATTCATTTAGCTCGTTCTTTACTACCGTAACTCCCGACTTCTTAGGGACACCTTGGGTTAGACTAACCTACTTAGAGTCAGATATGGAGTATATAAGACCCGCATCGATAAGTTTCAGTACTTCTCCTTTTACGACCTCTTTCATGTTAGGGTTTAAGTATCTTTGCATTTGACATACTGATTTAGACTCTTCCTCAAGATATATACGATGAGTATACATGAGAGGACTAATACCGTGAAAGTCTGCTATAGTCCAACCTACAGCTTTTCTATGACTCTTAAGCACTTTTAACACCATTTCCTCTTGGCCTTCAGACAGGCTAGAGGATATGACAATAGGATAAGATTCACCCTCACCTAAGAATGCATATTTTACAGTAGAAGGTAAGGGCTTCCTTTTTAGAGTAGGTGACTTTTGCTCAGAAGGGATCGACTTTATGGCACTTGGGGTAAGGGGTTCAAAAGTGGGGGTCCAATGACCCACATGCATGCAAGGCTCACTCCCTTCCCCAACTCTAGATGGGTCCCTATAACTCGTACACTCAAATTCCAATTGGTCATTAGGCTGACTCCAAACTAGAGCCCTCTTAATTAGATCTTTTATGAACTCGTGATCCACATGCTCTTAGATAATAAACTCAATGAAGTCTACCTCGTTAATGTTATCTACCTCTCTATTTCGCTTATCCACCGTGAATATGTTCATTTTTAAGGTCATATTACCAAATGAAAGCTTCAGTAACCCATTCTTACAATGAATAGTAGCATTAGCTGTTGCAAGAAAGGGTCGTTCTAGAATGACAGGGATATAACGCTTAAAGGACTCGGTCTCTATTGGTTG
Organism: Euryodendron excelsum; assembly: GCA_033060915.1. Lineage (NCBI taxonomy): Eukaryota > Viridiplantae > Streptophyta > Magnoliopsida > Ericales > Pentaphylacaceae > Euryodendron > Euryodendron excelsum. The sequence continues at coordinate 39,933,468 of CM065379.1, forward strand.
GGTATCTATTACAATGAAATCAACAAGGTAATAGACATTGTCCACTTGAATGAGAACATCCTCTATGATTCCCTTAGGGACCTTAACAGAACGATCGGCCAACTCTAATGTAACTCGGGTAGAGCACAACACTCCTAGACCTAGTTCTTTATAAACAAAATATGGAAGAAGATTCACGAAGAAACCTAGATAAAAAAGGGCTCGATCTATTCTATGGCCTCCTATGATGCACGAAATAGTAGGACAATCGGGGTCCTTATACTTCAGTGTGGTTTTGCATTGAAAGATGGCACTTTGGCTTTCATTCATCATTGCTGTCTCCTTTACGTGCAACTTCTTTTTCACAGTACATAAGTTCTTCAAGAACTTGGCATAGGAAGGTATTTGTTTAATGGCATCTAATATAGGAATATTGACTCAAAATTGTTTAAATATATCATAGGTTTCAGAGTTCAGAGACTCTTTCTCAAGTTTAGTCAATCTGTGGGGAAACAGGGCGTGTTTCAAATCTTCAATGCCCACACCTTCATATGCATCAATTAATTTTTTAGACAGCTTAAAATGTTTCTCATGTTCTTTTTCTTCAGTCTCATAATTTTTCTCACCTTTTTCTCTCTCTTGTTCATGTCCTAACCCTATAGACTCATCCTTATTCCCTTGGTTGTTTTCTTTAGGAGTGATGGTTTTATCTATTTGTTTTTCACTTCTAAGGATAGTGATGGCCTAAACCTGCTCATGTAGTGTCAACGTAATTTACAAGTTAGGGTTTGGTTGGGGTTGGGCAGGAAATCGCCCTTGTGTCTGTTAAGTCATTAACATATTGTAGATGTCTTTTACTATAGTATTGGTTTCCCCTTGTGATTGTTCCAGATTTGTGACCCTAGTTGTGAGTGCTCTTAGATCATTGATCACTTGGTTGTCCTCATTATTTCTCTTATAAGGAGGTTGGTATTATGTCTATTGAGGTATGTATGTTTGTGGTACCAGTTGGGTGGAATAGGGCATGTTGGCCCAAGTAGGCAACCCAAGAGGGGGGGTGAATTGGGTTTTATAGAATTTTTAACAAGAGTTTCAACTAAAAAATCGTTTATGGATTTTAGAAACAAATAATCAAAGTATATGTATCAAGCAAATGAAGTGTACATTAAAACAAGTATTTGCAAGCATGCATAATGAGCAAGTAAGCAAAACAGAGGCAGAAGAAATATGCACCAGATTTATAGAGGTTCGGCCAACCTTGCCTACGTCCTCTCTTCTTCGATCCTTTCGAAGGAATTCCACTATGCAATACACCTTACATAGCCGCTGGTTGTGCCACGAGTGCTCAGCTCACTCTTTACAAAAGCTTCTTCCCAAGCTTTCAAAACCCAAGAGATTTTATCCAAGCTTCTCTTAAACTTACAAGTGTTTTTCCCAAGAACACTTAAACTTACAAGGTTACAAACCCTCCCAAACAAGAATGAATGAAGATTATACAAAGAGTGACTCTCCTAGTGAGTATACAAATGAATACAACTCAATGGATAACTTTAAACACTCAGCAAAATATATGGCAGTGAGGTACAGGTGATTTTCAGCTTTGAAGCACTTCATATGAATGGTATGATTGCTCTTCTCTTGTTCTTTGAAGCTGTATGTATCTCATATATATAGGTATGGATCGATTCTAGCCGTTGGAGAAGTATGGGAGAAGATTTGGTTGTGTTTGTGCCCATACCGTCTGTCAGAAAACTAGCCGTTACGGTCTAGGAGTCGACTCTTTTCACAATGAGTCGACTCTTTTTGCATTTCAGCAGATTTTTCAAGTTTCTGTCCAAATGAGTCGACTCTTTTGTCCCAGGAGTCGACTCTTTTCAGCAGTCTGCAGAATTGTTTGTTCTCTGTTGCAATGAGTCGACTCTTTTTGGCCAAGAGTCGACTCTTTTAAGCTTCCAGCAGAATTCCAAGGCTCTGTTCGAATGAGTCGGCTCTTTTAACTTGAGGAGTCGACCCTTTTTCCAAAAACCCATATTTTTGCAACTTTTCTTCATTCTTTTTCAAAGCTTCCAATCTCTTCAAAGATCATCTAAATAGGCTTTTTAAAGCTTGCAAACACTTCTTCAAGATTAGATGACTCCAACAACATCTTCAATCCATTCAAGGTGAGTTTTCTTCATTTTCATCACTTGTAGAGCTCTTCCATTATCATAGCTTCATCCATTGATTCAAATCTTCTTCAAGATCTTCAAGAGAGCTTCCATGACTTAGAATCTTCATTTCTTCAATCAACATGACTTCTCCATGGACTTCAACAACTCAAGAAAGCTTTCCAAATCTTGTGATTCCTTCCATGTCTTCAAGACATCTTCAAATCTTCTAAGAAAACTTTCATATTTTGAGTTGGTATCTTTTTCTTCCATTCTTGCAAGATATCTTCAAGTACTCAAAGTCTTCAATCTTTTAAATCAAGACTTTGATCATTTTCATTCTTCTTCTTTGATATCCATCATCTTCATTCCCTTATAAAATCACCATTGTAGAATATGCTATTCTTTCATGCTTATCAATCTTCAATCTAGGATTTTCATTAACTTGAGATTTCTTCTTCTTATAATATCACTTTTGTAGAATACATTACTTCATCATGCTTTTCATCATAAATCCTTTATTATGATAAGCTTCAAGTCAAGATCTAATTAATAATTCATCTGCACACTAAGTAGAATTATTAGATCATTTAACCATGTTTTGTTATCATCAAAATCAAGGCATTGACTCAACAGGGCATTGGTTGATCTTAGAAAGTTTTCAGTGATGATTAAAACGATTGTGAGGGTTATTGGAATGGTTGAGGGTTTTGAGGTTCCTCTTGTTTTCACCCAAAATTAGGGTGATTTCTCCAACTCAGGTAATATATATTGGAGTAGAGAGTATTCCCACTCCTCTGGTTTTGGTACCCCCCTTGAAATTGACCAACCGCATTTACTTGGCCATGAAGTGCTTCCTTTACCCTTGGTATAATTGGACATGATACAGTGTTATGATCCAGCGTGTCACAAACTAAGTATAGTGAGGGTGTCTCAACTGGTACGGCAGTGGTGGCCTTAGAAGATTCCAAAACCTCCAATTTGCGCATGAGTGATGTGAGTCTAGCTTGTAGGTCTTCTACTTTTCCTAATTGGTGTTTGACTTTGACATGTGTGGTAGTGGGTTTGATATGGGATTTTGAGTCCTCATACTAGCCCAATCTCTTGCCAAGTTGGCTAGATAGTCGAAGTAATTGTATGCCTCTATAGGATTTTTGTCTGGATAGGTTCCCGCACACATAGACTTTACAAACATCTTCAATTGAGGAGTCAATAAAGAATAGAACGTGTTTATGATGTGCTATTCTGGGAAACCATGGTGTGGACATGCGAATAGTAGGTTCTTGAACCTCTCCCAACATTGGAAGAAAGTCTCACCATTAACTGGTGCAAATTGAGAGATGGCGCGTTGTAATGCCTCAGTGCTTTTTTCAGGGAAGAACTTTTTCAAGAACTCCCCTTGAAGTGTATTTCATGAATGTATAGACCTAGGTCTTAGTGAATTAAACCACATCTTGGCCTTGTCCTTTACAGTGAATGAGAAGAGTTTTAAAAGTAAAATCTCCCGAGGACATGCGTTGTCTTGAAAAATGGAGCATGCATCCTCAAAGTCTTTGATATGCGTGTATGATTGCTCTGAATCAAAACCATGAAATTACGGCATGGCTTGTAGCATTCCTGGCTTAAGATTTAAAGTAATTTGATGTGCAGAAAGTACTATAACAGATGTAGGTATTTGCCTTAAAGGGTTCATGTAGTCCCTCACAATACGGTTTTGGGCTTCTGCTTCCCCAGTGTTGCTTCCTCTTTCATGGCCATTGTTTCGCCCATTATTCTCGTTTTGTCCATTATTTTTACCTGCCTAGACATGTCTCGGTAAATCATTAATGTTTTTCATAGGTATGGGTCATGAATCAACCAAGGGAAATTGAGATAAGTCTGTTGAATTCAAACGAGTAGGTAATGGACTTAAATAACCTGGTGGGAGGTTACGTACATGGTTAACTCTACAAAGACGATAGGTGTGATCTCTAAAGAATATGGTCATACAAATGCAATGCCCACATAAATCAAGTCAAGTCCTTCGGAGTCTCCAATCTCCACAGAAATATCAACTCCGTTGCCCACAAGAAATTTAAAAGTAACCCAACCAATCCTCCAATCTCCGTATAAAAAGCAAAACCACAAATAAACACTTAGCACGTAGCCTTACCACCTCTAATTCTGCCTCCTAATTACAGTATGTCTAGACCCCCAAAAAGAACATAAACAAATAAGATCCTAAGATTCTAACATCAAAAAAATAGAACGAAGTTACCGCGTGGCCTTAGCCGACGATTCCTCCATGGTTGTAGGTTGATGGTGAAGTAATTCGCTAAATTTCATGTTGATTGAGGTTCATGTTCTAGCACGCCTGTTACGGTCACTTGTGCGAAAGCAAATTCCCTGGCAATGGCGCCAAAAACTTGACTCACACTAAACGTGGGCTTGAGATAATCTTAAATACAAGATGGTGAAGTAGTATATACTCTGAGTATGAGATCGTTTCCATGATGAGCAGTTTACACAGAACCAAAAGAACTAGAACAATCTTCTCAATCGCTCACAAAAAATCCAAACAAATTAGTTCTAAAAGAAAATAAAATTCTAATTGTTTTGGAAAAGGTCAAATTATCTAAACTAATTAGAAAGCAAAGATAAATAACTTCAACAACGATTGATTATAAAGTAATAAGAAACAGCCTCATGATCAATCAATCCAACCAAATACGATAATTTTGTAACTCAAATCCTTCGACCACGACGTGAGTCTTGGATTGAGAAGATCTAGCAATAAAAACCAAATGTTCTTCAAAACTTCAACTTCTAGAATAAATCGGCTTGTTAGATTCAAGGATGAATACTATCGATTCGTGCAACTCATATACTGAATATAGATTCACGCATAAAGGTTACCGAACATTATCAAACATCTAGATTATCAAAGATTCTAGAATGAAGAAGAAAAAGAATGATAAAAAACAAAAAAAATTAAACTTACAAACGAAAAATCTCACCTCCTTTGTTCATCCAAGACCTTCAATTGGTCTTCACAATTGATCCCGAGATGGAAATATTTAGCTACTTATCTCCATCTATAAAAAAACCCAAAATAATTGAATGAATACTGAAAATCTAGATTTAGTACAAAGAAACAAAAGAAATCTTGAATTGAATGCAAAAAATCTAGAAAACTTGTATTGAAACTTGTATTGAAATGAATCCGATTACAAGAAAGCAACAACCCAATAAATCTAAGCTATTCTAGTATAAAAAATGTAAAAACTCTCTACAAAGTCCACCCCTCGAACATAAACTGTGTAGGTATTTATAGGGATCGCAATCTAAACCCTAGAAAAATTCTGAAATTTGTCTTACTGTTTGAAAGGGCAAACGGGCATTCGAACGCTACTGTTAATTCTTTTTCACTGTTCGAACGGTGTAATATGGCATTCGAACACCAAGCTAAATTGGTTTTGCTTGTTCTAGCAATTCAAATGCTGGGATTGGGCGTTCAAACGCTAGGCCTTTTTTTCCTTTTGGTTTTTGCTTTGCCTCTTACCGTTCGAACGGTAGAATTGGAGTTTGAATGCTGGAAGCCTTTTTCACCTGTTCTGGTTTCAACTTGTTTGAGGCTCTTGGAGTCAAAATTTGGCAACACTCATTAGACCCAAACATGTATAACTTTAAGCGAGTTTTCCAACGGCGTAGCATTCATCCCACTCTGAGCTACGAGTAAAAAACTTGCATGTTTCCCGAGACAGGGCCCCGGTAGCGTTCCTCAATTTGCTTTCTCACAATTCAGATTACTTCTTTGACTGCAAATCAACTCCCTTAACTTTAAATACCTAAAATATGATTAAATACGAGGTTAGATACAATACATAGAAAAGAGAATATAATTAACCCTAATATAAGGCTAGCAAAGGTCGTTTAGTGACTATAGATTGCACTAATGTAGCCTAATCAAAAATCAGTAAAGGCCCGTTCATGGTTTATTAGTTCAACCAATCCAACCATTATTATTGATAAGAACTGGCTAAGTAGAAGAGTTGAATTTCATAAGGAAAGAAATGAAATTAGATTAGAATTTGATATAAGAGAATGCTTCATATCATTCTCTTTTATAGTTTTTATTACAAAAATGTCGACTAATCAATTACAATTGAATCTCAACTTTTAACTAAAAAAGAATTTGGTTCAAGTAACCAACTAGCTGCTTGTAACGACCTCCAGCTCCTCTGTCAAGTAGGGGTGTGCCAAAAAATCGAGAACCGAACCAACCCAACTTCCTTGGATTGGTTTGGTTCGGTTTTAGGAGGCCTGTGGTTCGGTCCTAGGTCTAAAATTTAGTAAACTGATTAGTTCGGTTCGGTTCTCGAGTTAGCACTTTTTGACCGAGAATCGACCCAAAATCGAACCAAAACTGAACTGAACCAAAACCAAACCTAGAACTGACTTGGACCCGATCTCATACATATTTTGTGTACTGCGCTACACCTTAATATTGCATATACCTTTCTCCGTGCAATGCATAGCATACAGAATGAATGAGATGTAATATTACCTCATATATATATATATATACATATTCACTAATATCACCTCATATATGTAATCACCAATATCACCAATGTAAGCAATAGACAAGCAATTCGATATGAATAAGATTATCCAAACTCCCCACCTGTCACCACACACACACACCACAATGGAGTTATTCCTTGGTTGATACTGAAGGATCTTGCCCCTCTTTAGCACATAACACCCAAAACCAATCGATTGGGAAATATAATTCACAATCTCTCAACAATACACAATCATGATTCACACTCCTTTAACATGAGATATGTATTGCCAATGAGTTATTAAAATACAATGTCGTATTTTCCAATGCAATGCAATAGCTTAAAAGTACCAAAATCCACTAAGTCTTCTAATATGTCGAAACTGACACAGGCCTGATAACATGGACACAACTTCATGAGATTATACCAAAAAATTTCAAAATTTACGGAATACAAAATAGACATCTCAGAGATTATCCAAACCAAATTTCAAATTTATTGAACAAGCTTAAATATTTATTTAGTATTTTATACAACAGGACAGTGCTGTAGAAGTGAGAATTCAGTTGCAGATGGTCCATTTTTGAAAGGTTGTTAACATAGGTAAACGATATCAAAATGACCTAAAATTTGGTATATACTCTCTATACATATTTCTAATAGATACAGTAAAAATTTCACAATGTTTTGAATAATCTAACCTGGTCAAATGCTACTGTCAAGGTAGGGGTTGCAGATTCGGGTAACAGATTTTTGAGTGAGACCAAAGCTCAAATTACTATTATAACTCTAAATTCAAGTGTTCGAAGATGCATCTAGAAATAATATTTTTAAATAGACCAATTCATCAAAAAATAGCAAACATAGCTCCTTCATGCAAAACATGAAGACTTTGGGTTTCCACTATGGAAACCCCCAACCACCCCTCTCCTCCATCATTTTCCTACACCTTCTCTCATAGCATAAAACATACTAGCATGTATTAAACCATGAAAATAAAATATATCAAACAAGAACATGATGATCTTACTTTAGATTTTGAAAACAAGATGCAACAAACCCACCCTAGGTTCCTCTTTTTCTTCTTCATCTTCTCTCTTTCTCTCTCTCCCTCTATCTCTATTTCTTCTTCACTCGGATGATGATCCTAGCCATCATCTCTTCCTCTTTTCTTTTCTCTATTCTCTTTTCTCCCTTCTCTCTCCTATAATGCCCATTCCATTATCCCCTATTTTATTTTTCACTAACTCTAATACTTCTCTGTCACATCATGCTAGGCCACCCACACTCCATTAGCCTTTCTTTTCTTTTCTTGTTTTTTTCTTTTCTTTTCTCCCCACTAGCCTTTGTTCCTCCCTTGTCTTCTCTTTCTTTCTCTCCACCAAAATGAGAATTGGGCTGCCCAATCTCTCTCACTATTTGCAAGACAACAGTCCATATGCGCACTCATGTACATGTCACCAATGACTTAACAATCAACTCACTAATTAACCCATCAACCAACTCACCACTGACTCACCACCTACCTTATCACTTGCCACATGCCATACACACATGCAACCACACAATTTTACATACCAATTAACCATGCAATAAATGTTATTGTGACATTAGGGTCTCACACGCTCTGTGGCTCTCTTTAATCAACAAAGGTAGATCGATCTCAATGTCTCGCTCTCTCTCCGTCTCTATCTTTGGCTCTCTTCAATCAACGAGGTGGATCGATTCGGTGTCTCGCTCTATCTCTGTCTCTCTCTTTGGCTCTCTTCAATTGACATGTTAGATAGATCTCGGGGTCTCGCTCTCCCTCCTCTCCCTATGGCTCTCTTCAATCAACAAAGGTAGCTCGATTAAAGAAAATAGGAAGAAAAGGATTTTGCTGCATCTCTTTGGTTTAAATCCAGGGTCGATCAGAGCTTTAACCTTATCTCTCTATTGAGACTCTTGCTTGTGTTTGATCATACTTTATGTCATTTGTCCTATATCGAATCTGGTGTTGAAAGTTTGAGTGACTGTGCTGTAATGAATCTTTCATAAAGGAGCTAATTTTGTACCATTTGATGCATTAACGCAAAATTGCTGCAATGAATCTTTCATAATGGAGCTTGTGTTTGATCATATTTTATGTCATTTGTCATAATGGACTCTGCTACATCTCTTTGAAAAATTTTGTATCTGTTATGGATTAACACAAATTGTATAGACAGAACCAACCCAATCCGACTTGGCTAGAACTGAGGAACCGACCTAAACCAACCCGAACCAAGTCAAATTGGTTCGGTTCAGTTCCATAAGATGATTGGTTCGGTTCTGAGTCCAAAATCTTGGAATTGATGAAGATCGGTTTGATTCTGGGTTAACCACCAACCCAAACCAAACCGACTCATGCACACCCCTAGCGCCAGGTGATATATTGATTGTCCAATTGTCCAGTCAAAACATGCCACATAACATTACTAATCCAGCTCAGCTTCTTTATTTTCCATTCAATCCTTTTAATCGATCTTTGCCTATTTGGATTTGTATCATTCCCCTTTTCTTCAAAGCAAGCCTTGTCCTCAAGACGTGAAGTGAGGGAACCACTCCTGAATTTTTTGCCATTTCTCCCAAGTTGCATCCTCCGAAAAATAATCTGCCCAATGGATAAGAACCTGGGCTACAGGCTAATTTCTTCTCTTGACCAATCATCGTGCTAATATGGCAACTAGTTCTATCTTGGGACGCCCTTCCAAATCAGTTGGTAGTACCATTGGTTGGGGTGAAATATTATGACCAAGATGTTTTTTGAGACATGCACATAGATTACTTGATGAATCTTACATGTTCAGTGGTAGGTCTATTCTGTAGGCAATTGGTCCAATCCTCTTCGTTACCCGAGGCTTGGGGCTAATTTTTTTATTATATATCTTTCTTTATTGAAGTATTAAGTTGTTTACACTATTTAATGCTGAGATACACCCAGTCTCCATCTTCAAATTGCAATTCAAAATGATGTATATTTGCAATATGATGTTGTCTATATACCAATTGTTATGGCCATAGCAGAGTAACCACTTACCCAATCTTTTGGCTGGTCACCATAGTTTTCTAGACACTTGTTGAGGACCTCAATATGGCCATCTATTGTTTGTGGTGGTAGGCTAAACTGAGCTTCAACTCTACACCCTCCTAAAAAGTTTCTTCCAAAAATTACTTGTAAAAGTAGTATCATACTTTTCCTTTAAATCATATTTTCTGAATATTACTACTAATTTATTTAGAAACAAATCATATCTATATCACTACCGTCATAAACAACTTTTACTAATAACCCATTTTCTTGCTTTTACTAATAATATCTCACTGTCAATATTGGCTTCATGTGATCTCCAGGTCATCTCAAATGCTCCAATTGGTGTTCGCCTTTACTTGGTAAAGGATGTCTCTGATTGGGGATTTTCTAGATCTCTCTTTAGTTTCTTTTGGCTTCGGCCTGCCTTGTACCCAAAAACATAACAATAATGTAAACTTGCACTGTTACAATTTAAGTACATGACAAAAGAGTTTTAATTTTTTAATCTTGATGAAATTTGGTGGGGTCAACAATTTCCTTCTCTTTCTTAATATGAGATGAGGTGAGGAGGTAGGATGTGACCTATTATGATGACAGGTACTTAGGTTCAACGTCATCTTTTTCGAAAAAAATCCTGCTCAACTGGGCCATATAGTTGACTCATGACAAGAAGAAGAAGAAGAAGAAGAAACAAGGAAAGAGAAAGAATAAGCAACTATCATGTGCCTTTCCTAAGTTTTAATGCAAAGGAGAGTAGAATCGTCAATTCATGTGGTCAAATTGGTTAACAAAATAAACCATGTGGACGAAGCTAGCTGACAATAGGGGTCCAACTACTGATACTTGAAATCTTAGGGGGTCTAAGTGAGCAAAACCTTAGGAATATGGGTGAAATTTATCCTAATTAATTTTCTAAAACAATACACTACTTTGTACTCAATCCTATGACAGGCTCCCATTTATTGGCAAGCCGGTTGTGAACCATACATCTCTTAGCCGAAAAATTAAATGATTATTATTAGTATAAGAACGACTATCTACAAAATAACAATGAAGCATAGAAACTCTAGCTTCATAACTGGTCAAAACTACTATCAAGTTATTTGAGTTATTTGGCTACTTTAGAATACACCAGCCTAGAATTGATGTTTGTCCACTGTTTTGTTCTACAAAAAGCAAGTGTTAGCAAAATAAACAACTCTAGGAGATACAGAATAGGAAACATCAATTACTAGACAAACTTCAAGTTTTTTCAATGGCGGCTCTAGGAATTTTTGTTAATTAGTTATGTAAAAATTTAAATGCTAATTCTTATATTATAAACAAAAAATCTTAATACATGGATACTATTATTTTTAAGAAAAAATACACAAATATATAATCTTACAGTTGTCCTTGATGAGGTTTCATATTTTAGAATTATAGCATAATAATCTCATTATCACTATTATCAAATATGTCATTTTCAATGAATGTAACCAAAAAATCATTCATCTACTAATCTTCTATTTTGGTTCATTGTTGAAAAACTCTTCTAACTATTAGTCCCAATAGGTAAAACCAATGAGTATTTTTGCAAAGAATGAAAATGTGTTGGTTCATTGTCAAATTTTTTTGTGGGCAAATTACACCGATGGTCCCTATACTTTCACGCTTGTTTAATTTTAGTCCTGTCACACCTCGACTTTTGACCAAGTCCTTTCGGCTCGGCAAAAAGCACGGACCTCTGTCATTAAAATTCATCCTCCTAGAAGGACGAGTGCAATTAGATTTAAACTTGAAATTGATTTAATTAATGGCTTTTTTGTTTTAAAAAAATAGGAGTCCCCACCTAACTTGATTAAGGTGAATTAGGTCATCTAAAACTAAGTATAATCCGAAAATCAAACTTAGAATTTTTGAAAAATCTCCTCAACAGAGAGTTTTTAAGAAAATAGGTTATTTGGCAATCTTTGGAAAGTTTTAAGCCCTTTTTAAAAATAACTCCATTTTGGTTTTTTAAAACAGAAATTTATGGTCCGGGGGTTGGTTATGTGTAGGGAAGATATCCTAGGATCATCATCCTACCCCGCCCTTTCGTTACCTACATGTCTAATTACCCTTTGTTCACTCACTAGAATAACCGGTTACCATTATGCACTTAATATCCACTTTAGAGTTTTGAAAACGGGGTTTGATCATCACTTTTTAGATGAATGATGTATAATGCAAGTTTTGAGAAAAATATTTGAAAACATGGAAGTTTTGAAGGAATTTGAAATAGAAATCTTGAATTGATAGAGAGTTTTGAAAAAAGGACTTGAGTTGAAATAAAAGTTATGACCGCACCATTTTAGATTGCCTATGTATCTCATTTAGCGAGAATCAATCATTTGTAGTTCAAGTAAGAGCTCGATGGAAAATAGGCATATTAGGGTATTTGGAATGTTTGAAGACGCTTTGAGGTCTTTAGAAAGGTTGGAAGACATTTTGTGGTCTTTCAAAAAGAGAACTTGAGAGTTTAGAAAAAATCCTTTGAAATAGGACTCTAAAGTGTTTTGAAATGTTTGTGGAACGATTCGAGAGAGTTTTGAAAGTGTTTTGAAATAACTCAAGAGAGTTTTGAAAATGTTTTGAAGTCTTGTTTTGGAAACCTTTGAAGTGCTTTAATAAACTTGTCTTAAAAAAGCTTTCGAAAGTGGTTTTTGAAAACATCTAGGGCTTTGGAACCCTAATATGGACAACCTTGAAGGTTGTACTTAATGTATCACCTTCCCTTGGAATCCCTAACCATAAAAAGGGTATGGACACCATAGGTTTGTGAGTTCTTAAAAACATTTTTGAAAGTTTTGAAAAATGTTAAGTGTCTAGCCACTTTTGTCAAGACAAGTTTGAGAGAATTTCTTGGAAGACATTTTTGAAAATAGAGTGTAGGGATATTTGAAAAGATTTTGGAGTTGATTTTTGAAATCTTAAGAGAGTGGGATGTTTTGAAAATATGTTATGAAAATGGTTTTTGAGTTGAAAGATTAGTTTGAAAAGGGGTCTTTGAATTGGAACTTTGAACCTTACTAACCTAGATTGGATTGATCTAAGGTTAACTAACTCGGGTTAGATTAACCTAGGATTAAGGTGGATTAGGGTTAACTAACTTGGGTCAAGTTAACCTAGGGTTGAGGTGACCTAGGGTTAACTAACTATGGTTAGGTTAACCTAGGGTTTGGTTGACCTAGGGTCAAGTTAACCTAGAGTTGAAAGATGGTTTTGAACTAAGGTTTGGACCTAATGATTTTGGAAGGATGGTTTTACACACTTTTTGAAAAGGGTTTTTGGAAAAACAAATCATGTTATACAAAGGACCTTTGTAAATAAACCTTCTGAAGATCATTTCCATGAAAATTGGCTCTAGTCAAGTATATGGTTTATGTGGTTGATGTTTGAAAACCATTCCGAAGAATGTTTCCTTAGGCCCATTGTAACCTTTTATCTTGAAAAGAGTAGGGACTTTGAAAATCACCATAATAATGACAACTTTTGAAAAACCATTTTTAATGCAAATATAGAGAGAATGAACTTTTAAAAATCATGTTTAAGAAGAAGGTTTTCAAAACTATTTTTGAAAGAGGAAACCCCTCTAACAAGTTAGGATTCCTATGGTCAATGATAAGGGAGACCACTCAAGAGAGGGTTCTATAGAGCCATTCCAACCACTAAACTTGTGAGAATAGAAACCTTTGAAATTGAAGCATTTGAACATTATTTTATATAAGAATAGAAAGAGAAGGGTACTATTCTAACAAGCTAAAATTCTTATGGCCAATAATAAGGGAGACCACTCAAGAGAGGGTTCCATGGGGCCATTCCAACCACTAGACTTATGAAAATAGAAACATTTGAAATCGATAAGTTTGAAAATCATTTTTATGCGAGTAGAAACGCAAAGATGCATCAATATGAGTTATGGATTAATGGAGGGCTTTTCTAGGGCATGATTACTTATGGTTTCATCCTAAACTTCAAAGGCCAACTCTTGGAACCACTTTGAAAAGAACATTGAAACAAGGAGCTTGAAAATGGCATGGGAATGGGAATAATGTAAGTTTTGAAAAACATAGTTATAAACATGAAAATAAAGCCAAGCACACACAACATGAGCAAGATTGTCATATGCAAAGAGGGTCATGAATTCATACAAGGTTAGAGGTTACACCACATAATCAAGGTGCTCCAATGTCATACCATCTTAAAGTAGGCTAGTGAGAGATCCCCCTACACGGTGGCTTTCATTAGCTTTCTGTTGGGTCAAAGATAATCCCAAGAGGGGGCGGGGTGGATTAGGATCTTTAAAAATTGTTGAATTTTTCAGTTAATCAAAATTAATCCTAGTTTAGACTACAATAAACAAGAGATGAGGCAAATGTGAAATTAGATTGTTGACAAATAAGAATAACATGCACAATCATTCAGCAGTGAACATCCACACACATATGAACTTTAGAAAGCAGAGAACAAGAGATTTATAGAGGTTCGACTTAATCCTTGCCTACGTCCTCTCTTCCTTGATCCTCTCGAGGGTATTCCACTATGTAATATTCTCCTTACACAGCTGCTAGTTTCTTTTAGTGCCCATCTCACTATTACATTCAATGATTTTCACTAAATTCTTACAGCTGAGAAACTTCAACCAAGCTCTCGATTTTACAGAGTGTTATCAGGGGTTACAACAACCTTTTTGGAAGTAATAAGGTTACAAGATAATCAATGTCACTCTTAGAAGTGAAGATAATGCAAGTTACAGCTCAATAACTCCTCACGGATGATGGCAATTGTAGAGTAATGAGGAAGTTTTAGGGCTTTTGGATTTTTACACTTTAAGATCCTTGTCTCTTATCCATAAATGAGTTTGAACTCATATATTTATAATCTCTCACAACAAAAATAGCTGTTAGAGCCGTTGGAGGTGTATTAAATGCGCAAACAGCTAAGACAGTTTTGAAAAATTTAACCATTGGAGCGTATTTTCGAATTTTTGTTTTCTACCGAGATTGTCAGCAATCTTCTACTGGTGTTGCCAATTGAGCTCCAGGCATTTTTCGATATAATATTATCAGCAATCATTTTTTTGGTGTTGTCAATCTCAACTTGCCACTGTATTGGTTATTGTTCTTTAACGATGTTGTTTGTAAACTTCACTTCGTGCTTCCAACCTTTATCTCTTCTTCTTTTGAGACTTGATCTTTCATATTGTTGTCAGCAATATTCAACTTATGCTGTCAATCTATCTCCATGTCTATTTTGTCATTTGCCTCTAATTAAGATTGTCAGCAATCTTGGTTGGTATCAGCAATCTGGTTCTCTGCTACAATTGCAGTTGCTTTCCACAGGCCTTAACTTATCCCTTTGGTTAATCAGTCTTCGATGGTGTAGACATGTCTTGGTTCTACTAATTTTCTTCATAACTTTGATAACTTCTTAAGTATTTTATACCATTTTGCAATTCTTGGTTCATCAAGCCATTTGAAGTCAACAATCTACTTGTGTGGTGAAGTCTTTTCATTTTATCAAGTGTTACTACTCTTCTGTATTGGCATCAAACTCAACATACTTCTCGCTTATCCTCCTTTCACAAAGCCATTGAGAATGACATGTTCAAGCTTGCACAAATCTTTTAGTGGAACAGAAAATGAGGATCGAAGGTCTTCCTTGCAAATGAGTTTGCCATAGATATCATCACCAATATCCATATACAGGTGTCTTTAGTGTCTTCGATTTG
The DNA here is from genome assembly GCA_033060915.1 of Euryodendron excelsum. NCBI lineage: Eukaryota > Viridiplantae > Streptophyta > Magnoliopsida > Ericales > Pentaphylacaceae > Euryodendron > Euryodendron excelsum. The sequence goes on from CM065379.1 coordinate 39,948,945, forward strand.
GTTAGGATAGAATTTGCTCGATTTCTCACAACCTGCTCATATACCCTTTATGGTGTTTGCACTCTTATGAAGTACTAGCAAAATCGTCTATGATATTTCACAGTTTATGATTACCCATAAATCTGAACCATTTAAACTAAGCCGCATACTTAAATTAATCATGTTAGATCATAATGACTAGGTTTTGTGATCATCGAAATCAATTACTATCAATGGAGATCCCCCATAGGTCAACACTTTCCTCTAGGCATGAGCTAGGAGCTCCCTTGTCTCAAGCATGCAAGAATGTAGGGTTGAAAATGGAGATTAAAATAGAGAATAGCCTACGTACGCTAAGATGGAGAAGAGAGGAGTAGGGGAAGATAAAAAATATAAAAAGAAATACCATCTTTTGCCTTCAAACACTCTCAAACTTCATTAGATGCTTGGACTTGATCTTGGATGGACTTGGAAGGGGATGGGATAAGGTTCTCTATGGCATGGAGGGCCTTGTAGGTGAAGTGTATGGGCTAGAGTGAAGTGGAATAAACCTAAGTGTTTGGAGGCAGAAATATAAGGAGTGGTTCGAATTTCTGGAGCTATTTGTGCAGAGTTTCATTATAATTTTTTGTTCTTCAATATGCAAAGGGGGAGACCAGTATTTATAGGCGAAATTTTGGACACTGGCGCATGTAGGACATGCGTCTGTGTAAAATTTACACAGGTGCATGTGCTACATGCGGCGGTACTATTCCACATAATGAAGGCCACGTGGCACTCCTTATACTGGCTAAATCTTAGAAGGCAAGCAAAGTTTTGTCGATCTGATCAAAATTTGGGCCCATCTAACATACGCTCCGTCATCGAGAGTGTACATTTAAACTTTGCCTTGATAACTGTGCCAACCGGGAAGGTTTCGGGAAAATTGGTTGTGTTCATGGTGTTGTTCTAGGGTTTTTCGTGAACTTCTGAGTTTTTGGAAAGCTTGAACGGTGTTTGGAAGTATGAGATATCATCTCGAGAAGTGTGCATGAAATCACATTTTTACGGAGCATCTGTGATACGCTCCCTAAGGGTTCAAAAGTAGTTATTTGTGTGCCGTATGATCGAGGCCTTCGGGAAGCAATCTCTTCGATTAGACCGTACTGATGGAAAGTGCTCTAGAAATACTTTTAGAAATTCCCTAATTTACACATTGTCGCGCCCAGATTTTTTGCACTCGAGGAATACTCACCCAAACGGGAAAAATGCTGTGCTCTCTCGTTAGAACTCACCCTCCTAGAAGAATGAGTGTGACTAGGTTTGAATTGAAAATTTGGTTTGAATAAAGGGCTTTTGAAAAAGATTCGGAGTCGCTACCTAACTTGATTAAGGTGAGTTAGGTCACCTAAAAATTAAGAATAATCCGAAGACTACACTTAGGGTTTTTGAAAAAACGATTTTGGAAAACATCCTCAAGAGAGGGTTTTTTTTAGGAAAACGGGTTGTTTGGCAACCTTTGGAAAACATTTAGCCCTTTTTAGAAAAATAACTCCTTTTGGTCTTTGAAAACAGTGATGCTAGGTTCAGAGGTTGGTTACGTGTAGGGAAGACGCACTAAGCTATCACCCTACCCTGCCCTTTCGGTACCTACATGTCAATCTACCCTAGATTCACCAATGAGAGTCTTTAATTAACCCATGTCCAATCCTATTCACTTTGAAAAACTATGTTTGAAAACTAATTTAGCATGATGCATGATATGCAAGTGCAAGAAGAGAGAATTGGAAAATAGAAATTGATTTGATGTGAACGAGATTTGAAATTGGATAGATTTGAAAAGTTTTGGAAATTGAAAGTAGAAATTTTGAAATTAAAACTTTGAAAATAGATTGGAATTTAAGATTTGGAAAGATTTGAAAACCGCACCCATGAGGGTGGAATTGAAAGTTTGAAAAATATTGTGATCGCACCTATGAAGGTTGCCTACGTATCCCTTTGGGGGAATCAGGTTAGTCGTAGTTCGGACAAGAGTCCGATTGAAAAGAGATTGATTTGAAAGAAAGAGATTGAATTGGAAATTAGATTGGAAGATTGAGGAATTGAACTTGGAATAGAAGATTTAAAATTGGAATTCAGAATTTTGGAATTGAAGAGATTGGATTTTTATTTGAAAAGGTAGACTTTGGAAGAGAGAGATTTAGACTTATTTGGGAAAGATGGAGGTTTAGGAAACTTAGACTTAGGAAAGAGAATAGACTTAGGAAAGATTCGACTTGACTTGGAAGGTTTAGGAGATTAGGAAATATTGGATTTAGGAAATGTTTGAATTAGGAAAAGGTCCGATTTAGGAAAGTTTCGAATTAGGAAAGTTTCATTGTTGGAGAGTTTTGAAATTAGGAAAGTTTTAGGTTTAGAAAATTTTTGAAAATTGGAAAGCTTTGAAAACAAGGAAGTTTTGAAAATAAGAAAGTTTTGGATTTGGAAAGATGTTGAAGTTTTGGAAAGGTTTAGAATTTAGAAAGCTTGGAAGTTTAGAAAGATTTAACTTAAGAAAGTTTTGAATTTAGGAAACTTCGGATTTGAAAAGATTTGAAATTTGGAAAGTTTAGGATTTAGAAAGTATTAGAGTTTGAATTTTAGAAAGTCTTGAAATTAGGAAAGGCTTGAATTTAGGAAAGGTTTTGAAAACTTGGATTTGGAAAGTTAAGATTTGGAAAGGGGGTTGAATTAGGAAAGATTTGAAAGTTGAGTTTTAGGAAACTTATGGTTTAGGAAGGTGGAAGTTTAGGAAGGATTTGAATTAAAAAAGGTCGGATTAGGAAAGGATTGGATTTTGTTTCTAAAAGGGAAGGTTTGACTTCGTTTCCAAAAACGGAAGATAGGATCTAGTTTCCTAAACGGGGAGATTGGATTTGGTTTCCTAAAGCAAAGGTTTGATTTTGTTTCCTAAAGGGAAGATTTGATTTGGCAAGGATTTGGAAAGAGAGGTTTTAGAAACCCTAGATTTGAAAAACCATAGCTTTGACGTAGAAAATAGGTTTTGGAAACATGTATATTTTTTATGTGAAAACAAGAGATTTTGGAAACCCAGGTTTGGGGCAAAGTTTGAAAACCATGTTTTTGGAAAGAAAATTAGGGTTTCCTAATTGTGAGTTCTACGGCTTGACTTGGGCTTCTAAGGAAAGAGTTTTTGGAAAGTGCATTTTTGGAAACGAAGGTTTTCTAGAAGGGAATCCTAGGGAGGAGTTTCTGGAAAGTGAATTTGGAGAGGGAGTTTTGGAAAGTGTGTTTTTAGGAACGTGTTTTTTGGAAAGAAGATCCTAGAGGAGAGTCTCTAGAAGAAAAATTTTGGGAAGAGAGTTTTTAGAAAGATTTTTGGAGAGAGTTTTTAGGAAGGTAAATCTAGGGAGTGTTTTTAGAGGGTGAATTTTGAGGAAAAGATTTTGGAGAGAGAATTTTGAAAAATAGATTTTGGAAGGGAGTTTTTGAAAACAATTTTGCAGAGGAGAGTTTTAGGAAAGTATGTTGAAAAAGAGATTTTTAGGAAAAGATTTTTGAAGAGAGAGTTTTTAGAAGGATTAAAAACATCTCATTTTCCTAAAACAATTCTAGCCATAAGAGGACTAGAACCACTTTAGGAAAGTGGTTTTGAAAACAAGGTTTGAAAATATAGACCAAAAGGCCACTTTTAATATAAGACTTTCCTAAAGCAACCCTAGCCATGGAAAGGCTAGAATCACCCTAGAATTGTGGTTTTGAAAACAAGTTTTTGAAAAAGAGATTTTGATGCAATTTTGAAAATAAGTTTAAAAAGGTTTTGAAAAACAACTTTGAAAACCGTTTTTGGAAGATGCCAGACTATGATATGCACAATGCAATTTCGGGGTCGTGAACATACAAGGCTAAGGGTTCACCACATAATCAAGGGGGCCGGACCCACGTCATCTCTGGTTAGACTAGAAGAAAGCCCCCGACACGGTGACTCTTCAACAACCTAATCCTATACATGGACCGGGAGTCCCCTTGTTTCAAGCATGCAAAGAAAGGGGGGGAAAGAGATGGGGGATTAAAATAGAGAAAACCCAAGTGGGTTGGAGAGAGAAGAAAGAGGGGGAAAGTGCGGAAACTTAAATAGGGAGCCTACCTTGTATCTTGTTTATTTTGCGCGTCGTGCTGTCTTCGGTCTTCGGTCTTGATCTTCGTCTTTCGTCATCAAGAGTTGTCTTCAAGCTTCGAGTTGCAGCTCCTCCAGTCTTCAAAAGATGGTTGAAGGCTAGTGTATGAGTATATGGGGGAGTGTGTAAGTGTATAGGAGGCTAGGGCTTGTGTATGATGGCTAGGGTTTAGTGTAGGGTGGCTAGGGTTTGGAGAACCTAAGGAAACTAGGGTTTTTGGAGGTGCTCGAGCTCTGTATATCGAATTGTGTGATTTCTAGGTTAAGTTTGCAAACCCTTTTCACGTTGAATGAGGCTCTGTATTTATAGAAAGAGGACAAACCTGGCGCCTCTTGCAGTAGCGACAGGGCAAATTTTACACTGGCGCCACTAAGAGTGGTGCTAGGCCATTTTTTGGCTTGGAGCCACTACTAGTGGCGCTAGATAATTAGGAAAGATTTAAGGTCGGCAAGCAACGTATCTTTGACTAGATTTGGGCGCCTGTACTAGTGACTACCATGCAATTTTTAGCCTGGCTTCACTAGGAGTGACTCCGGAAAGTCCGGGAATGATTTGAAGGAGCCGGGAATGACCCGGGGGGCCGGAAAGGAGCAAGAACATTTAAAATAGTGTCCTAGAGATATTTGACTTGAAAAATGAAGATAGGATGTGTCAGAAAGGTCGACCGAGCCTTTAGGGGCAAAACGGTCAATCGGACTAAGAAACTGTCGGGGCGAACTCGGATTGTCCCGGAAAAAGACTTGGGATCTGGAAACATTATTTAGAATGTTCCCAGAGGTTGTCGATTTGATTCCCAGAGCCGGCGTGGTCAAAAAAGGAGACCGGCCCACTAGGGGCAAAACGGTCATTTTGTGCCGAGTTTGCCGAAACTGACTCAGAATGATCCGGAAAGGTAAAGGAAGGTTGAGAATACTATAAAAAGTATTCTCGGGACATTACCGGTTCGATACTCAAAGCCGGTATGGTCGAAGAAGGAGACCGGCCCTCTAGGGGCAAAATGGTCATTTTGTACCGGGTTGCCCAGAACTGACTCGGAATGATCCGGAAAGGTAAGGGGGAGGTTGAGAACACTATAAAAAGTATTCTCAGGAGGTTACCGATTCGATACTCAAAGCCGGTATGGTCGAAGAAGGAGACCGGCCCTTCAGGGGCAAAACGGTCATTTTGTACCGGGTTGGCCGGAACTGACTCGGAATGATCCGGAAAGGTAAGGGGAGGTTGAGAACACTATAAAAAGTATTCTCAGGAGGTTACCGGTTTGATACCCAGAGCCGGTGTGGTTCCCGGGGCATTCGGATGCTTAGGGGCAAAATGGTCATCTTGACCGAAAAGTCTCGGAAAAGGTCCTAAGGGTAGTCTGGTCATTTTTCATCGAAGTGAGCTAACAAACACTGGTGTTGACCTGGGTTTTGAGTGTTTCCGCCACTCTCACGGTGTGAGTACTTCCGCTACTCGGACGGGGTTGATGATTTGTGAGTATTTCCGCTACTCGGACGGGGTTGAGTATTTCCGCTACTCTAACGGGTTTGTGAGTATTTCCGCTACTCTAACGGTTCTGTGAGTATTTCCACTACTCTAACGGTTCTGTGAGTATTTCCGCTACTCTAACAGTTTTATGAGTAGTTTTGCTACTCGGACCGTCTCGAGGAATAAACTGTCTCGAGAGTGGGACTGGAAGGGGTCTTACTGTCTCCGAAGAGACGTGCCTGGATTGGGGCCGTCTCAAGAGTGGGATTGGAAAGGTGTCTTACCGTCTCCGAAGAGATGTGCCTGGAATGAAACTGTCTCGAGGAATAAACTGTCTCGAGAGTGGGATTGGAAAGGGGTCTTACCGTCTCCGAAGAGACGTGCTTGGATTGTGAGTGTTTCCGCCACTCTAACGGTTTTGTGAGTACTTCCACTACTCTAACGGTTTTGTGAGTATTTCCGCTACTCTAACGGTTTTGTGAGTGTTTCCGCTACTCTAACGGTTCTGTGAGTAGTTTTGCTACTCGGACCGTTTCGAGGAATAAACTATCTCGAGAGAGGGATTGGGATTGGAATAAGAAAGGACAATGCCCCTAAGGCATTTTGGTCATTTTGCCTCTATTTGGGCCTGACAAGCCCGCGAAGCGATAGAAAGACGGAATTTGGACCTAGAGGATTGGTTTCGATTGGAACATGCCCAAAATGACTTGAAAACAAGTCTGGACAGAGTGTAGACTACCGAGCAGTCAAAAATGGGGTGCTTACACACATTTCTCAAGTCATTTGACGATGCGTAATAATCAGGGAATTGAAGAAAAGGTCAATCTTGGCAGAGCGTCTCACAAACGCTCCAGGGGTTATTGAAAGTAGCAGTTTTTGAGCTATACGATCAGGAGCTTCGGGAAGTGATCTCTTTGATTGAGCCGTATTGATGGAAAGACCTATAAACGACCTTTTAGAAATTCCCTGGTTTACGCATTTCTCAAGTCGTTTGATAGTGCGTTATAACTAAGGAATCAGGAGAAAAGACAATTTTGGCAAAGCGTCTGCGAAATGCTCTAGAGGGCTTTCGTTGAGTTGGGAGTGTTTAGTGTTATAAGGTCTACCTTAGGATAAACAGGAGTGTATGACAAGACCTGTTGTTCACTATTCTAGGACTGGTGCAGTTTCGAGGGGCGCGTTTGGGTTGGCCAGGGGCAAAATGGTCATTCTAACTGAGCTCGGTTGAAAAGACTAGGAACTCGTCGGAGTGTTGTGTTAAGCGTGCCGAGTCATTCAAGGATGATCCTGGGATATTTTTCTACTGTTTGGTGAGATTCGTATTATGCTGGGGCATTTGGGATAAAATAGTCACCTTGACCAAAGTTAGCCGGAATGGGACCAGAGTTGGACAGGATGGCGAGTTGAGTACACCTATTTAGGATCACTTTGAAAAGGTGGACTTATCGTCTTGAGAGATTTTGAACTTTCTCAAGACGTACCTGGAGGCCTAAGAGGTAGGTTTGGTCATTTTTCACCGAGTCGGGCTAGCAAGCACCGATGTTGACCTAGGTGTTGGTTCCCTAGACCGCCCGGTCTAGAAAAACTACGTGTGCAATATTGGTCTTTAAGACCGCTCAATCTTAGAGAGCTACCTGTAGGGTGGTGTTGGTTTCTGAGAACGCCCGGTCTCAAAAAGCTACCTATGAGGGTAGTGTTGGTCTTTGAGAACGCATAATCTCGAAACTTTTGAGGAAAAAGGTTTAACAACCTAGAATTTGATTTTGGAATTAAAATTTTTGTGGAGAAAGTTTTGAAAATCCGAAAACTTTTTTGAAAGTACACTCTTTGAGGCGAAAGCTCGAAAATCTGTGATTTTTGAAAAATGGAGCGTTTAAAGGAAAAAGCTCGATAAACTCAAAAATTTTGGAAAACTAGGCTTATAGGGGCAAAAGCTTGAAAACCAGAAATCCTTTTGAAAAAATGGAGCTTTCGAAAGAAAAAGCCTGAGAAATATTTTGAAAACGGAGCTTTTGAAGGAGAAAGCTTGGGAAACCCAAAAATTTTGAAAAGCTAGGCTTTTTGAGGTGAAAGATTGAAAACCCAAACTTTTGAAAATTAAACTTTTTGGGGTGAAAGCTTGAAAGCCAAAAATTCTTTTGGAAAATAGAGCTTTTGAAGGAAAAAGCTCAAGAAACCCGAGAAATATTTTGAAAACGGAGCTTTTGAAGGAGAAAGCTCGGGAAATCCAAAAATTTTGAAAAGCTAGGCCTTTTGCAGCGAGAGCTAGAAAACCAAGAATTTTGAAAGTTAGGGTTTTTTAGGCGAAAACTAGAAAACCCGATATTTTTTAAAAACGGAGCTTTTGATAGAAAAAACTCGAGAAACCCGGAATGTTGAAAGTTAGGCTTTTTAAGGCGAAAGCTAGAAAACGCGAAATTTTGAAAGTCAATCTTTTTTAGGCGAAAGCTAGAAAACCCGAGATTTTTAAAAAATGGAGCATTTAAAGGAAAACACTCGAGAAACTCGGAAAGTTGAAATTTAGGTTTTTTGAGGCGAAAGCTAGAAAACTCGAAATTTTGAAAGTCAAGCATTTTAAGGTGAAAGCTAGAAAATCCAAGATTTTTGGAAAATAGAGCTTTTCAAGAAAAAAGCTCGAGAAACCCGAGAAGATATTTTGAAAACGAAGCTTTTAAAGGAAAAAGCTCAGGAAACCAAAAATTTTTTTGAAAGTTAGGCATTTTAAGGCGAAAGCTAGAAAATTCGGCAATTTTTAAAAACAAAGTGTTTGAAGGAAAAAGCTCAAGAAACTCGAGAAAATATTTTGAAAACGGAACTTTTGAAGGAGAAAGCTCAGGAAAGCTAAGCTTTTTGAGGCGAAAGCTAAAAAAATCCGAAATTTTTGAAAAAGAGAGATTTTGAAAGAAAAAGCTCAAGAAACCCTATAAAATTTTTTGAAAACAGAGCTTCTGAAATTTTTTTGAAAGCTAGGCTTTTTGAGCTGAAAGCTAGAAAATCCGAGATTTTTTTTAAAAAATTGAGCTTTTGAAGGAAAAAGCTCGAGAAACCCGAGAAATATTTTTGAAGTTAAACTTTTTGAAGGAAAAAGCTTTGGAAAACTGATGAAATGATTAGAATGGAGATTTTTTGAAGGAAAAAGCTTTGGAAAACTGATGAAATGATTAGAATGGAGATTTTTTGAAGGAAAATTTTGGAAAATCTAGAGATTGATTTTGAGTTGAAACTTTTTGAAAGAAAAAGTTTTGAAAACCTAGAATTCTACTAGAATTGAAATTTTTTTGAAAGAAAAAGATTAGAAAATCTCGAAATTGATTTGACTTGAAACTTGTTTTGTTGAAGGAAAAATGTTTAAAGAATGTAATTTGACTCAAAATATGAATTTTTGAAGACAAAATGTTTAAGAAATTCATTTTGACTCGAAACTTGAACTGTCAAAGACAAAATGTATAGAAAACTCAAGTTGACTTGAGACTTGAACTATCACGAACAAAACATATGGAAAATTTATTTTGTCATGAAACTTTTGATTCGTTTTTTTTTTTTTTAAAGAAAAACATTTAGGATATTCATTTTGACGTGAAATTTGAAACTTTTTGAAGGAAAATTTTTAGACAAACTTATTTGACTTTTGAAATTTGATTTTGAGTTTGAAAGAAGGTAAGAGCTTTGATCTTTTTGAATTTGAAAGTTTTTATAGACGAAGCCTTGAAAGTGTTTAGACTTTTGAAAATTGAATTTTGGATTTGAAATAAAGTAAGGGCTTTTGTGTTTGGGAATTGATGTTGAAACTAGAGTTGATAAAGTCTTTGAAAATTTTTGAAGTTCAAAATTGATTTTAACTTTTGAAAAAAGGTAAGAGCTTTCACTTTTTGAAATATTTTGATTTGATTTGGTAAGAATTATACCTTGTTTTTACCTTTTGGAGATGGTTGAGTCTGAGAAATTCTCAGAGACTGCTCCGTGCTTGTAATTCTTCTATCTCGAAGCTTGAAGGGGGGACATTTGTGCCATCCTGGATTGAGATTTATTGAGATTGGAATACTCGTTGTTTGCTTGACTGTCGAGTTTTGCTTTTGTAGTTATAACAGGATTCTTGCTGACGTAGCTTCTGAAGGGTGGTGCTTCTCTAAAGTTAAGCATCTTGAGTTTGTTTCTAGAGAGGGTGAAGTCTTTTTTTGAAAAGTTTGAAGAATAGTGTATGTTTTGAAAAACATGGTTATAAACATGAAAATAAAGCCAAGCACACAAAACATGAGCAAGATAGTTATGTGCAAAGAGGTTCATGAATTCATACAAGGCTAAAGGTTACACCACATAATCAAGGTGCTCCAAGGCCATACCATCTTAAAGTAGGCTAGTGAGAGATCCCCCTACATGATGGCTTTCACTTGCTTTCCTCTAGGCAGGAGCTATGAGCTCTCTTGTCTCCAGCATGCAAGAATGGGGGGTTAAAGATGGGAATTAAAATAGAGAATAGCCTAAGTAGGCTAGAAAGGAGAAGAAAGGAGTAGGGGAAGACAAAAATATAAAAGGAAATACCACATTTTGCCTTCAAACACTCTCAAACTTCATTATATGCTTGAACTTGATCTTAGATAGACTTGGAAGGGGCTGGAATAAGGTCTTCTATGGCACAGAGGGCCTTGTAGGTGAGGTGTATGGGCTAGAGTGAAGTGGAATACAACCTAAGTGTTTGGAAGGAGAGATATATGGAGGGTGCAAGCACTCTATTTTTCCCGCTCGACAATTTTCAGTCCGTCTGGACTTGTATTCAAGTCAATGTGGACGCATTCCAGTTCAAACCAGTTTTCTAGATGCAATTTAGTCAATCGACCGTTTTGCGGGCCCATTCAGCCCAAATAGAGGCAAAATGACCAAAATACCCTTGGGGCATTATCTGGTCCAATTCCAGTTGGCACGTCTTCTCAAAGACAGTAAGTCCTTGTTTCTAGTCTCAATTCCAAGATTAAAATCCAATTCCAGTCCAGTTCCAGTTCCAGTTCCAATTGAATTCGACACGTCTTTTGAGAAAGTTAATTCCTAAAATGGTAAGACCCTCCAGCTCATCATGTTTTTTGAGAAAATTCTTCCGAACGGTAAATCCCTTTAAACCCGTCGACCAGGATGAGACCGCAAGTCCTCGAGATGGTAGAACGAAACGGTCCATCTTTAGCGCCTACTAGCCTGCCAATGAAGAATGTCTGTTTCGGCACGTCTTTTGAGAAAGTTAATTCCTCTAGCGATAAGTCCACCCAGTAGCTTCCTCAGATCAGGCAATCTCTGGAATGATCGCGACCCATTAGAGTAACAAAAAATACTCGCAAACTTCGCAATCGTCAAAGTGGCGGAAACACTCGTAAACAAGTCGACATAGGGAATTGCCAACAAACCACTTATGTCACGAGACCGAACTCGCCTCTTAGCCATGACACGTTTACCAAAGGATGAGATACATTTGGAAACCAACTCGTCACAGACCGTCAAAGTGATGAAAACACTCAAAACCCAAGTCAACACTAGTGCTTGCTAGCCCACTCCAGTGAAAAATGGCCAAACTGCCCTTAGGGTTTTTCCGGCACGCTTTGTTGAGAAAGTACCTAAGTCCTCAAAGCGGTAAGTCCACCCTTCCAAGATTGTCCTAAAAGACAATCCGGCACGTTCAAGTACCTTCCATTCGGTTTTGGGCTAATTCCGAGACCATCTGGTCAAAATGATCATTTTGCCCCTAGACATCCGAGCCCCCCAAAAAGCACACCAACTCTGGGTATTAAACCGGTAACCCTTCAGGGATGCTATTAATAGTATTCTCGATCATTTAATACATTTCTGGGTCATTTCGAGTCAGTCTGGCAAACCTTATACAAAATGACCGTTGTGCCTCTAGTGGGCTGGTCGTCTTTTCTAACCACACCTGTTCTGGGTATCAAACTGGCAAACTCTGGGAATATTCTCAGTAATATTTCCAAGCCTCAAGCCTTCTTCCAAGACATTCCCAATCCATCTCGGTAACTTTCCGGCCCGATTGACCGTTTTGCCTCTAATGGCTTGGTCAACCCGTCTAACAAATCCTGATATAAATTTTCCAGTCTACTACCCCCGAAACACTATTCTAAGGGTTCATGTCCCTTTCCGGGCCTTCAGGCCATTCTTAGCCCTTTAAATCATTCCCGAACCTTCCGAAGTCGCTCCTAGTGAAGCGAACCTAAAAATTACAAGTAGTCATTAGTACAGGCGCCCAAATCTTTGAAAGATATGTTGCTTACCGACCTTAAAAGTTTCTTAAGTGGCTAGCGCCACTCCTAGTGGCGCTAGTGTAAAGTTTTGCCTAGCTCCACTGCAGTAGGCGCTAGTTTAGTCTTCTGTCTATAAATGCAGAGTCTCGTCCTGCGTGAAAAAGGTTTGCAAATACAGTCTAAAAACTCTGCTCTTCGATATACAGAGCTCGAAGCCTCTCCAAACCCTAGCTCTCTTTACGTTCCCCAAACTCTAGCCCCCATTCACTAAACCTTAGCATACATACACTCATATACTAGCCTTCGAAGCCTCCATTAAAGACTTGAAGTGTTGTAACTTGGAAGCTATTGAAGACCGAAGTAAAACAAAGTAAATAAAGCAAGTACAACGAAGAAGACATAAGGTAAGTTTCTTATTTACGTTTACGCAATTTTTCTCTCTCTCTTCACTCTCCTAACACTCTTGGATTTTCTTCTATTTTAACCCCCATCTTCTACCCCCTTTCTTCCATGCTTGAAACAAGAGACTCCCCGGTTCATACGTAGGATTAGGCTATTGAAAGTCACCATGTCGGGAGCTTTCTCTTAGTCTAGCCGGAGACCACGTGGGTTTGGTCCCCTTGATTATGTGGTGAAACCTTTAACCTTGTATGTTCATGACCCCAACTTACATTTTGCACATCATGATCATACATCTCTCCAAAACTTGTTTTCAAAACTTGCATCGAAAATCGTTTTCAAAACTTGCATTAAAATTTTTTTTTCCAAACTTTTTTTTAAAATCACAATCCTAAGGTGATTATAGCATTTCCATAGGTAGGGTTGCTTTAAGAAAGCGTTACAATTAAAATGATTTTTATAGTCCATATTTTGTAATCCTTGTTGTTTTCAAAATTACAATCCTAGAATGGTTCTAATCTTCGTATGGTTAGAATCGTTTTAGGAAAGTGAGATATTTTTAGTGGCTTTTCAAAAGTCCACATTCAAATCCCTTTCCAAACTGCTTTTCAAACTTACTTTCCAAAATCTCTTTTTAAATCCTCTCAAAAGTCTCTTTTCAAACTTGCTTTCCTCTCTTTCAAAAAAGATCTATTTTTCAAAATTCCTTTCTCTTGGAGTTCAAGTCAAACCCTGGAGCCATGCTTAAAAAATCCTAATTTTCTCTCCTAAAATGTGATTTCCAATCTTGCCTTAAAACATAGATTTTCAAAATCTCTATTTTCTGCATCAAATCTTAGATTTCCAAAACCTATTTTTCATACCAAAATCTATGGATTTCCAAATCCTTTTTTTCATATCAAATCAATATCCTTCAAAATCTAAGATTTTCACAACTCCACCTTTCCAATTCTATGTCAAATCAAATCTTCCGTTTTTGGAAACCAAATCAAATCTTCCATTTTTGAAAACTAAATCAAATATTTCATTTTTTAAACTAAATCAAATCCTCTGTGTTTGGAAACAAAATCAAATCATCTCTTTTTGGAAATAAAATCCAATCTTTTAATCAAAATCAAATCTTTCCAAATCCAAATCCAATCTTTTAATCCGATTGAGAATAGAAGAGTTGATTTGGAAAAGAGTTGGAGTTGGAATTCGAATTGGAATTGGAAGAATAGGAAATTTAGACTTTGATTGGAAGATTTGAAAAGATTGGTTTTCAAAGACCTAGACTTAGGAACTTGAAAAAAAAGATTGGACTTGACTTGGAAAGATAGAACTTGGAAGAAAGATTTGGACTTGTTTTGGAAAGATTGAGGTTTAGGAAACCTAGACTTAGGAAAGATGAGACTTTGGAAAGACTTGAGATTTAGAAAGATTTGACTCGACTTGGAAGGGTTTGGATGACTAGGAAAGATTGGATTTAGGAAGGATTCAAATTAGGAAAGTTTCGTTTTAGGAAAGTGCCATTTTAGGAAAGCTTTGGTTTAAAAAAGTTTCATTTTAAGAAAGGTTTTGAAAATAAGTTTTGAAAATAAGAAAGTTTTGAGTTTAGAAAGTTTTAGATTTGAAAAGATTTGAAATTTTAGGAAAGTTTAGAATTTAAGAAAGATTTAGGTTTAGAAAGTCTTAACTTAAGAAAGTTTTGAATTTAGAAAACTTTGAATTTGGAAAGATTTGAAATTTAGAAAGTTTTAGAGTTTGAATTTAGAAAATCTTGAGATTAGGAAAGGTTTGAATTTAGGAAAGATAGGAAAAACTAGATTTGGAAAGTTAAGATTTAAAAAGGGGTAGAGTTAGGAAAGGGTTGAATTAGGAAAGATGTGAAAGTTGAGTTTTAAAATTTAAGAAAGATTTTTATGTTCAAGTTTTGGAAACTTAAGATTTAGGAAAGTAGAAAATTAGGAAGGATTTGGACTAGGAACGGTTAAGATTCCTATTCTCATACCTTCCTAAATCTTAAGTTTTCAAAACTTAAATTTTCAAATCTTCCCTTAACCTTTAAGCTTCTTCATCCTTCTAAACCCAAACTTTTCCTAATTCTAAAACTTTCCAAATTTCAAATCTTTCTCAAACCTAATCAAATCTTCCCTAGCAAGGAAATTTTCAAAATTTGAAACTTTCTTAATTTGAAACTTTCTAAATTTAAAACTTTCCAATTTCAAAACATTTCCTATTTTAAACTTTCTAATTTCAAAACCTTTCCCATTTTAAACTCTCCTAATTCAAATCTTTCCTAAAATGAAACTTTCCTCAAACGGAACTTTCCTATTTTGAAACTTTCCTAATTTCAAGATTTTCTAAATTTAATCTTTCCTAGACTCCAACTCTTCATGTTTTCTAAATCAAACCTTCCAATCAAATCTTTCTTAAACCTCAACTCTTTCCTAAGTCCTATCTTTCCTAAGTCTAGGTTTTTCAAAACCAAACTTTTCAAAATCCAGCTTCTTAAGTTCAAATCAAATTCAATTCAATTACATGTTTCAACCCTAGGTTACCCTAAGTCCTAGGATGTCTAGACCTTAGTTCGACCCTAACCCTAAAGTTAGGAAGCTTCCAACTCTTCTTCAAAAAAATTTTTCTAAACCAAGATGGTTTTTTCAAACGTCAATTCAAGTCAAGATGTTTTCAAAACTCTATGTTTCCAAATCAAGTTCAAATTCAATTCTAAGGTCTATTTCAAAATCCTCAAGTTCTATTTCAAATCAAAGTTCAAGTCAAAACATTTTCAAATCCAACCTTCTATTTTCAATCCGACTCTTGTCCGAACTACGACTGACCTGATTCCCAGAAAGAGATAAGTAGATAACCCTCATGGGTACGGTCATGACCTTTTTCCAAGCTTCTATTTTCACAACCTTTTTTAAGCTTCTATTTTCACAATCTTTTTCACGTTTCCAATTCTATAACTATTTTTCAAACTTCTAAATGTAAAAATTTATTTTTCAAATCTTTATTTCCAAATTCTAAAACTTTCTTTGAAATCAAATCAAGTTCTTTTCAAATTTACTTTCTAAAATCAAATCAAATTCTTGCACTTGCATATCATGCATCATGTCAAACATCTTTTCAAAGTTTTTTTCTAAAGTGCATAGTATTAGACGTTTATTAATCAAAGATTTTGAATGAGTGAACCTAGAGTGAATAAACATGTAGGTACCACAAGGGCGGGGTAGGGTGATGGCTTAGTGCGTCTTCCCTACACATAACCAACCACCAAACCTAGATCACTGTTTTCAAAGACCAAATGGAGTTATTTTCAAAAAACGGCGTAAATATTTTCAAAGGTTGCCAAACAACCTCTTTTCTTAAAAACCCTATCTTTAGGAAGTTTTCAAAATTATTTTTAAAAACCCTAAGTGTAATCTTCAGATTGTGCTTAGTTTTAGGTGACCTAACTCAACTTAATCAAGTTAGGTAGCGACTTCAAATGTTTTTCAAAAGTTCTTTATTCAAATCACATTTTCAATTCAAACCTAGTCACACTCGTCCTTCTAGGAGGATGAGTTCTAACAAGAGAGCACTGTGTTCTTCTCACTTGTCTTTTTTAGGTGCAAAAAATCGGGGCGCGACAGTTGGCGACTCTGTTGGGGATGCTTAGAGGGTTAGGCCAATATCATGTCTCTTCACCCTCACCCATTTGGAGTCTTTGATTAATTTGTCCAATTCTATCCACTTCAAACTTTCAAAATCAAGTTTTTCCAAGATTGTTTAAAAAAAAAAAAAAACCACATGTCATTGTTTGCACTCTACTCATATTTATTCTATCTTGTATTAAGTTTGTCATTCATGTACTGACTTTTGCATATTTATTTTTATAGGTGAACCCTTGTTCACAAATTTATTTTGTGTTATATTAACTGCTGTGTATGAATGAATGTATGGATTGGACAGGATGGATGGGAGTTATTGGGCTCTTTCCTCCAATTTTAAAAAATCATACAAGCACTGCACGTGCACTTGCATTCTTTACTCTGATATGTCCCTTCTAGTTAGAAAGGGAAATGGTACATTGGTTGAGGGCAAGATGCTGTGTTAGTTTCTTCACCTACGGCCTCGTGATGGTTCCCCCGCTCGGATCACCAACCAATCATGGCACCACCTCGAGGAGTGGGCCTAGGTTTGAAGATTTGGGAACCGAGCCATTTTAGAACGCATTAGTAAACTCTTAACCTCATGCTCATAAAGACACCATGTATAGCCGAACCTCTACCGAATTTAAGATACGCACACTGATTTCAAAACCATGGAGAAAAAGGCGACTGCTTTTTATTTTCCTCTATACTTGTTTATTCCTATTGTTATAATGACTGTACTCTTACTATTATAATGCTTGTATAACTACTCATGCATCCATGTTTACTTTACAAATGCATTCTCTCTCTCTTCACTCTATGCATCCATGTTCATGCATTCCATATTCTATGTCAAAACAAGAGTTCTAAAGTAACTTAAGTCACTACATCTCCATGCATATGATCAATCCAAAGAGAGTAACACCAAGTTCACTCTCCACTGCATTAAACCTACCAAAATCCTAAGGGTTCCTACGTAACCTTAAGGAATCATTGCATGCATTTCAAGTCATTCCATAATAGGGGCCCCAATCCCTCTATGCTCACGGAAATAGGATTGCCAAGAAGACAAGAGGCAATCAATCAACAAGGTCTCTCAATGATCACCTCGACATCAAATCCCAAAGAAGGCGTATCCGAAGACTCAAGAGTAGTTTAGGATTTCATATGTGAAAGTCCAAAGAAAAATGTTTCCCTCTCCCCCATTAAAATGTATTCTGTTTCCTCTTGTATTCTAAACTCAAAGTCTAATGCATCCCTTTCCTTTTCACAAATGAAAGTACAAATAAAAGAAGATTCCTATCTGACGGTAAAGTATCTGTATACATGGGCAAAACCCCTATCTCCGAAAGAGAGCCAAAGCCATCATATGTCTCCCTCTCAAATAGGGACACCCTAGGGCATGTATTGTATAGAACTCTCCAAAAATCAAAAACTAACTTGCGATTTATGTCCTTGTTTTTTTGCTTCTTTCTTTTTTATTTACAAAAATCACACTACACTGAGTCAACATTGCTCCCAAGAAAGGTCAATATCCACCTAGAGACCCCATTATCACCCGACAAAGAGCGTTACTAATGGCAACCAATCCTGAAGAATCGTCCCAAGTCTCTCAAGAAGAGGTCAACGAAATGAGGACCAAGATTGATGAAATGTTTAAGCTCGTCCAAACCTTGGCCATAAACGTTGCTGCTGCAATCCCATCGTCATCCATGACTTCGTCCAAGGACCCTGAACCCACTAACCCAAGGATCATGCTTCAATCTAATAATGCTGGAAGGAACAAGGAAGATGCCAAGGGGATCAACACTGAAGAGGAGGAAACCATATTACTCTCACCTGCCGTAAAGAAGACTCCTTTAAATCCTCTCAGTCTGAAAACCAAAGGCTAGAGGATTCACTACGAAGTCTCTATGGCCATGACACTTATGAGTTTACTTCCTATGACAAGCTATGCTTCTTTCCAGATCACCCGAGACATGTTAAGTTCAAAATGCCTGACTTCCAGAAGTATGGCGGCACTGGTAACCCTATTGCTCATCTTCGTCTGTATGCTGGGGTATTGAGTGGTCATAGGAATTATCCGAAGCTCCTAATACAATTATTCCAACATAATCTCATTGGGTCTGCCCTGCAATGGTTTGCCCGTCTGGACCTAAAGAAGATCACGACTAGGATTGAGCTGGTCAATGCATTTAAAGCCCAATATCATCACAACATCGACCTCACCTCTAACCGACGGTCTCTGATGACTATAAGTAAAGGTGAAAAAGAAATTTCAAGAACTATGCCTTGAGATGGAGAGAAGCCGCTACACAAGTCAATCTCCATTGGAAGAGAAGGAGTACGTGCATATATTTGTACATACTTTTCAAGGTATATACTACGAGAAGCTCTGCACAAGCATAGGGAAAAACTTCTCTGAGCTCATCATGCAAGGGGAGATGATAGAAAATGGTCTCAAGATGGGGAGGATTATGGACCCCTATGCAAAGATTGGAGAAAGTTCTGCCAATATAACTAAGAAGGTGGCTACTACAAGGGGAATAATCAAGAAGGAAAGTGAGGTGTCTGCCATCCTGCCTGGCCAACCACCCCAATACTGTCCACCACTACAATCATGCCCTGTCTTGCCCTTACCCACTTTAACCATGCCTGCTGCAACCCCTAACTATGGCCTTGCTGGGGAACAACCTAACTTTAATAGAACTGCTCGACGCATCCGTACCTTTAATACCTTAGTCTAATTCCAAACTGAGGCCTACCACAACCTTCTAAAGAACAATATCTTGAAGCCTATACCTGCTCGTCCATTGCCAAGCCCTCTACCCCCAACCTTCAATGTCGCCTTCACTTGTGAAAACCATTTGGGCGGCCAAGGGCATGACACTGAAAGTTGCTTCTCGCTTAAACATAAAATCCAAGACTTAATCGACAACAAGACCATTGATCTTTAACCGGTGAACCCTACTCCAACCCCTAATGTGACCACCAACCCTCTGTCAGACCACACCGTCAATATGATACTAGTAGAAATAAAAGACGAGGGAGAATTAGATGAGCCCAAGGTTGAGGATTACGAAGAGGATTGGGAGGCTGATCAAAAGAATGACTGGGAAGAAGATCTCCCATCATGCCCGATTTATTTCAATAACCCTAATGAGTGCCGGATTCCTCTAATTAGCCATTTGAGAAGCCAATGCTTCTGGAAAAGGATCTTGTTGAAAATATGGCTGTTGATGAATGTGGTGCTGAGTTTCTACACCTGAGATATGTCGCGGCTGAACGTCACTTATTGGAGAACCATAGGCCCATGACCAAGTGCGACTATGAAAACATGGGCTAGGAGCTAGAAGAGCCAAAGGCACTAACAAAGCCCTTCGAGTTGGAAGGAGGCGAGATAGTCATTCTGTTTACGGAAAAGCCTACCGCCAAGGACATCAAGGAGGTCAATGAAGCCGACAACTACACCATCACTGCCAACATGCTGGTGTTCTAGAAGAAGCTTTTGCCTACCTTGCCTTGGCTGGAAGCAGTGACTGTGGATGGACTGTTGAAGATGTGGGCATCGTCCCAAAGCCATGCTAAAGAAAAAGGGAGTCCCGTCAAAAGCGTACAAGAGAGGGATATTTTCACCCACTTTCTTTCTATCCCTTTGTATTTTGCTCTTAAATTAATTCTTTTAAAAAGAACTATACACTTGTCACTGATATCATAAAATGATTAAGTCTTTTTATTTAAATTGTTGTTATCTTATATCCTCCTTGTGAATGGTGAATACTTCCTACGCAACGGGCATGGTCTATCTTATGGAGGATCTGACTTGAGGGGTATGATAGCATGGGTTAGCCACTCACCAATTGACCAACTTACCACAAAACGAGAGAGAATGAAGGATAAGTGAGGAAACTACCCCAAAGGCAACACTTGTAAGATTATCAAAGCTAAGCGATGTGTAGCTAGATTATCAAGATAAAGAGAAGCCATCTTTCATTTTCCCATATAAAAAAAAAAGAAATGTGTTTATAATCCCTTTGCTTAGCCCGCTAGTGCCTCGCAAAATTTGAAAAATTCCTTGTCAATCCCGATCCAAGACCATCCCCCCACACTAGGGCAGACAATAACTGAGAACTCTGGAATGGCATCCATCTTCTATCATGTTGAGGCAACGTTGAAGGCTCTATGGATCAAGCAATCTAGTTCAAAATGAAGAGAGACCCTCATTTCATTTCTCATACAGTCTGAAGCAACCCTTGTCAAACCCGTTGAGCCATTTACCTTTCTTTCGAAAAAATCCCCGATCTAGGGATCACCGCCCACAATGGGTTAGATTGAATTGTCATGAAAAAGATCTAAAAAAAAGAGAGGGGGGTTGTAGAAATGTTCGTTTCATAAAAAAAGGAAAGGAAAGAAATGGAAAGGAAAAAAGCAAAAGAAAAGAGTTGCTAAGGGGCAAGAAGCCAAAAAAAAAAAAAAATCATATTTGTGATATCTTGAAAAGCATATAGAAAAACCAAAAGTCAAGGGAGAAATGTCAAACAATTCCATTAGAAGCTCAAAAGTTACAAGAAATGTCAACTCCCTCTGTAAAAGGAGAAAATTTAAAGGTGATCCCAGGTGATAAAGAAACCCAGTAGAAACAATAAGTTCGAGCCTTTATCCTTTCTTGCAAAAACCCGAAACTATGGCCTACATTACAACTTTACTAAAGTCCACTCTGTTTGAAAATGGATTGCTTGACCTAAATGAGCTAGACATGCTACCAAAACTAAATAAGGATGCTAACCTGCTGAGAAAACAGTCAAGGATGGTATGGATCTAAACCCTAATGAAAGCAACATCAAACTTGAGTCTGTATATCACATTGTTACGAAACCTCCATAACCTAGCCTACATTACAGTTCTAAAGAAAAGTCTCCACAGATTGAAAGATTGGCTGCTCATCGCTCTACTAAAAGTCAAGTAAGTTGTTGCCAAAGCCCTGAGAGTTGAGAGTTTCAACCTAATAATTTTATACACTAACCCCAATGTAGAAAATCGGAGTTGATCAAAAGGCTGAGTAAGGTACAAAGTGTTATCATCCAGTCAAGGCAAGGTCGCATCAAAGGAGAGGCCAAAACCCTGAAAAGGAAGGGGTTGCCATTCCAAGGATATTGACATTGACAGCACCCCTTGTTACTCCATTAACTAGTAAATTTCTAATATATGCATGCAAAAAAAAAAAAAAATAGGCATGAGCGCCGCATACATAAGATGTAGCTCCCTGTAGAAACAGAAGTCACTAATACAGTTTAATATCATCTCATGTAATAAATATGCATCATCATTGTCCCTGCACATGCATCTGATTGTATACTTAGATCTATAAACCATAAATATCTCTACTTGTCCATGCATTTAACTATCCAAATCATAAACATCCATCTCTGTGCAAAACCTACAAAATAAAGCTATATAACATAAACTAAACACATCTACAGGATAGGGGCAAAAGAAGATCTGGGTCTACACAAGGGGCATCTATTAAAGGTCAAAATCGATGTCCCTTAGATCGAAATCTCCAAAACCTGGCTCCGAAGGAGGTTGATAACTACTAGAAGCACCAGTATCCTGCAAAGAAGACAAAACTGAAATCAACAAGGCAAAGGAATAACTAAACAATAGTAAAGCGAAAAGAAGAAGGAATGAAGGGACAACATACCCTACTACCTGCCATCTGGGCTAACCGGGCCATCAAGGAAGTTACCTCTACCTCGTACTAATCCTGCTCCATCTAAAACTGGACCCACTGGTCCCTCACAGTGGTAAACTCAGCTTGGGGCACGTATCCTTCTGCTCGACGCCACAAGTCGACCACCTCCTGGCCAACGACGTACCCACCAACTACCACCTCGAACTAAGTAAAGGCACCCACAGAATGAGCGCCGAAGTGTGTGGCATGGTCAGTCTCTAGAGGAAGTAAGAACCCGGTACCCGGCTAGCGCTCCCGATAGGGAATAGGAACTTCCTCCACCAAAGCTCCAAACATGTACTCCAGTGGATCTCCTGCTAACCTGAACTCCTCATGAAACTGGCGCCAGTGTCGATCTCCTAGGTAGGACTCCCAAGAATCATCGCTGAGAAAGGAAGCCCTCGATAGGGATAATCGGATCAAGTACCGTACTGTCTCATAATGAACTGACCCAATAAAGGGCCGCCAATTCACATCTCTCGCCTCGATCAACCCCAGGTTCACCCGTAGCGTCATCGAAATCAGTGATCTCCGACCGCTAGGCTACCCAGTCACGAGCCCACCTCAAAGCACGAGGATAAAGGTCATCCTCAATAACCTCGGGATGAAGGACGAGCAAGTACTCATAATTCCACCAGATAAGAAAGGCCAGAAACCAATCAGACTGCCCTAATGGGAGGAAGTCCGAACCCGCATCGATCAAAGGAAACAACTGAATGAGAAGGACCCCCAATCCAGCTAAGACAAAGCCCTAAGATCAGCTACTATACTCATTAACCGAAAGGGCATAAGCGACTTGTTGTTGTTGCAGAAGCCGCTGCAGATGATATAGAAAACAAGTCACTGCTTCATGATGTCTCGCCGAGCTGGTGGTCGCTCAACAGCAAAGGTACTGTCATCCCGACTAAGCCAAGAGACTAGAAAGGCATAACGCTCAGGAGGGGGCAAGTCCAAAAAAATACACGCGTTAGCCCTACTGACTGACTGTAAGGTGATCCGCCCACGAAGGAAAGCCTCGTGATGATAGCCCAATCTAACGAAGTGGGTCCCAACTCGAAGCCCACAAAATGGAAAGTCCTGATCTCTCCGAACCACCTCTCAATAAGAGCCAGCACTAGATGTCTGTTCAGGCGGTTAGCCTGTAATCCCATGAAGGTCCCAAACCCAATCTCTGCCAAGAAAGCCCGGTAAAATGGAGTCGCCCGCTACATAGTACTGAAGACAAGATGAACAACCCCTCTAAAGGATGTGTGTACCCGTGGAGGTGGCAAACCGGTCACCTGATCACCAAGACCCGGTATCTCTTCTTCTACCTCCATCTCCGTCTCAAAAGTTGCATCAACCGAAGGGAAGGGGTCCACTGGAGGCCTACTCCCCCGCCCGCTCTGGCTAGAAGACACCCGTCTAGTAGATCACTGACTGCCCTGAGAGCGACTGGAGCTGCTAACAGAATCCGTCCAAGCCGCCTTCCCAGAGCAGCGTCTCCTCTTAGAACCGTCACCATCTGCATCTGCCATACTGAAAGGTAAGCCAAGGTAAGAGGTACTAATGCACGGTATATACAGTTCAAAAGATAAGAAAAGGAAAAAAACAAGGAAAAATAATAATGACAACCAAAGATAAAATATAAATGAAAAAATGAATGACGTAAGTCTCAATAAAGTCTGCTCAATTCAAAGGGTTTTTCTTAAGTTTGTTTTTGTTCAAAAAGTTTTATTTTCAAAAATCAACTCTCAAAAAGGTTTCCAAACTATTTCTTTCAAAAATTTATCTTTAAAAATCAATTCCTAATGTTCTTAGTATTTCTTTCCAAAAACTATTTCAAAATCAAGTTCTAAAATTCTTTTCGAAATTAAATTTCCAATCTATTTTGAAGCTTTCTCTTTAAAAAGATTTCTATTCCCAAACAAACTTCAAGATTTTCAGAACTCGTTTTCTCAAAAATTTCAGTTTCAAGTTGTCGCGCCCAAATTTTTCGCATTCGAGGAATACTCACACAAGCGGGAAAAATGTTGTACTCTCTCGTTAGAACTCACCCTCCTAGAAGAATGAGTGCGACTAGGTTTGAATTGAACATTGATTTGAATAAAGGGCTTTTAGAAAAGATTTGGAGTCGCCACCTAACTTGATTAAGGTGAGTTAGGTCACCTAAAAACTAAGCATAAACCGAAAACTACACTTAGGGTTTTTTAAAAAAAGGTTTTTGAAAATACCACCTCAAGAGAGGGTTTTTGAGAAAAACAGGTTGTTTGGCAACCTTTGGAAAATGTTTAGCCATTTTTTGAAAATAACTCCGTTTGGTCTTTGAAATCAGTGATCCTAGGTTCGAAGGTTGGTTACGTGTAGGGAAGACACACTAAGCCATCACCCTACCCCACTGTTTCGGTACCTACATGTCAATCTATCCTAGATTCACCTATGAGAGTCTTCAACCAATTAATGTTCAATCCTATCCACTTTATAAAACAATGTTTAGAAAAACATGATGCATGATATGCAAGTGCAATAGAAGAGAGAATTAGAAAATAGATTTGGAAATTGATTTAAAAAGAAATTGATTTGATTTAAAAGAGATTTGAAGAGATAGAATTGAAATTGGAAAGTTTTAGAAATTGAAAATAAAGATTTGAAAATAGATTTTTGGAATTGGAAACTTACAATAGATATGGAATTGGAGATTCAAGAAGATTGTAGAATTGGAGATTTGAAGAAAATTGTGGAAATAGAAATTTGAAAAATGTTGTAGAATTTGAGATTTGAAATTTAAAAGAAGTTGTGACCGCACCCATGAGGGTTGCCTACGTATCCTTTTAGAGGAATCAGGTCAGTCGTAGTTCGGACAAGAGTACTATTGAAAATAGAAGAGTTGATTTCGAAAAGAGTTGAAGTTGGAATTCGAATTGGAACTGGAAGAGAGAGATTTTGATTAGAAAAAGGACTTGATTTGAACTTAGAATAGAAGATTGGAAATTGGAATTTAGAATTTTGAAATTGAAGAGATTGGATTTTATTTGAAAATATAGAACTTGGAAGAAAGATTTAGACTTATTTTTGGAAAAATGGGGGTCTAGGAAACCTAGACTTAGGAAAGATAAGATTTAGGGAAGACTTGAGGTTTAAGAAAGATTTGACTTGAATGTTGGACTTGGAAGATTTGGAAAGACTTGATTTAGGAAATGTTCGAATTAGGAAAATGTCATTTTAGGAAAGTTTTGGAATTGGGAAAGTTTTTGAATTAGGAAAATGTTGGATTAAGAAAGTTTTGAAATAGGAAACATTTCGTTTTAAGAAGGTTTTAAAATTGGAAAGTTTTGAATTTAGAAAGTTTCAACTTAGGAAAGTTTGAATTAGGAAAGTTTCAACTTAGGAAAGCTTTGAATTTGGAATGTTTCAACTTAGGAAAGTTTTGAATTTAGAAACGTTTTTAATTAGGAAAAGTTTAGTTTAAGAAAGGTTTAGAATTTGGAAAGCTTCAAGTTAAGAAAGTTTTGGAAGGCTTAGGATTTTAGAAAGATTTTAAATTAGGAAAGATTTAGAAAAGGTTTGAATTAAGAAGGTTCCAACTTAAGAAGGCTTTAAATTAAGAAAATTTTGAGTTTAGAAAGCTTTAGACTTAGAAAGATTTAAAATTTAGAAAGTTTAAGATTTAGAAAGTTTTAGAGTTTTAGAAAATCTTGAGATTAGGAAATGTTTGAATTTAGGAAAGGTTTGAAAAATTAGATTTGGAAAGTTAAGATTTAGAAAGAGATAGAGTTAGGAAAGGGTTGGATTAGGAAAGATTTGGAAGCTTAATGTTTAAGGAAATATTTGAAAGCTTTAAGAAACTTATGATTTAGGAAGGCAGGAAATTAGAAGAGATTTGAATTAGGAAAGATGTAGATTTTGAGTCCAAAAGGGAAGATTTGATTTTGTTTCCAAAAACGGAGAATAGGATCTCGTTTTCTAAACGGAAAGTACGATTTGGTTTCCTAAAGGAAAGATGGGATTTGATTTCCTAAAGGGAAGATTGAAATTGACAAGTATTTGAAAAAGGAGGTTTTAGAAACCCGAGATTTGGAAGACTATAGTTTTGACGTAGAAAATAGGTTTTGGAAATATGTATAGTTTTGATGTAGAAAACAAGAGGTTTTGGAAACCTAGGTTTTAAGGCAAGTTTGAAAACCATGTTTTTGGAAAGAAAATTAAGGTTTCCTAATTGTGAGTTCTAGGGCTTGACTTGGGCAACAAGAAAAGAGTTTTTTGGAAAGTGTGGGTTTTGAAAACAAGTTTTTGGAAGGAAATCCTAGAGAGGAGTTTCTAGAGGGAAAATTTTGGAAAGAGAGCTTTTTAGAAAGATTTTTAAAAGGAGAGGGTTTTTTAGAAAAGTGAATTTAGAGAGTGTTTTTAGAAAGTGGATTTTGAATAGAGCGTTTTGGAAAGGAGTTGAAAAAGGGAGTTTTGAAAAATAGACTTTTGGAGGGAGTTTTTTGAAAACAACTTTAGAAAGAAAAGTTTTTGGAAAGATTTTTAAGAAGGAATTTTTGAAAATAAAATTTTTTGAAAAGTGTAAAAAAAACGTCTCACTTTCCTAAAGCAATTCTAACCATAAGAAAGGTAGACCCACTTTAAGAAAGTGATTTTGAAAACAAGGAGATCTGAAAATATGGAGCATATCGGTCCCTTTAAATATAACACTTTCCTAAAGCAACCCTAGTCATGAAAAGGCTAGAATCACCCTAGGATTGTGATTTTGAAAGCAAGTTTTAAAAGGAGATTTTGATGCAATTTTGAAAACAAGTTTAATGCAAGCTTTGAAAACGAGTTTGAAAACCATTTTTGGAAGATGCAAGATCATGATATGCACAATGCAAATTTGGGGTCATGAACATACAAGGTTAAGGCTTCATCACATAATCAAAGGGGCCGAACCTACGTGGTCTCCGATTAGCCTGAAGGAAAGCCCCCGACACGGTGACCCTCCGATAGTCTAATCCTACACATGGACCGAGAGTCCCCTTGTTTCAAGCATGCAAAGAAAGGGGGGGAAAGAGATGGGGGATTAAAATAGAGAATACCCAAGTGGGTTAGGAGAGAGAAGAGGGAGGGCGAAATGCGAAAATTTAAAGAGAAAGCCTATCGTATGTCTTCTTTATTTTGCATGCCTTGCTTGTCTTCAGTCTTCATCTTGATCTTCGTCTTCAATCTTTAGGAGTTGTCTTCAATCTTCAAACTTTAGATTGCAGCTCTTCAAGGCTTTAAAGGAGGATTGGAGGCTAGTGTGTAAGTGTATGGGGGTGTGTATGAGTGTATAGGAGGATAGGGTTTAGTGTACGGTGGCTAGGGTTTGAAAAACCTAAGAAAGTTAGGGTTTTTGGAGTGCACAAGCTCTGTATATCGAAATATATGATTTTTAGACCGAGTTTGTGAACCTCTTTCACGCTAGAAGAGGCTCTGTATTTATAGAGAGGGGAATGCACTGGCGCCTGTTGTAGTGGCGCCAGGCTAAAACTTACACTGGCGCTACTAGGAATGGCGCCAGGCCATTTTTTGGCTTGGCGCCACTAGTAGTGGCGCCACTAGTAGTGGCGCCAGCCATTTAAGAAATATTTAAGGTCGGCAAGCAACGTATCTTTGACTAGATTTGGGCGCCTGTACTATTGATTACCATGCAATTTTTAGCCTGGCTTCACTAAGAGTGACTCCGAAAAGTCCAGGAATGATTTGAAGAGGCCGGGAATGGCCCGAAAGGCCGGAAAAGAACAGGAACACTTAAAATAGTGTCCTGGAGATATTTGACTTAAAAAAATATGGATAGGATGTGTCGGAAAGGTTGATCGGGTCGTTAGGGGCAAAATGGTCAAACGGATCGGGAAGCTGCCGGGACGGACTCAAACTACCCCGGAAGAAGACTCGAGATTTGGAAACATTATTCAAAATGTTCCCGAAGGTTTCCGGTTTGATACCCACAGCTGGTGTGGTAGGAAAAGGTGACCGGCCCACCAGGGGCAAAACGGCCATTTCGTACTGGGTTTGCCGGAACTGACTCGGAATGATCCGGAAAGGTAAAGGGAGGTTGAGAACACTACAAAAAGAAGTCTCATAAGGTTACCGGTTTGATACCCAGAGCTGGTGTGGTCGAAAAAGGTGACTGGCCCACCAGGGGCAAAACGGTCATTTTGTACCGGGTTGGCCGGAACTAACTAAGAATGATCCTAAAAGGTAGAGGAAGGTTGAGAATACTATAAGAATTAATCTCATAAAGTTACCGGTTTGATACCCAGAGCCGGTGTGGTTCCCGAGGCGTTTAGATGCCTAGGGGCAGAATGGTCATCTTGACCGGAAAGTCTCAAAAAAGGCCCAAGGGGCAGTTTGGTCATTTTTCACCGAAATGGGCTAGCAGGCACTGGTGTTGACCTGGGTTTTGAGTGTTTCTGCCACTCTGATGGCGGTTGTCGTGACACAGAGGTTTGTTGGCAATTCCCTATATCGACCTGTTTACGAGTATTTCCGTTACTCGGACAGTTGTGATGTTTGTGAGTATTTTCCCTACTCGAATCGTCTTGAGGAATAAACTGTCTCGAGAGAGGGATTGGAAAGGGGACTTACCGTCTTTGGAAAGACGTGCTTGATTTCGAATAGTCTCGAGGAATAAACTGTCTCGAGAGAAGGATTGGAAAGGGGCCTTACCGTTTTCGAAAAAACGTGCCTAATTTGGAACCGTCTCGAGGAATAAACTATCTCAAGAGAGGGATTGGAAAGAGGACTTACCGTCTTCGAAAAGACGTGCCTGATTTGGAACCGTCTCGAGGAATAAATTGTCTCGAGAGAGGGATTGGAAAGAGGACTTACCGTCTTCGGAAAGACGTGCTTGATTTGGAACCATCTCGAGGAATAAACTATCTCGAGAGAGGGATTGGAAAGGGGACTTGTCATCTTCGAAAAGACGTGCCTAATTTGGAACCGTCTCGAGGAATAAACTGTCTCGAGAGAAAGATTGGAAAGGGGTCTTATTATCTCCGAAAAGACATGCCTGATTTGGAATGGTCTCGAGGAATAAACTGTCTCGAGAGAAGGATTGGAAAGGGGTCTTATTGTCTCCGAAAAGACGTACCTGATTTGGAACCGACTCGAGGAATAAACTGTCGAGAGAGAGGGATTGGAAAGGGGACTTACCGTCTTCGGAAAAACGTGCCTGATTTGGAATCGTCTCGAGGAATAAACTGTCTCAAGAGAGAGATTGGAGTTGAAATTGGAGAGACCAATGCCCTTAAGGGCATTTTGGTCATTTTGCATCTATTTGGGCCTGGCGGGCCCGCGAAGTGATGGACAGACGGGATTTAGACTTAGAGAGTCGGTTTCAATTGGGATACGCCCGCAAAGACTTGAACACAAGTTTGGACGGAGTGTAAACTGCCGAGCGGTCAAAATGGGGTGCTTACACAAGTTAAAATGAATTTTCTACACATTTTGATTTTTAAAATTCCAGTTGCAAGTCAAAATGAATTTTCTACACATTTTGAATTAAAAAGTCAAGTTTCGAGTCAAAATGAATTTCCTATACATTTTGTCTTCAAAGGTTCAATTTTGAGTCAAAATGAATTTTCTAAACATTTTGCTTTCAAATTTTAGGTCAAAATGAATTTCCTACACATTTTGTCCAAAATTTCAAAATGATTCCTAGTTCAAAATCAAAATTAAATCCCAAAATTTTCCAATCAAAGTCCATATCAAGCTTTTACTCCAAAAGAGTTCTATTCCAATCAAGACTTTCTAAAACTTCTTCCACCAAAAAGTTTTCTTCAAACTCAATTCTCAAGTTTTCAATCTTCCAAAATTCTCATCAAAGCCCAAAGTTTCCAATCTCAAAATCCATTTTTAAATCTTCCAAAATATTTCCTTTGAACGTTTTCATTTGAAGTTCAATTTTTAAAATTTTCCTTTCGAGTGTTTCTTCCAATAATTTTCACTCGGGGCCTTCTTCGCCAAAAAAGCCTCGCCCTCAATGGTTTTATATATTTTTCCATCAAAAAAGATTTTATTCTAAAACTTTCCCCACTCCTTTCTGAATTTCAAAAAATTTCAGCAGAGTTTCATTTAAAAGTGGTCTCTATAACGCCCACAATATCAACACAAAACACAAACCATGCACTTTGCAACATCATAATCACATAACGCCAACACCCGCGCACATTTTTTTTTAAAATTTCTAAATTTTTCAAGAGAATAATTTCATTTTTTCAACAAATCAATGGTTTTCAAACTTATTCCAAAATTTTTCAAAATTATTTCAAATATTTTCTAAAATATTTCAAATATTTTCTAAAATATTCCTATATTTTTTTAAACACTAAACTTTAATACTTTCTCAACTTTTTCTATTTTTTCTATTTTTCTAAGTATTTTTCTATTTTTCAAAAATTCAAAAATTCAAAAAGCCTTCAAAAAATTACGAAACTTCACACGGCTGTTAAACACATTTTTCTAAGGCATACAGTATAAAAATCTAGCCAGAAAACTCAATACCCAAAGTTGTAAGAACAAATCTCCAATTCCTGCAAAAACCCTCTTTACGTAAACATGCCAAATTGCCCAAACTAAATCAAACATGCATCAAAACATCAAAATAGCATCACCAAAGCGTCCAAAATACGTCAAAGCATCAATCTCGACTATTTGCACAACTCAAACGGAGTTCTATACATCAAAATCGACATAAAATCAAAAACTCACCTATTGGAGCTCTTTAGCAAAATCATTCGCGGTTCCTAGGAAGCATGTCTTCAATGTCCAAGTCAATGTCCTCGCAAAGGCTCTCAATTTTTCGAAAACTTTTCAAATCCTGCAAAAACGTCAACCAGCAGTTTGCTGGTTTTGATCCCAAGCCTAGCACCACTAGCAGTGGGGCCAAGCCAAATTTAACAAGGGTGCCACTGCTAGTGGCGCCGGTGTCAAATTCCAGGTAGTTTTGCCTTTTCTCGCCAAAACTCAATTTTGAACTCTTTGGGCCAAATCTCCATTTTCAAACTCCAGTTTTCAAAAATCTTCAAAGTCCGTCCCTCCGACCGCCTCACGGTCAAAATGGGACTCTTACTCTATCGTTTTCTATCTTCGATAAGTGAAGACAAAAAAAGATGCGCAGCTGTAAGCACCCCATTTTTTTCACTCGACAATCTCTGGTCCGTCCAAACACCTATTCAAGTTAATATGAACGCATTCCAGTTCAAACCAGTTTTCTAGACGTAATCTAGTCAATCGATTGCTTCGGGAGCCCGTCCAGCCCAAATAGAGGCAAAATGACCAAAATGCCCATGGGGCATTATCCAGTCCAATTCCAGTGGGCACATCTTCTCAAAGACAGTAAGTCCCTGTTTCCAATCTAAATTCCAAGATTAAAATCCAATTCTAGTCCAGTTCCAGTTCAAATCCAATTCCAGTCCAGTTTCAGTTCAAATCGAATTCGGCACGTCTTTTGAGAAAGTTAATCCCTCAAATAGTAAGACCCTTCAACTCAACACGTTTTCTGAGAAATTTGATCCTTCAAATGTTAAGACCCTCCAGTGGGCACGTCTTCTCAAAGACAGTAAGTTCCTTCAAACCCGTCAACTAGGACGAGACTCCAAGTCCTCGAGATAGTAGAACAATCCACCTTTGGCGCCTGCTAGCCCGCCAATGAAGAATGTCTATTTCAGCATGCCTTTCGAAAAAGTTGATTCCTCATGCAATAAGTCCACCCAACAGCTTCTCGAGATCAGGCAGTCTCTGGAATGATCGCGACCCGATAAAGTAACAAAAATGCTCGCAAACTTCACAACCATCAGAGTGGTAGAAATACTTGTAAACAGATCGACATAGGGAATTGCCAATAAACCTCTTATGTCACGGGAGCGAACTCGCCTTTTAGCTGTGACACGTTTACCAAAGGACGAGATACCTTTGGAAACCAACTCGTCATAGATCATCAGAGTGATGGAAACACTCAAAACTCAGGTCAACACCAGTGCCTACTAGCCCTTTCTAGTGAAAAATGACCACACAGCCCTTAGGGCATTTCTGACACGCTTTTTTGAAAAAGTACCTAAGTCCTCAAAGTGGTAAGTCTACCCTTCCAAGATTGTCCTAAAAGACAATCCGGCACGTTCAAGTACCTTCCAGTAGGTTTCGGGTTAATTTCGAGATCATCCAGTCAAAATTACTATTTTGCCCCTAGGCATCCAAGCGCCCCAGGAACCACACTGGCTCTGGGTATTAAATCGGTAACCTTTCGAGGATGCTTTTAATAGTATTCCCAATCATTTGATACATTTCTGGGTCATTCCGAGTCAGTCCGGAAAACCTTATGCAAAATGACCGTTTTTCCTCTGGTGGGACGGTCGCCTTTTCCAATCACGCCGGCTCTGGGTATCAAACTAGCAGACTTCGGAAATATTCTCAGTAATATTTCCAAGCCTCAAGCCTTCTTTGGGGACATTCCAAGTCCATCCCGGCAGCTTTTCAGATCGATTAACCGTTTTACCCCTAATGGCTTGGTCAAACCTTTCAACAAATCCTGACATCATTTTTCAAGTCTACTATCCCTGAGACACTATTCTAAGGCTTCTTGTCCCTTTCTGGCCCTTTGGGCCATTCTCGGCCCTTTAAATCATTCCCAGACCTTCCAAAGTCACTCTTAGAGAAGCCAAGCTAAAAATTGCATGGTAGTCACTAGTACAGGCGCCCAAATCTTTGAAAGATACGTTACTTTCCGACCTTAAAAGTCTCCTAAGTGACTAGTGGCGCCAAGCCAAAAAATGGCCTGGCACCACTCCTAGTGGCGCCAATGTAAAGTTTTGCCTAGTGCCACTGCAGCAGGCGCCAGTTCAGTCTTCTGTCTATAAATACAAAGCCTTTTCCAGTGTGAAAAAGGTTCGCAAACACAGTCTAAAAACTCTGCTCTTCGATATACAAAGCTCGAAGCCTATCCAAACCCTAGCTCTCTTTAGGTTCTCTAAACCCTAGCCCCCATACACTAAACCCTAGCATACATACACTCATATACTAGCCTCTGAAACCTTCGTTGAAAACTTGAAGTGCCGTAACTTGGAAGCTCTTGTAGACCAAAGTAAAACAAAGTAAATAAAGCAAGCAAAATGAAGAAGACACAAGGTAGACTTCTTATTTACGTTTACGCAATTCCCCCATTTCTCTTCTGTCTCCTAACCCACTTGGGTTTTCTTTTATTTTAATCCCCATCTTCTACCCCCCTTTCTTGCATGCTTGGAACAAGGGACTCCCCTGTTCATGTGTAGGATTAGGCTATTGAAAGTCACAGTGTCGGGAGTTTTCTCTTAGTCTAACTGGAGACCATGTGGGTTCGGTCTCCTTGATTATGTGGTGAAACCTTTAACCTTGTATGTTCATGACCCCAACTTGTATTGTGCATATCATGATCATGCATCTCTCCAAAACTTGTTTTCAAACTTGTTTTCAAAACTTGTATTAAATCTTCTTTTTCCAAACTTATTTTCGAAATCACAATCCTAAGGTGATTCTAGCATTTCCATGGTTAGGGTTATTTTAGGAAAGTGTTAAATTTAAAATGATTTTCATGGTCCATATTTTCAAATCCTTGTTGTTTTCAAAATCACAATCCTAGAATAGTTCTAATCTTCTTATGGTTAGAATCGTTTTAGGAAAGTGAGATATTTTTAGAGACTTTTCACAAGTCCACATTCAAATCCCTTTCCAAACTGCTTTTCAAACTTACTTTCCAAAACCTCTTTTTAAATCCTCTCAAAAATCTCTTTTCAAACTTGCTTTCTAGAAACTCTTTCCAAAAATCTCTTTCCAAAAAGATCTATTTTCCAAAATTCCTTTTTCTAGGAGTTCAAGTCAAATCCTAGAGCCACGGATAGAAAATTCCAATTTCCTCTCCTAAAACGTGATTTCCAATCTTGCTTCAAAACATAGATTTTCAAAATCTCTATTTTCTACGTTAAATCTTAGATTTCCAAAACCTATTTTTCATACCAAAATCTATGGATTTCCAAATCCTATTTTTCATATCAAATCAATATCCTTCCAAATTTAAGATTTTCACAACTCTACCTTTCCAATTCTATGTCAAATCAAATATTTCGTTTTTGGAAACCAAATCAAATCTTTCATTTTTGAAAACTAAATTAAATCCTCCATTTTTTGAAACAAAATCAAATCATCTCTTTTTGGAAATAAAATGCAATCTTTTAATAGAAATCAAATCTTTCCTAATCCAAATCTTTCTTAAATTCTAATCCTTCCTAATCTCATACCTTCCTAAATCTTAAGTTTCCAAAACTTAAACTTTCAAATCTTTCCTTAAACTTTAAGCTTCTTAATCTCTCTAGACCCAAACTTTTCCTAATACTAAAACTTTCCAAATTCTAAATATTTCTCAAACTTAATCAAATCTTCCCTAACAAGGAAACTTTCCAAATTCGAAACTTTTTTAAATTGAAACTTTCTAAATTCAAAACTTTCCAATTTCAAAACCTTTCTTATTTTAAACTTTCCAATTTCAAAACATTTCCCATTTTAAACTCTCCTAATTCAAAATTTTTCTAAAATAAAACTTTCCTAAAATGGAACTTTCCTATTTTGAAACTTTCCTAATTTCAAGATATTCTAAATTCAATCTTTCCTAGACTCTAACTCTCCATGTTTTCTAAATCAAACTTTCTAATCAAATCTTTCTTAAACCTCAAGTCTTTCATAAGTCTAGGTTTTTCAAAACCAAACTTTTCAAAATCCAGCTTCTTAAGTTCAAATCAAATTCAATTCAATTACATGCTTCAACTCTAGGTTACCCTAAGTCCTAGGATGTCTAGACCCTAGTTTGACCCTAACC
Source organism: Euryodendron excelsum (assembly GCA_033060915.1). Classification (NCBI taxonomy): domain Eukaryota; kingdom Viridiplantae; phylum Streptophyta; class Magnoliopsida; order Ericales; family Pentaphylacaceae; genus Euryodendron; species Euryodendron excelsum. Next base: position 39,983,369 of record CM065379.1, read on the forward strand.
CTAAAATTAGGAAGCTTCCAACTCTTCTCCAAAAATTCTTTTCTAAACCAAAATAGTTTTTTCAAACGTCAATTCAAGTCAAGATGTTTTCAAAACTATATGTTTCCAAATCAAGTTCAAAGTCAATTCTAAGGTCTATTTCAAAATCCTCTAGTTCTATTTCAAATCAAAGTTCAATTTTCAAATCTTCCAAATCAAAGTTCAAGTCAAAACACTTTCAAATCCAACCTTCTATTTTCAATCAGACTCTTGTCCGAACTACGACTGACCTGATTCCCAAAAAGGGATACGTAGGCAACTCTTATGGGTACGGTCACAACCTTTTTCCAAACTTCTATTTTTACAACATTTTTCAAGTTTCCAATTCTATAACTATTTTTCAAATTTCTAATTCTAAAAATTTATTTTCTAATCTCTATTTCCAAATACTAAAATTTTCTTTTAAATCAAATTAAGCTTTTTTCAAATTTACTTTCCAAAATCAAATCAAATTCTTGTACTTGCATATCATACATCATGTCAAACATCTTTTCAAAGTTCCTTTTTAAAGTGAATAGTATTGGATGTTTATTAATTAAAGATTCTGAATGAGTGAACCTAGGATGAATAGACATGTAGGTACTGCAAAGGCAGGATAGGGTGATGGCTTAGTGCGTCTTCCCTAAACCAACCTCCGAACCTAGATCATTGTTTTCAAAGACCAAATGGAGTTATTTTCAAAAAAGGGCTTAAATATTTTCAAAGGTTGCCAAACGACCACTTTTCTTAAAAACCCTCTCTTGAGTTAGTTTTCAAAATTGTTTTTAAAAACCCTAAGTGTAATCTTTGGATTGTGCATAGTTTTTGGTGACCTAACTCACCTTAATCAAGTTAGGTGGCAACTTCAAATGTTTTTCAAAAGCCCTTTATTCAAATCACATTTCGAATTCAAACCTAGTCGCACTCGTCCTTCTAGGAGGATGAGTTCTAACGAGAGAGCACTGTGTTTTTCTCACTTGTCTTTTTCGGATGCGAAAAATCGTGGCGCGACAGAGGGTTTCAGATATCTAGAGCTGTTTGTGCAGAGTTTCATTACAATTTTCGGTTCTCTAATATGCAAAGGGGGAGGCCAATATTTATAGGCAAAATTTTGGACATTGGCGCATATGCTACATGCGCCAGTATTGTTCCACATAATGAAGGCCACGTGGCACTCCCTGTACTGGCTAAATTTTAGGAGGCAAGCAAAGTTTTGTCAATCTGATCAAAATCTCGGCGCATGTAGCCTACGCTCCGTCACCGGGAGTGTTCGTTTAAACTTTGTCTCAAAAATTATGCCAACTGGGAAGGTTTTAGGAAAATCAGTTGTGTTCATGGTGTTATTCTAAGGTTTCTCGTGAACTCCTGAGTTTTTGGAAAGCTTAAACGGTGTTTGGAAGTGTGAGATATCGTCTCGAGAAGTGTGCATGAAATCGCATTTTTGTAGAGCGTCTGTGATACACTCCATGGGGGTTCAAAAGTAGCTGTCTGTGTGCCGCATGATCGAGGCTTTCAGGAAGCGATCTCTCTAATCGGACCGTACCGATGAAAAGTGCTTTAAAAATAATTTTGGGAAGTCCCTAATTTATGCATTTCTTAAGTCGTTTGACGGTGCGTTTTAATCACGAAATTGAAGAAAAAGCCAATCTTGGCAGAGCGTCTATGAGACGCTCCAAGGGTTGCTGAAAGTAACAATTTTTTAGCCATGCGATGAGGAGCTTCGCGAAGTGATCTCTTCGATCGATCCGTATCGATGGAAAGACCTATGAATGAGCTTTTGGGAATTCCCTGGTTTATGCATTTTTCAAGTCGTTTGACAGTGCATTATAACCAGGGAATCGGGAGAAAAAGCAATCTTGGAGGAGCGTCTGCGAGACACTCCAGGGGGCTTTCTTTGAGTCGGAAGTGTTTAGTATCATAAGGTCCACCTTAGGTTAAACACGAGTGTATGAAAAGACCCACTGTTCACTATTCTAGGACTGGTGCAGTTTCGGAGCGCGTTTGGGTTGGCTAAGGGCAAAATGGTCATTTTGACCAAGCTAGGTTGAAAAGGCCAGGAATGGGTCAGAGTATTGTGTTAAGCATGTCGAGTCATTCAGGGATGATCCTGGGATATTTTTCTACTGTTTGGTGAGATTCATATTGTGCTAGGGCATTCAGGGGTAAAATGATCATTTTGATCAAAGTTAGCCGGAATGGGACCGAAGTTGGCTGGAATGGCTGGTTGAGTACGCCTAACTTTTTAGGATCACTTTGAAAAGGTAGACTTATAGTCTTAAGGGATTTTGAACTTTCTCAAGATGTGCCTGGAGGCCCAAGGGGCAGGTTTAGTCATTTTTCACCGAGTCAGGCTAGCAGGCGCCGGTGTTGACCTAGGTGTTGGTTCCCTAGACTGCCCAGTCCAAGAAAGCTACCTGTACGGTGTTGGTCCCTGAGACCGCTCGGTCTCAGAGAGCTACCTGTAGCGTGGTGTTGGTTTCTAAGAACGCCTGGTCTCAGAAAGGTACCTGTGAAGGTGGTGTTGGTCTCTGAGAATGCCTAGTCTCGGAGAACTATCAAATGACGGACATTCTACAATGGCGGGCTAACAAGCGCCAAAAGTGAACCGTTTGGAATTTGATAAGGTGCATTGGTTCCTAAGACCTTTCGATCTTATAAAACTGCCTAGAATGCCGAGGGGCATAATGATCTTTACAGCTTCAATTGGACCCCGTGGGTCCGGAAAGCGACTAGTTGACTGGATTAGAATTTGAAGGACCCGTCTTAGGCCCGTATGTGTTGAGATGTCTGAAAACTGGATCCGGTAGAATCGGAGATTGCCGAGCAAGAAAAAATAGGGTGCTTACAAGTCCCTGTAGTTCCAATTAACTCGATTTTATCCATGAATTTATATTGTCGTTCCTAATAGGTCCAATTATTAACTGTCGTGAGAACAATGGACGGCAACTAGTCATGTGGGCTGCACATGGATACAACCGAGGGGCACAATTGTCATTCCGCCCCATTCCAGCCCTAAATCATCCATATGAGATACATATAGGCTATGTATGCATAGTTACTAGACAACCAAAACCAGAGAAATAGAAGAAGAAAAAGAAGAAGAAGAAGAAGAGGGAAATAGAAGAAGAAAGGAAAAGGGGAAAGAAAACCTAGAGGAAAAGAAGAGCAAATACCTTGGGATGGAGCCTATGCATTGCCATTGCGGGAGGAGGGCGTGGTTGAGGACATCTTGGACTGATAACAACCCTGGGAGGAGGTTTTATGGTTGTTCCGCATACGGGGTGAGAGTATTGCACCATTTTTTCAATTTGTCATGGTATCATTGTTGGTTAAACCTATGCTCTTACTGAAATTCAGAGCACAGCTGTATGTGGGTTCTTTGAGTGGGCTGATCCCCCCATGTGTGTTCCTGCTCGGGAGGTCATTTCATGTCTTTTAAGAAAAGCAACAGTGCTTCAACATCAAATTCAGCAGTATGGAGCAAGAGAGATGCTGGTTGGCATTTCTTGTGATCTCGTGGCTAGCATTTTAGTGGTGGAACTTCAAAATAGCTGCAGGGAAAGGTAAAGGAAATTACAATAAGAATGGGAAAATGTTGCAACTTTACAATTAGGCTGTTGCATAAAATGGGAAAAGGTATTTTATGGGTTATGTGTAATGGGGAAAAGGTAGTTTATAGGTTTTGTGTAATGGAAAAAATGTGGTTAATGGTTTTTATAAATGCAAAATCTGGTGCAGTTTTTGTAAATGTGCAATCTACTTGCTGTATTTGGCTCAACTTGAGGAATACATCATAGTGGCATACAGTAGTAAACATCTCTTCAAACAAAACAAAAGAGCCATAAATCAAAGGGTTGGCAAGTTACAATACTAAACAAAAGAACCATAAATTCATTCAAACAAAGACTACTTTACTTGACTACACAAAAGAACCATCCAGTACTAAACATCCCTTCAAAAAAAAATTACACAATGTTAAGATATTTTAACAACCCTTCAAATTGTTCACATTCTTCAAAATCCATTCAAACAAAGATGCTTCAAAATGCTGATGGCTAATAAGGGTTTGGCACTTTGGATCTTCTAGTTCTAGGCAATGTTGGCTGACTTTCAAAAGAATTGGCAACAGTAGTTCTTGACCTTGTAGAAGCTAATGGCAAACTAGCAAAAGGGTTAACAATAGTTGATCTTCTCCTTATAGGTATGCTTGGCTGCCTAGTAGAGGAATCCCTTATATGTGAAGCTGGAGTGTTACCAGATGAGGAAGCTAGAGTCCTCCGAACCTACAAATTGGTAGTAATTTAGATAAAGCTAATGGAAAATTGGAAATTAAATAAATGAATTTATTCTTACAGGTAATTTCTGCCTCCTTCCTGTGCCTTGCTTAAACATAGGCTGCCCCTTGCAATTTCTTCTATTATGGCCAAGTATACCACATAGGCTGCAAGTGGTGGTTATGTTTTGTCTTCTAATTTTGTAGAGATTTTGAGGTTTAGCTGCCTCTCTCCTTCTTGCCTCCTTTGGCCTACCTACCTGCTTTAAAACATTTGGAGGCAAAACACTAGACAGACTAGATTTAGGCCACATTTGAGGACCATTGATAGGGTAGATGATAGGGTCATAGCTTACCAAATAAGTCTCCTTCTTATACCAATGGGTAACATAACTCTCAAGCATCTAATTCTATTAAAGGCCTGTAACCTGCCTTGAAAACTTGCTTGCAAGCCCCAAGACAAACATATAACCTATAAAATCTAGCTTTAGAACCATCTTCTTCATCTTCATCTTCATTTAATTTCAATATGATGGTTATGGCTAGATTTGTTCTTCTAATCTCTTCACACAATTGTGTGTGTCCACATATGTCTTTATCTAGAAACTAAGAAGTCCTTGCATTTTAGATGCATATAACACCCACTTGCAAGGAGGTTTACATGTAGCTTTACACCTAGATGAATCATTTTTTACAAACTTTATTATTTTTCTAGTCTTTATAGCATGTTGTCTGACAACATCTTTGAATATCTTAGGTGTGCCAAAGACCATCCCCACTTTAAACTTGGGGTCTGACATGTCTACGTTTGGATTAAATTCAGGAAATCTCTGTTTTGACTCACTTTCGTCATCTGATGATTCATCAATGCTGTTAAGCTCATCATAATTTTCATCTTCAGCTACAATTTCCTCCCATTTAGTAGATTGCTGGTAGTTATGGGTACCATCATTTCCCTTTCCCTTATCCATTCCCTTTATAGTCTACCCCATTCAACATTCCTGCCAATATTTGCCTTAAATATGAGGTCATATTCACTATCTTCAAAGTCCTCCAACTCTATAGACTTATCTTCCCCGTCATATTCATTATCTTCCTCCTCACTTAAACCTACAACATCACCCTTATCACTCTGCAAATCAACCTCAGCCTCAACCTCAACCTCTACATCAATGAAGCTATCATTTTGCTAAAGTTCCTTAATCACAATTGTATGATGATGACTCTCACCAATTGATTGGTCATAATTCAAGTCAAGGTCAGGATTATGCTCTAAATAAATATCTATGCATCTACAATCATGTGCAACCCATTTAACCATGTCAAGTACATCACTGTCATTAACCAACTGCCTTAACCCATACTGTAGCTCCCTACCAGGCAATCTATAATGGTAGGTTATGAACCCTAAGTAATTTAGTTGCCTCACCATTTCCCCAATCTGTAGCATACTCATTCGATTAACATTGTAATTATCAAAGTATGATACATTCCCTCCTATGTATGCCCTGTTTGGAAATTGCGCAAATGCCCCACCATGTTGCATTCTAATGGAGAATAAATCATCATCTGGGTCTACAATACATCTTGAAAGTCACAAAATGTTTTGACAAAATGCCCCATAAAGTGCAAACATAGCCATGCCGTGCTTGTGGATAAAGCCAAAAACCAATGGGATCCACAAGCATTGTAGTGCAAACATAGCCATGTAGTGTTGTTGTGTGCATGGGGACCGTAAAACCACATGAACCAGACCCATTATCCATATATAATAACACAAATATACTGACATACCAGATTATAACACAAACTTAAAGATACACAGACCAACACAAACCGACCAAACAAACATCAATTTTCTAAGAGCAAAACACTTAAATAGTGACAAAATCCATACAATACAAAAAAAACAAAAAGAAAAACACAACACATCCCGTTTTCAATCACAAAAATTCAGCAAAATAAATAAATACCCACTTACCATAGTCGGGTACTTGCTTCCCAACTCGATCCAATGCCATATGGTTCACCTCTTTCAGCCTCTCCAATGAGTTACAAACCAAAGATTGGTGCTTCTATAAGGATGATTTTCCCCCAATTTTTCACCACTACTCTTCAATTTGGAGCCCTAATCCTCTCCGATGTTATATGTTTCGATTTGGGGGAGATGAAGATATATGTATCTCATGTAGGCGATTTAGGGCTAGAATGGGGCGGAATGACAATTGTGCCCCTCAATTGTATCCATGTGCAACCCACGTGACTATTTGCCATCCATTATTCTCACAGCAGTTAACAATTTTACCTATTAGGAATGACAATATAAATGCAGGGGTAAAATCGAGTCAATTGGAACTACAGAGACTAAAATAAAACAAGTATGAAAGTACAAGAACCACTAGAGTAATTTGCCCTTTTTTGTCTCATATTATAGATATTATATCAGTGTATTTACTTATTGTTACTTACCGAAAAAAGTGCATTATACTATTATTTAACCATACTCAATCCACCTTTTAAAATATAATATCATATTAAATAATTTTTCTTGCATGCTTAAATTGAAATGTCAATCCAATCTAAATTTCGAACAATCACAAGATACATATTTTATATGCAGCTTGTCTCATTTGCAAAGTAAGCGTCTCTTATCATATAGAATAAATATTACTTGCAATGATATAATGAATTAGATTTGTTTTATGCACAATAAGATCATGCATGTCATAAGTGGGGTAGATAGTAGTGAAACTTAATAAATAGTGGAAAACATCTAATTTTTTTATAAGTCCGAATGGAACAATTTCTCTGACATGCCCTCGCGGTAAATTGGCCTCTGAAGAGTGAAAGATCGCCTTGTCTCTTCACTTTTTGTTGACAAAGTGTAAATTTTGATCAAATTATTTTTAACAAAAATATTGTATGTGGCACCACCCTGAGTTTTTTGCATTTTCCCAGAGTATCTTAAAAAAATTAATCTGCAATAGGTTAAGGGGATGTTAGCGTACGTAAACCCAATTTGGGGAACATTTAATCTCTATATATATACTTTTGGCTATTTTTAATGTTTATATCATTTTTGTATAGGTTTGTATTTTGGGCTGGAGGAAAACAGGGCAGAAGCTCTCTTGTAGCAGCAAAACTGTATAAAAGGAGAAACAATTGTGTGCTTTGGGGCTGGTTTGCTATGTTGATGTGTGCATTGAAGGAGGAGCGAAGCGTTGTAACGGCAAAAAATTGGTGGAGAGAAAAATTCAGATTCTGTACCCAGATAAGTTTGCAATTGCTGTGTCTATTTGCTCTTTGCTTCTTGATGAAATTTGCATGCTTGAGCTTTATTTATTTATTTATTTCTCTATTTGCTCTCTGTTTCATCTCAACAAGGAAGCAAAGTTGGTGACAAGATTGGAGAGATGAACAACACCAAACACAACATTTGTCTTCACCATCACAATTACACAATAAATCTGAGGTCTATAATGAAATGTACACTGCGAAAGTCAGTTGTAGTCATTGTAGAAAACATTGGGGTTTCAACAAACCTTGAAAGTCTAGACCAATTTTTACCCTGCTACCAGGGCTCAAGTATGTTTCGACAAATGAAACTATATATATATATATATATTACAACAGCCAAATGTCAATGCTGATTAGATATTGTTGTTCTTAGACATTTAAGGTCAAGAAATACGAAACCATACGAACTTTGGAATTTCAACAAATAATAGCAGTTGAATATGTGCATTCCGTTTGTATGTTTGCTTGTGTGTAAGCAGATATGGAAGTTCGAAACATTCTTAAAATCTTAATAATAGGGAGATTTTCGAAAGATTGCTCCTCCTCTTTAGAAAAGGATCGGCAAAGTTTTAATCTTTTCTTCAAACATAACTGAACAAGGAAATTAAAAGACAGAAGCTCTATTCACTAAATTTGCATTTCCACCAAAGGGAAATGGGGACTACTTCCAGAATCTACCTACAAAATGAGAAGACATGAAACAAACATGTGATGGTGTAATAGCAATAGATTACACACATCCATGCTATATCCCCTACTTTCCTCATCTTTCTAATCCATATCACGTCCATTGGTGGACCTCATGGCCAGCATCAACCGTTGGAGGTGAGAATTCACATGGATATGATGAGTTGTCCCTCGGAAGATGCATCGTCAGGTTCTCATCAGCAACTTGTGGAGGCAACCAGCCGATGGGCTGCGGGTAGAGTAGGCGGCCATCTACTTCAGAATGCTCAGTTGTACCAAAAATCAAATGATCATCATTGAAATTTTCTTGTTTGTACTCCAACTGATTCATGCCAATGAAGTTTTGGGCATGGGCATTAGCCTCCTCAAATGACTCGAGCAACGGGCTCATTGGCTTCATTCTGGCAAGTAGTTTTCTATCGTCAGAGTATACATATTGGGAGTCACCTAGCAAATGGTTTTCAATGACTCTAAGTATCCCAATGTTCGGATTAGGCCCCCCTGCGGCTGCCCCATAAGCCGGTACAGGATAACCTTGACAAGAAAAGGCTGCATTGGCTTGTGTTGGTGCTACAACAGATGGTGCTAGTACCTGTATATGATCTTCCCTTGCTAAAATATTTTCAAAATTGTTTCCTTCTTGACCCCAACGTACCATCCTCTGATTATCAAATGCACAGTCACTAATGTTCTCCTCTCTCCGTGGAAAATCCCTGACTGGTGATAACAGAAACATTTGAAGAAAGGAAATCAACACGATATTTTTTTAGGTTCAAAAGAATGAACCAAAAAACCATATACGGAAAAAATTTACTAATATACCTGACATTGGTGAATCTGAGTCCAAAATAACAAAAGGTTTGCCAGTTGTTAGTTTGAAATTGTGAACCAGATGAGGAGGAACGGAAGATGTAGCAACAGTTGAAAAAGAATATTGCAGCCCTGGAGGGGCTTGTGATTGGCTGGCAATGAAATCAAAAGAGATGTCGTCAACCCCATAGATGTTTGGGTAGAAGTAAGGAGATTCCAGCCTTGGGAAAGGTCTTTGGCTGAGCTCTAACAGACGATGGTCACATTGCAAAAGCTTCTCATAGTGTTTGTCAAGAGTTCCAGGAGGAAATTTGACATAATGTCTCCTGCAAAAAATAACCATTGCTTTAATTATACGAAACAAGTGCACATACACTTAGAAACAAAGTGAGGACTAATGCACGATAAATGAGTCCACAATACCAAGATCCTTAAAATGGTAGTGTTTAATTATACTTCAAAAGTGAAACTGCAAGATTTTCCATATATATCTTATGCAAATTATCAAAATTCATACATTTGACAATATCAACTCTAGCAGAAAACTGGTTTTAACAGTTTCTCTTGTGATTTTACTAGTGGTTTCATTTTTTTCTCAGAATAACAAAATAAATATGTTTGTAAGGAAATTCTTTTTCTTGGAAAGCCTGAGTTAACATAACTGTCAAAGACAGTTTTTGGTGTTCTAATTAAACACCGTAAGCCACCTTGGCCTGTTCATTAGAAATCTTACAAATAGTTTCTTCTCTCTCAAACAGTAAGTCAAGGTAAAGAACTTCAGTTGAAAGGAAATATAAATGAAACTTCTCAAAATAGTGGAATTATTAAAGAGTCTAGTTCATTCAATTAAAGACTAAATTAAAAGAATAAAGAACAACTGAGAGTGCAAAATTTTCAGGAAATGGAAACCGAAAATGGAAAGGACTCGTGAACATTTAACATTCCACATAGAAGATGCCTTATAGAGGAGGTACATATAGTAAGAAAGAAGCGAAAAGGGAAGATTACGAAAAACCTGCAAATGGGAGCTTGACCTCCAGTAAAGTCTGATGCCTGTTGCCAAAGCGTATGCTTCCGTGGCTGCGGATTAGTCTCCCGAAAGAACAGAGGTGGTTGGTTTAACTGCACAATATTCACCAAAATTATAACTAAAAATTTAATGAAGAATTAAACTTCAATCATAATTAAATCAATAAGCACTAACCTCAATTTCCAAAATTCCTGGCTCATCATCACTAATAACGGCTCTAATTGCTTCAATATCAGACCATTGAACTTCAATCTTACTCTTCAGAGCCCCCTCCAAAACTTCCCACACAATTTTCCTCTTTGCGTAGTAACACTTCGTTATCAAATCGCCTTCATGCCTGGTAAATCTCTGGAAATATTTCATTCAAGTAAATTAACTTGGCAAATTTTCACTTCTGGGTATTTCATTTTCTCTGTAGTTCATGAATTCAGTCAAATAATTTTGAGTTTGAGGGTATTATTACCTCCCAAGAGCCAATTTTGAGAAATAATGCTGGAAAGTTTGAGGCTTTCAACTTCTCAGACATTGGTTGAGACATAAAATCATCCATCTTTGCTTGAGAACCATCGCGAACGGACGGTTGATGCTTCTCGGATGAAGAGCTTGGGCTCATTGCTTGAGATAACTTCATCTCCACCAAGTTGAGAAAAGATGGTGTCTTGCTTAATGTCAAACCAAGAAGACTTTTTCCTTCGGAAGAGTTGGCGTCCCCTTCCTACAAAAATGGACAAGTAATGAGAGGAATTGAACAGAGGAAAGGAAAAAAATACAGAGCACCATTACTGAAACACGAGAAATGCTCTGCAATGGCTAAAAACAGAGACACCAGAACCACAAATCAAGCAATTTGAACCCCACACTTGCCAGGACAGAAAAGAATAAGAGAAACCCAAGTCAATTGTGGAAGAAAGAGAGGTCTTCAAGCTTCTAAACCACATGCAAAGCTAAAGAGTCACTCATGCAACCACCAAAATCCCATAAATCTCATACACAAGCAAACACATACACCAATATATATGTATATATATGCACAAACATAGACCAAAATTCAATCTAAAAGAAAGTGTGAAAATACAAGACCTGTTGATTGAACAGTCTGATTCTCTTCCAATCAGAGCTTTGAGACCCAGAAAAAGCATGATATTCAGGGTTGAGTAGAGGGTTCTGAAACTCTTCAGCAGAAGAAGCAGAGAAGCCACCACAACCACCATTCTTGTCATTCCAGAAGTACATAATCTCATTCGAACCAAGCCCCTGAACCATGATGATGATTATCTAATTTCTACCTGAACACCAATTCATTCCCTAGAAAAAAGAAAACCCACCTCAAGCTATGAAGATATTGATCAATTTTCTCTCTATATAGCTGATATGATGTTCATGTACAAATATGTATATATATCGCTCTGCCAATAGGCTACGCAGTCGGACGCGGAGTAGACAGAGGAGAGAGAGAGAGAGAGAGAGTGAGTGACGATAAAAGAGGGGGATACTTTGTTTTGGCAAAAATCCAATCGGATCGAAGTTGATTTTCAAAAAGACCTCTTTTTGACCCGAGACTACTGATGTCATCCCCTACCACGTGGAGTTGACAGCGGCTCTACGGGATTGCGTTTGTTCCACGGTTAAATTCCGCTATGGCCAGAGAGAGTCCAAAAACTGTAATCAAAGAAATAATTATATGGTTTTATATTGTTTGGTGGGTCTCTAAAGAAAATAAATAAAATTGGGTTTCAATTGAATTCTTATTAAATTTTCCTAGATTTATAGCGGTGAAATAAATCCAAGTTACTCAAGCTCATTTTTAAACGACTCAAGTTTTAACAAATTTTAAAATTCAAGAACCTTTTTTTGAGTTCGGCTAATTAATTTTTTTTTTTGACTTTAAGAATTTTTTTTTCTTTTTCTATACGATGTCTAGGTCAATTATTTTCTTGAATTTGTGCAAGATCATCATCCATATAAGTAGACCTATAAACGAAACAAGCCCAAACCAAGTAGTAAGTTATTTATGTTTTGTTTGAAAACTTATCGAATTTCAAAATATATTCAAGATTGGTTTATTTATTTTTTTAGTCGATTTCAAACAAGTTTTAATTCAACCGATCACGAGCCGAATTCAAGTAATTTGAGTTTTACTAGATTGTATGGCTAATGGAGCGAGGTTTGAATTTACTTTAAAAACTTAATAAGCCTCAAAATGTGTTCAAACTTAATTTGTTTACATAAAAAGTTGATCTCGAATGAGCTTTCAATTAGCCAAGCACAAGTAGAATTCAATACTACAGTTTATTTTTATGGCCCTACTTATATGAACTATGTAACATTTATGCATTGCACAAATTATATCTAATCACAAGAGATCGTAAAAAAAGGATTAGAATTGAGACCAACATGCACTTAATCGTGGTTTGATGCTTGGGGGAATATTCTCAATGAAATTACCAAATCAAAAGATCATTGACTATTTATCACTCTTTCATTTACCTACCAAAAAAAAAAAAAAAAATTTATCAAATACATTAAACATAGATATAAGGGTATTATGGTCACGATATTTTTATTTTTGGTGGACTCATGTCCTAACCTTCGTATTTGTTGAATTTTAAGTGAATTATTATTGTAGGTAGGATTCACCTAATTTATAAAGCTATATTATTTAACTAATATATTTAAATCATATATAAGGTACTTTGTTCTATTTTGAGCATAAAAACGATCAAGCCATGCATTACATCTAGTGCGAGTTAATTATGATACAACTTTCATTCGAATTGAATGCTAAAATTAACAGACCTTCTAGCCATTACCAGACTCTTATGTTGTCTCATTCTTTCTTTTTGGGAACAATATTAAATGCAGATTTACTTTCTCCATGATGGTATATGATAGCCTGCGTCGCCTTTACTTTGATGAAACATAGTAAATAAAGCGAATATGCTACATACAAAAATTTTGTACATAATTATGTAACTATTTACCATTCTTTTATTTCAAATTAAAACAATCACTGTTTCAACTTATAATTTCAAAAATATCACTATCATATTATTTTGATGAGTTTTTTTGCATGAATATTATGTAAGAATATAATTTTCTAAATTAAGCCCTCTCTATTCTCATTAGATATTGATATTTCTTGCTTTTCCATATTGGCTTTTATGCACACTGTGCAATGAATTTTCTTTTTTGGGTCTTCTATGATGAATTAGTGTAAATTAATATGAAAGTAAACTAACAACTACTCCACACACATTCCCTTTTGGTTCCAACTAAATTCAAGAACTACAAATAACAAATGAAAATTTTCCAGATTGATTAATTTAAAATCAATGGTGGGTGTCAAATCTCAAAACTCATTTCTTCCTTCTGGAGGAGTCATCACATCATAATAACTTAACAATGCACTAAATCCTTTTAGTAAGCATAGAGATGATTAGCCCATAAGATAGCCGCCGGCTGCTACATTTACATTACACATATAGTAAAAATAACTCATGCCTTTCAGGAGATTGAAAAGAGAATTAGTCAAAGTACTTGTAAGATAATTTGAATATTTTTGATCGCATAATAATATAAAATAAAATAAAAAAGTAATGATTCATTCCTACAATACTTTCCAACAAAATCTGCAGTGACTTCTGACTTTGAACCATAAGTTAGATGTGAAAACTCCACCATGACTGTAAGATTGAAGGAAATTTTAATTTGAGCCATTCTAACCCATTATATATCTAAAATATTTAGAAAAACCGAGCTCACTTGTATTTTGATATACATATTATTATTATTATTAATAAGGCTTCCGCACGTGCCTCACGCATGCTCTGGCCTAATAACCCACCGGCGGACGTAATCTTAAAGCTTGAGTCACCTGCCAAAATACTGTAATTTATAAACCATTGTATGTTATGAAAGTAATAGTTTAATTAATTAAAAGGTAAACGTTGTCATCAAAGAACCTTTATCTAGCTTTTTATCAATAGAGGCTGACGCATGAAAAAAAAGAAAAAAAAAAAAAGAAAATATAAAGTTTAGTAAAGTGTACATGATAGTGTAATGATGTCTATGTGATAGGATATTATTTTACTAAAGAACAAAGTTTATCCTATGTGTGTCGTTGACGCACTCGGTCTATAAATAGTAAATAGATGTTTCTATTCTTATATTAATTAACTCAATTTTTAATAATTAAGGGAGTAATAACTTCTTCTTTTGGTTTTTGTCATATTTAAGTTAGTGACATATCCAGTTGAGTAATCAAAAACTGCATGATGTATCCATTTTAATAGGTGGAGCACGCTGCGTGGATGAAGCTGATATGGCATTTTGGAACTATAGGATAATTTCTTGTGAAGTTGGGATTTGTTGGGACTTTGGATCAGATAGCAATTAAGGCACGTTTTGTGAAGACTCTGAATTGGAATACAAGAGTAGGAGTGGATAAGATTATGCATTCATGGCTGATTCTAAAGTGCTTTATTACGTGAACAAAGATTACGCATTTATGGCTGATTTACACAGCTCCAATATGCATTTGAAAACGACAGTCATTTGCTTAGTCCTCCGGTTCTCCCTAATACATAATATCTGAGTCATTATCCTATACATTTGGAACCCCACACAGTTGCCGATTCAGAATTTTGATTGAAGAGGGGCCAAAAAAAATTTTCATGGTTGATAAGAATATTAAGAAAAATATTTTAATTTTTAGAGAACCAATACACTACATAATATTTTAAATATTTAAAAATTTATAAAGGTAAAGAAAAATTTAGTAATTTTGAGAGATAATACACCATATTTTATATGAAATATCTAAAAATTCATAAAATATAAAGAAGATTTTCAAAACTTTGAAAATCTGTGGCTCTCACCTGCCCCCTCCGTCTATTACTGAGTAAGATGATTAATTTTAAAATAATGCAATGAATACGATAATATTTCATATTTTATATATTAATATCAAATGTTTCTTGTACGAAACAATGTTCAAATAAAAATAAATGATAAATTACAACAATTCTGTTCGTTGTTTTATATTTTAAAACTTTTACAAAATAGTTTCATTGTCTACGGTTTTAAATATGTCTCTTTCAATGTATGACACTAAGTAATCATTCATCCACTCAACTCTCATAAGATTGCGTAGATAATCTTTATTGCAAAAAAAACTCTCTCAACCGATATGGCTGCAAAAAATAAAATCAATACTAACTTTACAAGCAAATAAACTAATGGATAGACATTATTATTTTTCGTTTGAACTAACTTTTGAGTAAGCCCATCAATCTCTATCACTTCTAAAAATTTATCATTAAAGCTTACATCTAAAATGTAGGTCTCAAGTTAATTATTAAGTATCATAAGCTCAAGTGGAGAAAAATTATTAAGATAAAACTCGACAAAATATAAAATAGGTCGGGTTAAAAAAAATAAATTTTTTTTCAGATTTCAGGAAGAGCGACCTCCTACGCTTAGCCCTAGATCGGTCTGCCATTGACCCCACGTTATAGTTATCATAATTGAATCGGATATTAAACTCATAAAATTACCGTTTGCAGTTTTATGGTTCAACCGAAATTATAAAATTAAATATGTCTTGATATTTACAAAGTGAATCACCTAATGTAATATATAACAGTAACCGGATCCTCCGGCTCCCATTTGAACCAGTTTGACCGGTTAATTCGGTCCAATTTTGATTGCTTCGGCCAGGGTAGCTCAACGGGATGGTGAGCCTGGCCTGTTGATGGTTGTTTGATACATAATGTACTTTTTGTCATGTCAACTAGTTGGATAACAAACCTGAACGTGCTAAGAGAGTGGTTAATTACTGTCATTAATTTTAAAAATTCAGTCAATTAACCTAATAACAAAAACAAGTGTTGACGTTTAATAGGCCGGATGTAGATTGATATGGCATTCTGGGCTCACAGTATAATTTCTTATAAAGATTAAGGTTAGAGTGGAGAGAGAAAACTCATGAAAGTTTTGTCAGACGGATGGAAGAGAAACTAGGAAGTATGGACACTCTGTTAGAGAAGTTGTTCTCGTGTTCGATATTTATTGGACACTGACATACGTGGAACACTTGTCGGACACGTGTCAGATACTCCATTCTACGTGTCTAATTATTTATTATTTATTTTTACATTGGACACTATGAATACGGTTTGGACACGCGTGTCTCATTTTGGACATTTTATGGACACACGGGACCTCAACTATAAATTTTAAAACTAATTGGTTCGTCGAAGAAGAAAAACAAACAAGAAGAAGAGGAAAAATAAATATGCTATGATGATGGATAGTTGATTAAATGTAATGACGTTTTAATATTTTTTGTAATTTATGACTTTATAGTATTGTGTATTGATAGAACAACTTTTTTATTGTTAATGTGTGTTAATGTGTTTATTTACTTTATATTTTTTATAGAATATAATTGATTAATTATGAATTTGTTGTCGATTAAGTAGTGAAATATGTTCTTTTTTTATTTTTAATTCGTGTAATCTTCTATATTTTTTACTTCTTTTATATAATATTTATATGTAACATATAAGAAATATAAAAATATAGTCTTTTGTTGTGTCCCTATCGTGTTGTGTCCAATATTTTTTAAAAATTATTGTGTTAGCGTGTCCAACACATATCATATCCGACACTCGTATCCAAGAAATCATTTTTAGAGGAGAAGGTATAAGATGATTTCTTGGATGAGGAGGTAACTAGGTGCAACGGAGTCATCTAAGCTGTTTTTTTTTTTTCTTTTCTTTGATTTGTTTGAATTTGGACTTTCAAACTCCAAAGACAGAACATATTGCAATAATATATAATAGCAATGAATTGGTACTATGTACGAGACATAGAGAATAAAATTTAAAAATATAACAATTATAAAAATAAACAATAAATTTTATATTCTTAAACTTATCATTATCACTTAAAGCTAAAAATTTATCGAGAAATCATTTGAATTTTAAGTAAACGAGATGTGACTTATCATTAAATTACTTGTAAATTAACTGAACTAAATAATGCTAAATATCTAACTTAATATTAATTCAATTTTTATGTAAAAAGCATATATAAGGGATCCTTGAATTAAATAATAGCAAAAGAAAAAGAGATAATAAAATAACTTTATAGAGGCTCGTTAGGGTTGTTGGTGATAAAGTTTAGTCTAACTCTGTGTATATATATCATAAAAATTTCTTCTTAAAATGACTGTACTATTTACTACCAAGCTTACTAAAAAAAATAAAATTGTATTAGATTTAAATAATTAAAATACTTGAAATACTTTTTATTTCCTCATTATTTATAACATACATCAAAATTTTATTTTATTTTAATTAAATGTTTTAAAAAATATAATTTTTTGAAGGCATTAAAAATATAAAAAAAATTTAAAAGTTAAAAATGGTTTCAATTAACCTATGAAGAATTATAAAAATTTGCATATAGGTCATTTCAAACGTTTCAGTTACTAATGCTAGATAGCTTGCCAAAAATTTTATTTATTTTAATTACTATTTTTAAACATATTTGAAATGATGTGATTGATGAGTATTTCAAATCGAAAGCAAATTGACTAATAATAAGACATTTGTTAAATAACAAAATAATAAAAGATCCATGATTAATAAATTTGTGACGTGTTTTTCTTATCATAGGAACTTAGGTTACTTTTATTTTTATTAAACATTTCATGAAAGACATATCTAAAAGAATTTTGATAAACTTGTCATATTAATCAAAAGTCAACATAAAAAAAAAAATTACAGATAATCCAATAAGTTCAAAAGTTGAATCAGGATTTTGAACCGATAACATATATAAATTTGGGGAGAGAAACTTTAGGGTTATTTTATTGTTGTTTTCTATTTATAGTTTCTTTCGAATTTGTTGATCGATGGATTCAACTTTTGAACCGATAATATATATAAAATTGGGGAGAGAAAATTTAGGGTTATTTTATTATTATTTTCTATTTATAGTTTCTTTGGGATTTTTTGATCAATAAAAATTAGAAGGCATATAGTTGAGGGCATGAAATCCAAGGAGGTAAGATACTAAGATTGAAAAATAAAATTTAAGCAATAGTTTTTTATTTTTTATTTTTAAATAGTTTATTTATCTAGTCATAATTTGGAGCTACAAAATTAGACATTTTGTAATAGGGACATTTATGGTAGTGCTTAATAAATTTTTATCTAACTATTGATATGATAATTTAAAAATTAAATAAAAATAAAGAGTTGAATTTTTTAATCTCAATGGCCTCATAACAATTGCAAAATTTTATACTATAGGTTTGTTGGTATTTGTACTTCTAAAAGAAAAATTAAAAGGATTTAAATACGAAATTGAATATTTTTGAATTTTAATATGGCAGTGCTTAATAAATTTGTCTAAATTTTGATATGATAATTTAAAAATTAAAAAGTAAAAACAAAGAGTTGAATGTTTTAATCTCAATGGCCTCATAACAATTGCAAGATTTTATACTATAGGTTTATTTGTACTTCTAAAAAGAAAATTTAAAATGATTTAAATACAAAAGTGGGTAGTTTTGAATTTTAAGGAATAAATTTCTAAAATTATAAGAGAAACTTTTAAGGAAATTAAAAATAACAATACAAATTTCCTTTTTAATTTAAAGAAGAACTTTTTAAAATTGTAAAAGAGAAATATAAGGAAATGTAAAGATAACAATTATAAAGTTTTTGAATGTTAGGTAAACCTTTTCAAAGTAACATAAGGTTATCTAAGTTTCAGCAACGATTTACTAATTCTTAATAGAAAGTAAAAGTGTTTATATTTTATGGTTAAACTAATATTATTATGACATATATAATATTAGTTATTTAAAAATTTAAAAAGCTAATACAATTGGATTCAGTCTTTCAACATCAAATATCCAAACGATCTATTGTGACAATATATAATATAAATAGATAGACAGCAAATAATTTTACTTGTGGAATATTGATAAATTTACTCGTTAGAATGTGATCATATTTATTTTTTTGCTAAGAGGGAGAATTGTGAATGCGAACATTAAAATTATAACTTCGGCTGTTGCTCTTATATAGTAACGTAGTTGCAAATTCAGCAATTGCTCTGATATAGTAACATAGTTGCAGGTGTATGTTTGTGCATCTACTATTAAATTTTGAGTTTAATTTTGATGTATTATTAATATAAAGATTTTTTTTATACAAATATAAATTAAAAAATAGCACATATTCATAAACATTGTGTATTTATGTTGTATTTAAAGTCTGAATGAATGAAACGTGTCAGCCGTCTGAAATCTTTTCCTAATCTCAGTTCAAAGGCGAATACCATCATTTTAAAAGATATTTTGGCCTATAATAATACGGCGGCGCGATTATTAATTAGTTCATTAGTGAATTAATTGGATGTGCAAATGAGAGCTGATATGATTGGACTGGTGAGTGGACTTTAGTCAGTCGGCAATGACTAATTGCAGAGAACTCTGCGGTGGAGTGTGTAGATTTGTCTTCTTCCGGAGAGCTACATCAAAACGACGGCCATATAATATATATATATATATATGCATGCTGGGGAATTAAGCCAAGCAAATAATCAAAACTTTCAGCATTTGTTGTAAGGCATTGCTATTTCCAGTGCAAAATTTCTTGATGGCTGCTAAATCAAAATTTTAAGAAAAATATGGAACTTTATTGTGCTTTGACAGCAACTCAATCAACTTTGACAATAGGGTTTCCCCGTTGTTGTTGGATTAGAAATAAATTATGCTCTTACAAGTTCATGTGACTTAGGTTAAAGTCTCACACAAAAAAAATTTTTTAAAGTGCACATAAATTTAATTAGTATGGTTTTTTCAGCCCCAAAAAAAAAGAGTGAATGAAATGATGACCCACCCATCATGGGAAGAAAAGCGAGATGATGGGGCAGAAGATGCATTACAAATGTGGGCTCAGAGTTCAGACTGCAAGTGCAAGGTGGGCTGCCGAAGCCTCCTCCAAGAGGATAATAATTAGGCGCCTACCATTCCTAATATATATATATATATAAAGACTTTAATATAATAATAAATCATAGTGATGTCATTTCATCCAAATAAATCTTTTGACTATGGTTGCATATCACAATATATGAGATGACTGATCATGACCTTTGTAATAAGGACCTAGATGGTTTCATACTCTTAACATTGGTCACAAGTCGCTTTGCTCATAAAGTATCTACATATCTCCTTTTTGTTGGTGGAATTCTGACATGAATTTGGTCCCAGACCACCCTATGCCCTCTCTCCCTCTCTCTCTCACACACACACACACACACTGAGTGAATTGCACAGATTTTTGTTTTGAGTTCATAACCATCAAGTTGGTTTCTTCATACAAGAAGAAAAAATGACCTGCATAGATGATCCAAACATGGAATAGTAATTGTTTCTAAGAAACTTGATACCAATTAGTCACTCTTACTCACTAGTACATGTAAATTAAGCAGCTTTTGCTATGTTTATCCATGACGGTGAGTCATTCCTGAAATTTTAGTGAGGCTTTTCTAACTGAAAATCTAGTCACTTAAAAGATATCTCACGTTCAATCTTTTTCCTTTTGTTCCTTTCTGTTTTTTCCTTCGTCGTCTTAAAGCCAATGATGTATATAATCTGGGTGGGGTTGCGTAAATCGATCATTATGCACGTGTACATTTTTTTTTCAAAGATAATTAATACAAAATGATAATTAAGTTTACCATGAATGTTTTCGGATGTTGAAGGTACTGATGGATCTATCTAAGCATGCACGAAATCTTAGTGGGGTCACTCTCTCTCTAATACAGTACTGATTATCCTTCCTCACAATAATAAGATTGGATAAAGGAAGATTTTTCTTGCTTTTGCTCAAATTTTAGCTCTCGAGGTCATATATTTATATATATATATATATATATATATAGAGAGAGAGAGAGAGAGAGAGAAATGATTTGTCTCGATCTCTCTCTTGCAAAGACTAATTACTGGAAACAAAACATATAAATCAACATAAGAAAATCATCATTTGCACGCGTTGGCAAGTCATTGAAAAAGTTCCGTGTATATATATATATATGCACGAGTGATTGCAACAAGCTAACAACCCAACTAGCTCTACTAATTAATTACCTAGACTATGGCATGCAGTTCCTAGTTATAATTTGGTGCATAACTTGAAAACTGTTACAAAATTAGTGACTAGTATTACTATTGCATATATATTTTCATTAATTACTTTCGTTCGTTCATTCTTTTGTTTTTTTAATTATTTCTTTTGGGTCGTCATCGGCTTGATTATTAGCTCATGTTGTCGTTAGTTGAGATGATGAAGAGGAGACGAAGACGAAGACTATACATATGATAGAGCACTGCACATAATTTCAGCTATCAACACGTACAGTTTCTGTGAAGACTTTACAAATAGCTCTCATGAATGATAAGAAATTCTGTTATAGTTGCAGATAATTTGATCGATTTGAGATGTGAAAAACCACCACCAGTGTCAGATTGTGGGCAGGTCTAAAAGCCATTTCCAGAAAATTGTGAAAGGCTGAAGAAAAATGTCGGATAAATTATTTTTTGCACTCTTACATTTTGTACTCAATCTCATTTTATAACTTGTATTTTTAATTATAATGACTAAACTCTTGTACTTTTAATTTGTTTTCATGTCATCCGTCCATAAGCTTTAGTTGGTGCTATTTACAACTAAAAGTTATGTAGGTCTCACGTGATCCATTTTTAAGAACAAAATTATATTTTTCTATCATTTAATCTCCCAAATGCCCTCAGCCCTCATTCACATGAGATGATTAGGGAGTATTTTATAACCCTAATTTTATTGTATGCATAGAATAACTTGATTTTTAGAGACTTTGATAGAGATTAGTGAGAAATGGGGGTATTTTGGGCACTAAAATGGTGTGAAAAATATATTTTTGTCCTTAAAAAAGGGTCACGCGAGACTACAGGGCTTTTGGCCGTCAATTACACAAACAAAAGCTTAAAGGAGGGTGAAATCGTAACGAATTAAAAGAATAAGAACTTAATTGTTATAATTAAAAATACAAATTTTACAGTGGATTCGATGCAAAGTGTAATATACCCAAAAAAAAGTATTATTTTTAATTTGTATATATAGTAACATGGATAGGGATGGCAATGGACTTGAAAAAAGTGAAGGTCCGATCGAATTCGGCTCGTTTGAGTCAGAGATGGAGTTCAAAATGAAAATTTATGCGGAGATGGAGACGGGAATGAACTAAATTACTCTCCTGCCCCATCCCATCCCGCTCCACACTGCTTCCCCTGCTTTAAGATTTATTTATTTATTTATTTATATATAGACTGCTTCTAGTGTTTGATGTGCTACTTTGAACCATAAATGATTGAATGAGAAATTGGCTTCAAAGTGTCTAACATAACCATATGTGCTCTAATTTTTATAATAGTTATTCAAATTAAAATTTCGTATTTAAATTAAATATTTGTGACCGTTGAAAGACATCGGTTGGCTAGTGACTTTTTCGAAAAAGCACCTTAGTGTCTATATTTAGTCTATGTTTTCTCCATTTCATTAAATTGTTTTTCAGAATTTTTTTCATGCATCATGAAGTCGTTGTATGATAATACATCATATCTTTGGTTTGCTAGACACATAGATTGTAGTACTATTACTATGTGTGAGTAGATCATCGTATTCTAGGAGATAGACATCCATTCAATCATCAGCATAATTGTGGGAGCAATTTTTTTCTTAAGAACATAGTGTCAAACACTAGCCTTATTCATCATTCCACAATTATGAATTTCTACAGTTCTGTAAGTTTAGCATTCTTAATTCTGATTGTATTAAAAGTTATAGACACATAGCGGGGATAACTATCTTAAGACACAATGACTTTCTTCTTGATTGTGTATTGTTGTGTTTCTGTGATTGGGATGATCTCTATACTTTTGAGTTTCGGTGCATGAAGAATAGTTGGTTTCGATATTTCTATACTGTTTCATGCACATCATTCTGCGGTTACCATTTATGAGATGTGTTTTGAATATTTTAAATCTAAAATTGGTTTTAGCTTTTAACCGAATGGTGTAATTAGAGATCTAGTATGCAACTAGACTTTTGTTTATTTCTTTATTCTCGTGGAGAACCTTTAGGGCATGATTTTCTAAACTAGAAGAATTTGTTTGGTCACGCTTTTACTTATTGTTCATTGGTGACATAAGTTTGAATCATGGAGTGTGGAGCTCTCGCAGCATTAATGGCGTTGACATCTCATACGCAAGAAAATTTTGATAATCAAGACATCAAACTAGTTTGTTGAGTTGCTGGTATTTGGTGAACGTGTCCGTGCGTTGCAAAATCATGCCAAATTCGGCATATTGTCTCTTTTATTCTACAATATTTTTTTTTGCGTGATTATTTGGAAATTCAAAAATTTTAATTTTGTATTTCATGGTGAATTTAAATTGAATGATTTTGTATAATTGTTTTATTGCTTTTAATTGCTTCAATAGTATGATTGTAGTGTTTTGCACGAAAATATTGTATGGGTGTTAATGGCATCTTGGTCATACGAACACCATCTATTATGAAATTTTAGTATGTTGTTAATCAAACATATATGAATGTGTCTCCAAAATTTTGTGAACAAATGGTTTACCATTTGAGAAAAAATTACATTTTTTAGTTTTCAAAATTCAAAAGTTAGTCGAATTTATTTTGTTTATACATTGACTTTTATGGCATGAAACTCATATCAGTGTAATCAGTTTTTGATCACTTTTCTAACGGTATATCATTTGCACGATTTAGATTAATGAATAAAAAGTTATGAGATTTCAATAGTTTTTCTGAGTTTGTGATTTGCAGAATCAAAAACAAGAACAAGATAGAGAATGAAAACAGTGGTACCGTTACTATCAACAGACGAACCAATGCACTTTTTTTTATTTTGGGGCCTTTTCTATAATTACAAAAATCTTTTGAGTCTATATCTGAAATTTCAAAAAAATTTAGAAATATTTTGAAACTTCTAGAAGTTTTGAGGGCAAAGTGTAATATTATAAAAACTTGAGGAATAAAGTGAGATTTTCTAAAATTTTAGAAAGCATAGTGTAATTCAAAAATTTTGAGGTCTAAAATATAATTTCAGAACATTTTCTACACAAGCTTACTCTTTCCTAATGATATGTGTGGAAGAGTGCGTGACTGCCCTTGGGCTCATGGCTTGAGGTTAGGTTTTCTGAGATTGTGTTCTACACTATCATGCATTTAGTGTGATATTTCGCTTGTATTAATTAGTTAAAGAATATTTATAAAATATGTATGAATGCATAATTTGATATGTAGCATTTTTCTTAATATTTTATACCATATTTTAATTCATTGGATGTTTTAGTTGTATTTATCCTTTGTAGAATAATGTTGTTTCTACTATTAATAAGTACACATTTTTTGCTTATATGCTTGATATTTTAAATTTATGACATAATAAATTAGGACATGTTAATTATGATACTTTGTGGAGATTGGCTAACTTGAGATTACTGCCAAAATTTGATATTGTTATTAATCATAAATGTGAGACATGTGTAGAGTCAAAATTGACCAGAACTCTATTTCATTGAAATAACTCAATATTGTTATGTGTATTTGTTGAGGAAGAAAGATGAAGCATTAGAAATATTTATACATACAAATGAGGTTAAGAACTAACTTAGCAAGAAGATTAAAGTGTTTAAAAGTGATAGAGATGGTAAATATGAAACACCATTTGCTCAGCTATGTACTGGACATAATATTATTTACTAAACTACAGCACCTTATTTACCACAGCAAAACGAAGTTGCTGAATGTAAAAAAATCGAACTCTTTAGGATATGATGAATGCTATGTTGATAAGTTCTGGATTTTTTCAGAGTTTGTGAGGGGAAGCATTGTTTTTCATAAACTATGTTCTCAACAAGATACCCCACAAAAAACTTAGTAAAATACCTTATGAATTATAGAAAGGTCGAGAACCTTCTTACAAATTTTTAAAAGGATGAGGGTGTTTAGATAAAGTGGTAGTTCATGTCCCTAAAAAGGTCAAAATAGGACCTAAAACCATTGAATGTATATTCATAGGCTATGTTGAAAAAACTAATGCATATTGGTTCTTAGTTCATAAGTTTGATGTTTTTAATATACACGTTAACATCATTATGGACTCTAGAAATGCATCACTTTTTGAGAAGTATTTCGTTATAAAACTGCACAAGAATCTAGTTCTCTTAAAAGAACTCATGATTTGGCAGCTAACCAAGATCAAGAGTCATTGGACGAAGGAAATGAGGATGAACCTAAATGTAGTAAGAGGGCAAGGATTTCTTCGTCCTTTGGTTTTGATTTCTTAACATTTTTGTTAGAAAATGAGCCTCAGAGTTTTAAAGAAATTATGTCCTCTTCGAAAGCCCTTTATGGAAATAGGCTATTAATAGTGAAGTTGAATCTATTTTGCTAAATCACACTTGTGAACCAGTGGATATTCCACCTGGTAAAAAGTCTTCAAAATACAAGTGAATTTTCAAGAGCAAGATGAAGGCTGATGGATCAATTGATAATTATAAGGTTAGACGTGTAGTCTAAGGCTACAAACAAATCGAAGGAGTGAATTACTTTGATACATATTCACTAGTCACAAGAATAACATCTATTCGCATGTTAATTATTTCTGCTACAATGCATATTCTGGAGATGCATCAAATGGATGTCAAGACGACGACGACATTCTTGAATTGTGATTTTATTGAGAAAATTTATATGGATCAACCAGAAGGGTTTATAGTCCGTGGCAACGAGAAAAAGGTATGCAAATTTGTTAAATTTTTGTATGGACTAAAACAAGCACCAAAATGTTAGCATAAGAAGTTTGACAGTGGTATAATGTCAAATGGATTCATAATAAATGAATGTCACAAATGTGTCTATGTGATAGACACTACAAACAGATATATCATTGTTTATCTTTATGTGGATGATATGATTATAATCAGTAGTAATAATATCATTAAAGCTACTAAAAAAATACGATAACTGCGTATCTTAATTGGAATATTCTCGTATAATAGGCAGTTTAATGTAAATCATAAATTACACTTGTTCGGATATTGTGTACTCAGTTAGTAAGTTGAGTAGATATACAAGTAACCCAAGATCAAACCACTGGAAGGCTATAGTTAGGGTATTCAGATTTCTAAGATACACCTTGAACTATAGGTTGCACTATATAAGATGTCCAGCTATACTTGAAGAGTACACTGATGCTAATTGGATATCTAACACTAAAGACTCCAAATCCACAAGTGAATATATCTTTACCCTTAGAGGTGCAACTATTTGTTGAAAAATCTCTAGACAAACGTGTATAGCTAGATCCACAATGTAATATGAGTTTATTGTTATCAGTGAAGAGGTTGAGTGGTTTCGTAATTTTTTAAAGGATATTTTTATTTATGGCCATAACCTGTGTTAGCTATTTGTGTACACTACGATAGTCAATCAGCAATAGAAATGGCACATAATCATATTTATAATGGCAAATCATGATATATACATCGTAGACATTATACTGTAAAGCAATTGCTTACGGATGGTATAATATACATTGATTATATCAAGTCAAAAGATAATATTACGAATCCTTTTACTAAAGGCCTGGCAAGAGATCAAGTAAATTTTATATTGAGGGGAATGGGCTTAAAGCCTATAACTTAAAAGTTACATAATAGCAACTCAACCTAGCTGATTGGAAATCACAAGATCTAGGTTAAATGGAACAATCGAATTGTGTGTGACTCAATGAAATTAAGGAGAAACTTGTTTCACTAGTCATTCTTATGATAAAATAATTATAACTTGTAGTGTATGTTAGGATAAACTATGTTTTTAATGATCTTTATATCTTGGAAATCTAAGTGGAGTATAGCATAATGCTCTTAATAAGAAATTACTTATATGAGTGTGAAGGGGTCGCTTCTATAAGAATTATATGGCTAAGTTCTGTAGAGCACTTATGAAAATACCAGGCGTTATTTAGGGCCAAAATGAACACAATCGTAAGAATCAAATTGTGACCCATGTGAGTACTATTATCTTAGATTATACAAATAGCTAAATAGTTCAAGATATCATGTTCACTTGTTAGCCAATAAATTCAGTAGTATTTCAATAAGAAAGGTTCAAAATCAAAAGTCACCTCTTCTGATGCGGTTACTTTCTAATAGTACTCTCTTTTGTGTTAGCATCTTCATTTGCATTTTATCAGTCAATCTCATTCATGTGAGGGATTGTTAGAAAATTTTGTGTTTTCTTTAACTTTGAGTCATAAATGAGTGAATGAGAAATTGGCTTCAGAGTGTCCAACATAACCATACACACTCTTATTTTTATAATAGTTATTTAAATTAAAATTTAGTATTTGAATTGAATAGTTGTGATCATTGGAAGACATTAGTTGGCTGGTGACTTTTTTGAAAAGGCACTTTAGTGTCTATATATATTCTATGTTTTCTCCATTTCATTAAGTTATTTTTTAGAATTTTTTTCATGCATTATAGAGTCGTCATATGAGAGTACATTACATATTTGGTTCACCAGACACAAATTGTAGTGCTACTACTATTTATGAGTAGATCATTGTATCCTGGAAAGCAGACGCCCATTCAACCATGAGCACCATTATGCGGGCAAATTTTGCTTCAGGACATAGTGTCAAATATTAGTCTTGATCATCATTTTACAATTTTGAATTTATGCAGTTCTGTAAGTTTACTTACTTTCCATGAGTTTAACATTTTTAATTCCTATGATTACATTAACGCTTATACACACAGTGGGGATAATATGGCGTCCAACTAATACTTAATAGTTTTTTTAATGTCGTTTGTTGGAACGCCTTTTAATTTGTTGTTTTAAGTTTTAGTTTCTTTTGATAGTACAATAATACCATTTTGATATATATGCAATCCAAAATATTTGAAGGTTAATTTCAACTTACTGTCAAGTGGAGACCATGATACTATTAATATTCCTGATACTATAATTCCTTTTTTCTCTATTTCTTGTCTTGATTTGTGTGTTTGTTTCCTTTGTACCAAAAAGAAAAGTTTTGGTTTGAGCTTAGACTTGGGCTAGGGGCAGGGGCAGGAGCAGAGGCAAAGGCGGTGGTGAGGATAGAGGCAAGCTTATGCTCGTGAAAGTGGGGATAGAGGTTCAAATTAATTCCCATGCAAAAATAAAAGTTAATATTTTAGGTGAAGGCTGGAATAGAAATCTCAACCTCTCCCCGGGCTGATCCAGTGCATCTCTAAACATAGATAAGATCCACTAGCTATAAAAATTTATTAAAAGAGGAACAGTGATCGCTTATTGGAGAGAGGACTGTGAAAGCATGCTTTTAAATTTTGTGGCAACAAAGGCTAATTTTACACACACACACACGTGTATAACCTAAGTAAGGGTGGACATTGGTCCCGGGCTGGGCCAGACCTTCTTACACTAAAAATAATTATCATTGGGCATAAAATGAAATTTCAAATTCATCCAATTAAAAAATTATATTCTCAAATCCGTACAATTAATACAATTTATTCAATAAACAATATTATTTTCTAAAAATAATCTTAAATAACATAAAATTTTATTATATATTAAAATATAGAAATATATTACTTTAGATACATTTCGGTCTCACTGGATTTCAAAGAAATTTTCCTAACTCGTTCATTAGGACCTAAAAAAAGTTTTTAAACTTCATAGATGATGGGCGGGTCCAGGCATAGTACCGATGACCACCCTAATTCCAAAGTCTTCCACGGTGGGGAGGCTGAAGAGTCAACACCAAGATGTCACCAACCCACCCAATCTTTTAACAGCCCAATAAGCTCGACCCTTGATGGGACTAAAGTACCAGTGGCCGACGTGTAAAGGACCACCCTCAGCCAGAAAAATTTTGAGAAGGAAATGACTTAAGGCTGGTATGGTATAATTTTTTTGTGGAGTTTTTTTAAGTTTATAAATAAAGAAGTTAGATTCTTATGATTTTTTTATTTTTTTAGTTTTATTTTAATTAAAAATAAGTAAAAATTAAAAATTAAAAAAATTTAACTTTTTTACTTATAAACTTTAAAAAATTAAAAAAAAAATTATACTAAACAGTCCTTAATAGTGGTAGTGGGCATTAATGGCAATTCAATGTGGTCCTGTTTGCTTATTCATGGGCATGGACTTTAATTTGAGGCTCCAAAAATGTTGGTTTAAATTGCTATGTGGGCATGTTTAATGGCCATATGCCCCCACCTACACATTTACGAGTGAACATTGGGCGGATGAAGAAAATATGTAATAGCCATATGTTCAAAGGGTTTGGCCTAGTGATTAAGGCTTAGAGTCTCAGATCTGCTCTCTCCAAGATCTCAAGTTTAAAATATTTTAAGTGTTATCAATTTTTTTGGGTCACCCTCGAGGGGCTTTAACCTAGTAACTACCAAGTTTTTGTGGTATGAGAGACTACTTAGGTTCTGAGATTAGCCGAGGTGTATGCAAACTGGCCCAGACATCCGATCAGTCAAAAAAAAAAAAGAAAGTAAAATGTAATAACAAATAAATCACAAACCCCAGTTGGGCTCCGCTCAAAATTACGGGCCTACACTTGCATTCTCAAGTTCGCTCAAAAAACAAATCAAAATTATTAAATTAACCCCTACAGCCCGAAAATCATTTAAAAACAATTTTTTTTTTGAACATTTTGAAATAACAAATTAGATGATTTAGTGGTTTGGGTGCCTTTTTTTCAAATTTAAGGTTACGAGTTCAAATATCCTGAACAATTCTTTAAATGTCAAGGTGTTGGACAATGAACGTAAGTGGTTATTGGTTAAGTGGGTGTGCTCTCCATATTAGCCAACTTAAGTTCAACTTCTAAGGCCTAACTGCAAGGAATTTATCATCCCTCATGAATATTTTAGTTCCGGGGTGGATGGTATAACTTTGATCGGACTGAGAACGGAATTAGTCGAGATGTACATAAGCTGGTCTAGAGACATTTGACCGCAATACCCAAAAAAAAAAAAAAAAAAAAAGGGTGTTAGGATGATCAACAAAGTAAATCCTATAACCTTAAGCTGCAGAAGAATTCTAGTCAGCAAAAATATGCACTTGGTGAGGCCAAGCCAATAATTAAGAAAATTATTTCAATCCAATGTTTAAAATTGGCTAATGCACTTCGGCCTTAAAACCAAGGTATACATGGTTGTGCCATGACTGATTGTATGGACGGCTGATAATTTTTACTTTTATAATTAGAGTTAACAAATTTCATTATGGATAATAAGTTGCAGACGATCTAATTATTTGTCTTATTGAATTAATTTTGCATTTTGATTAAAAGGTGAATTTTGGTAATTCATTTTGTTTTTCAAACGAGAGCTGACGGAAATAAGGATTAGAATATATGTAGTTGGTGACAATAATTTGATGGAAGATAGGACATAGACATATAGTTTAGATCTTACAATAACTTTGGCTCATGCTTAATATCAAAAGAATTAAAGAATTCCAAATGCCAATCATTTTTCCTATGCTTACATTTGATTCCCCTTTGCCATAAAATCATTTTCTTCTTCATTTTTAATAGATGATCATATAAGTAATACCCGCATCAAAATAATTTTAAAACTATTGCTTTGGTTCAATTCAAGCCTAGCTTATTTTTAGAATTTTCAATCATTTTAATGATTTTAATAACTTGCTCTCTCAATTAATTACTTCTCGATGATGTTTTCCCATCTTTGAATTAACCTTTCGGTTGACAAAAAAAAAAAATTGAAGCCTTGGTTAACTTAAAAAAAAAAAAAAAAAAATTCTTCTCCATTTGTCGTATCTTTAGAAGCATCACTACCCCTTTTATTCATTTCCTTTTTCACTCAGTCTTAATATTTATCCAAGAAAATTTTGTTTGCCAGGTGTCTAAAACAGGATTTTTAGTTACCGTCTAGGGATAAAGAAAGTTGTTGAAGGTTGTTGCCCATTTTATACTGCTTCGTCCTTCTTTATGGATGTAACTATGATTACAGTGAGGAAAAATTATACTTACAAAGCACCATACTGCATGCTTACAAATCCGATCAAAGGAATTTAATGATATATAATGGTAGTAACGTTTTTCAAACCAGACCAGACCAGAGACCCTCCCAAATGTCTAGTCTGGTCGGGTTCTGATCAGAGCCTCACCTTGACTCCTCTCAACATCTGAATAGACTAGACCAGGCCTTCGAGCGTGCTATCCATTCTGTCTGTCCTCCACATCATATCGGTGGGGTCCACAACTGACATCGAATATTGTTGCGCCCACCTAGAGTGTGGGCGTGGGGTGTGTGAAGAACAACCACCCTGCCCTGACGCAGTTCTGACACAGTTCTAACACACGTCACGATGGAGTGTGAAAACAACCCTCTCAAGTGCCCTACCACAGACCTGGCCCTCCAATGGAACATCGCCACATAGAAAGGTCGCCAACCACTCTCATGCATACATACAAAGAGAAATAACGGTCTTCTTCTCCAGGTACGCATTAAAGAAAAACCCTAGCCAACTTCACTCTTGAGAAACATTATTCTCTTGAATCTAACTTGAACATTGAATGGTCTTTGACAGACACCACACCGGTGTGCTTAGAACAGGAGTTCACGCGTCAACGAGAGAAAGCTCATCAAAGGCTTGGGGCAAGACACCGTGAAATTACTGCATCATCATATAAAATTCGAGATTAATGACGTCAATGAGACCTGAACTTTAATCTGTACAAAGAGAAGCAAGGTTATTTGGTTCGATTCAAGCCTCGCTTTTGTCATTAATCTTTTGATTTCTCTCAACAATTGCAGGCTCCTTGAGTCACAAATACGCGATCAAGTTGTGTTAATTGCAGTGATCCGATGGAAACCTCTCCAGATCAATAGATGAGATTAAAAATCACAGAAAGTAATATGCAAGAAGGTATAATTCATTTAACAGTGATCCAGCTTCTGAGTCTCTTTACTCCACATTGGCCTGAGGCAGAGCCTCATAACTTGCGGAACTGGCAACCAAAATATATACACATGCAGCGGATGATGCAGAAGAAGGTAGGGACTTTATAACAACTGAAGAAGTACCAGAATCAGCCCAAGTTCTATCTTTACAATGCTGGGTTCTTCAAGAAAAGAGAGGGGTATCAATGTAGGACAAGAGGTAGCCACAGCACATGATCCTAATAACAACACCCTCCATTTGAGGCTTGGAAATTAAGAGGTACCCAAATTAATTTTTAACTTCCATTCCACACATATGTTGAGTTCATATATATATCATAAAATTGTTTTCGAGTACTTGCATATTTCTTCTAGAATCCTAAGTTGCATATTGTTAACCCGCACGGATAAGCCAGTGGAACGGAAGTGGACCCAAGGATGAACCCTAAAATAGGACATTCTGGGTTCGAGTCTCATCCTCAAGGGTGAGTCCAATGCGAGTCTGACTTCGGAGATGTTCCTCATCATTAAAATAAAAATAAAAAAAGCATTTTGTTGTTTAATCGATTTCTCTTTTGTAATCTAGAGAATTATTCAACAACGAGGTGAAGCTGTATTGGTTCAACAGGTGAAGTTCTGTTTGTCAATTTATGAAGACACCTTGAGGGGTAATAAACGTATCATGCAAATTTAAAGAGGTGCTGTAAAAAGAATAAGACTCAGAAGCAAAGAATGAGGCCTCACCTCTCTAAAAATCACACTAGCATGAATGGAATTTGTAAGAACCAACAAGAGAGTAATACAAGAGAAGACTTACCACAGGAGCGGGACCAACAAGAACATAAAGAGAACCTGCAACCCAAACAACACCTAATCACACAAGACCAGCCTAACAACCCTAGAACTGAGGACCTAAGCAAGCCTCTCTTTCTCCCTTTTTTATCTTACTGCTTTCTAAACAACAATTTTCCCAAAAAATCTAAAATGTGCCTGCCCCTTTGTCCAAGAAGCTTACTGAATCACAACTATGAACAAATCCTCCATTTGCTACTCTGTAAATTTCTCTTTTTCTTATTTTCATCTTTACCTATCAAATAATATTTGGATATCACCTCAAATAATAACATTATACTTGATACACATGGGTGATTTTAATGTTACAGGACAAAAAAAAATCAACAAATATGACCTTCCCCAGACCTACTTCGCTTTGAAAACATTAAGAAAATAAAACTGAAGCTGGCTAACCACTTAGTTCATTGCGTAGGTCTTGAAGAAGACATCTAGACCGAGAAAATTGGAGACCTCACAAGAACAAGCGGGCAAGGGTGCCTTACTTCTCCGTAAGCTGTTCATCAGCAAAAGCCAGAACAAATATTTGAGTGTAGTCATCTACAAAATGGACCTCAAGTCCTTCCTTCACATTAGGTGCAAGCTCATCGAAATCTCTTCTGTTAGCTTCAGGAAATATAATGGTCTTAACATCACTGCGCCTCGCAGCTATAGTCTTCTCCTTGACCTGATTTTGCACACACAGTTAGCCATAAGCATCAAACAATCACTTCAAAGCATCCTAACACCAAAAAACAATGACCTTTATCACAGAATATACGAAGGGAAGATAGATATTATGGTTTAGTTAACCTACCCCGCCAATTGGAAGGATTTTCCCAGTTAGCGTTACTTCCCCAGTCATTGCAAGGTCCTTCCTGACAGGCTTCTTCATGGCAAGAGACAGCAAGGACGTAACCATGGTGCAACCGGCACTAGGCCCATCCTTAGGACTGGCCCCGGCAGGTACATGGAGATGAAGCTTGGAACTGGCGAAGTAAGTACTGCCTGGCTCTTTCTCAAGCAATATTGCTCTCGCAACCGTGTGGGCAATCTGGGCACTTTCTTTCATCACGTCTCCAAGTTGTCCAGTGAGATGCAAAGCCCCTTTGCCTTCCGCTTGCTCAATCTGAGCGGTTTCTATATAAAGGGTGGAACCACCCATTGCAGTCCAAGCCAGACCCATCACAACTCCAGCCGGTGTCCGATCATATATGCGTTCAGCATGGAAAACAGGTTTGCCAACAAAATCGGACAGGTTCGATGTGTCAATTAACACCTTTTCAACTGCCTTACTTGCCTCACTTTCCTGGTCTTCATCAGTTGCACCATTGACCTGTCAAGATACCGTCAGCAACATCATGTAAATGTGCCAAAATCCAGGACGCTACATAGGAACTAGCTGCTTGAAGAGTTTCACTGAATCTACCAATAATGTGTAACACCAACTGAGGTGAAATCCAAAACTGATTAACAGTCTCTCAGAAAATTACATTGGACAAGCACAATACTGCAAGTGCAATTGTTCCCTATACAAATTATTTTGCTACTTTCAACACAAATTATCAACAGTAATGTTTTTCTATGTTCCAAATAAACCTG
The DNA here is from genome assembly GCA_033060915.1 of Euryodendron excelsum. Taxonomy (NCBI): domain Eukaryota; kingdom Viridiplantae; phylum Streptophyta; class Magnoliopsida; order Ericales; family Pentaphylacaceae; genus Euryodendron; species Euryodendron excelsum. The sequence goes on from CM065379.1 coordinate 40,018,013, forward strand.
AAACACTGAAACATGCACTTAGATCTACCAAGTTCAAATTACTTGCAACAAACTTTTTCTTTCGTTTTTTTAATTTTTGATAAGCAAAAATTCATGATTTTAATTCATAGAATAACTTTATTCAGAAAAGAACACCTCTTAAGTTTCCTTCAAAATAGGTTCATAAAAGAAAACAAAGAAAAAATAAAAGAGCATGAAAGGTTGTCGTTTGAATTTTCAATGACAGAAAATCTCACGTCTTCAAACAATTAGTAAAAGAAATAGAAATGCCATAGCTGAGACAGACAGACCACGATGTTAAATGGAATTAAATGCAAAATGTCTTTGCATTGCTGCAGCTTTATAAAAATAACTGATTTCTTGGATACCTTTGAATCAGTAGGCTGATCAGTGAGGGGTTGCTTTTGGTCGGCTGGGAGATCCCTCCGCATACTGTCTATTTCAACTGAGGTTTCAGAAGCCATTTCATTACCGCTACTGTCCACTGGCTCACCCACAACCTGTGTCTCTGCCCCAACCACTGTTTCGCCCGATTCACTGACAGATTCTGCTTTCGCATCATTAGGTCCCACGGGCTGATCTCCAGCAATTGGAGGTTCACTTGATGCTCCTTTTCGCACAAGTTGCAGAGCAATCTGCAAAGCAATTACCAAATATCTTGGTATTAGCAAAAGGCCAATACAACTCATTATTCATGTGGGTTCAAATTTATGGCAACCAAGAAAAAAAAATTACGAATACAAAGATTCATGTATACGTCATGCAGATGCAAAAATACAAACCCATGCAACCATAAAAAAAAAATGCAGCCTACATTCATCAGCGCAGTATAATTTGAAATTTTGAATTTGGTTATCAAAAATCAGGATTGGACGGTCTAGCAAACCTTGCGGTAAATCTTCTCAATGTGCTTCTGAAGATTCCGAACGCCTGCTTCTCGGCAATAATTTTCTATCAAAGCAAGGAGAGCGGCATCATTCACTTCAACCTGAAACATATGAGTTCTTAGAAATCTCAATCATCCCCATTAATAGACATATAAATTTAAAGACAAGGATATACCCAAACAAAATGCACAAGTGTGAAATTGAAAACCTATCAAGCAGCTATTTACAGCATAATAAGTAACAGAAAAAGTTCAACGCCACTCAAGATCTCCCTTTCAAGACCATTATATCATATTCGCTAGAACTGAGCTTGGAAAAAGATACGTCCCACAATTACGACAATCTTCATTCTTACAGATAAATTACCTGATTAGAAATGAGTCATGAATAGAGAATTTAAGTATCACTAAGCATCCAGTACATAATTCATTATCTAGCCTACTAGTATACTCATTCCTCAATCGAAAAAGCCTTTGGTAAAGGTGAATGACAATTTCAAGCAATTAAGTGCAAACTCACTAATGAATACCCATAGCTTGGTAAGCTAAGAAAATTCCAGACTTGAAAAGGAGAAGTAATATGTAATACATCAAGGTTTTAAAATTCAGCAAATTTAGCCTAAAGCGTGCTGAAATTCAGATTTGAAATGGTTGACCAAATATGAATTGATCAATATTTGGATAGAATAAACTTGGCTGAATAACCTTGGAACACTTGGTAAAATTTGGAAAAAACTGGGATACGGAAATCATAAAAAAAAAAAAAAAAATTGCCTTTTCATATCTTAAATGTTAAAGTCCACCAAATTTTTTAAGATTTGGTTGAAATTCAGCTAAATTCAAAGAGAAATAATACGATGACTCAGAGCCACAAGCCTATGTTCATTTTCGCCCTGCCCCGTTGATGTGCTCCTAGCCTGTGGAGCTACATATTGGAATATGGAGTGTTTGTACATTCATGTCAACTTTCTGTGCTTGAAATACCCCGAATATAACCTAAAAGGAATGCTAAGATGTAGAGAATTTTCCAAAAAGTGATAGACACATATTAGACAATAAAAAATTTATCTCCAAATATAGAAATATCATGTGAACAAAGAGTGAATGGAAAGTGTCAGTGTCTCACACAAAGTAAACAAGTACAATGCTCCTATTTAAGTGTGAATGGTATGTAGCCCATGAGCTCCTCCAATATTGCATTCTCATACTCAAAGCCAACTGAACTTTCACATTTGACACCCGCAAGACATTTGCCTTTATCGTTGGAACCAAGTCAGGAGGAATTTCCACCAAATGTTGCCCACCCTTTCTGACTAATCAAGTAAGGACTTTAAGCATGACTTGGTGACTTCTGATGTTTCCTAACTCTCAATGACATCATAGAGTACGCGCTGTCAGAATACATTGTCTTGACATATCTTTTCTACGAGAGACAGACAGACAGACAGACAGAGAGACAGAGAACATGAGAGTGGAAGGACCCAAAACAGTCTACAAAGTTATCAAAGGCAGAGCAGAAGAAAAGAGAAGAGGATGAAGATGCAAAAGTGAACTTTCATGCCGCTTGAACACATGGGAAGGGAAAGGTAGGGTGGGGAAAAATAAAAAGAGAACACACAATTAAATTTCTATGCCATATAAAGAAGGCAGAGAGTATTAAGCAAAGAAAATAAATAAAAATAACAAGAACGCGAAAAGAAGACAATGAAAAGAGCAGAACCTTTCACATGTCTAGCACTATTAATTGATTCTCTCGTCTTACCCCCAGGAGGCCTATTAAAGGCTTTGCAAAATCCAAAAATACATGGGAATCCTCTAAGCACAAAAAGATAAAATGACTCCCAATATTCCTCAACCCCTAAAAGCATGTAAGTAATTGAAAATTACGAAGCACAAACACTAAAAGCTCCAAATATGATTAATTTATTAGGAATAATCAAAGTGCCATGCCATATACTTGTACCTCACAGGGTTTGCTGTCATATTAAGGTCCAACACGACTGAAGGACCATCTATTAGGATGCATTAAGTTCTCATCTTTCTAAACAAGCCAGTAAGGCATATTTTGGAGAACAAAATACTCCAGCTGGGAAGCCTGAGATGCAAGACTAAGTTTCATATTTCATAGAAGCCACAAATGAAGGGAGTTTACACAACACGCAATTTTGAATCCAGCTTCCAGGTATTCAACATTCCAATAACACTAGATAGACATCCTCAGAGTCAATACTATTACATAATAAAACAAGAACAGACATGAAACACACAGTTTATGCCATCTTGAAATTGGCAAGCGACGGAGTGTTCAATTTTGTACTGAGTTCTACATTCTAAAGCACATTGTCAAGACACTTGGAATTCCTTTCAAGGTTGTTTTCAACAAGAGCTACATTATAGACCAACTGAGCAGAATTTTTATTTTGACAGAGAAAAACTACAGTGCATTAAAAACCTATTTGCAAATTGGTGTTGGCACTATCTTGAAAGCACTCTTTTTGTTTTAAGTTGAGGTGGCCCTGATTATTTTGAGTGGAGAAAATATCCAAGGATGCATTAAATCACCCAAACCATGTGCATTGGTTAAATCGAAGAAGAAAGGAACCTGAGATTTCTGCTTTGTCCTGAACAACACTCTTATCAGTCTTATGAATGTTCCAATTATCAATGCATCAAAGTATATTACTCATAAAAAGAAAAAAGAAAAAAAAGACATAAGTATATCATATTAAACATGTATGATCATATATATCTATCTATATGTTGGCACCTCCAACATAGAAGACTATCAATTATTTATCACTTAAACTACCCAGAAGTATGACATATCATTGGATATCAACATTAGTACAAATAATCCTCAATATCTTCTAAATTCTAAACCTTTATGCCTATATCAATACTTTATTCCCAGTTTGTATTTTGCAAAATAGGTTCATCTACTCAAGTAATTTGCAAAAATGAAGCAAGGTTCTTAGTTGAAACATCAAGCAGCATTGACATGGAAAAAAATGGTTATCTGCCCAAGCATCCAAAACCTAAAAGGTTTAAATTCTTATGCTAATAATATCATTACAATTTTTTCAGCATCTTAAATTATTTTATTATGCTTTAGTAGGGCAACAACCTGGAGGGGTTGTACCCAAGCCCAACCTGATTTTATTTTCCCAAGGCTTGAACACTTTTCCTTTACTAGTGGGTCATTGGGCCTAAATTCCTCAGCCCAAGTTCAGTTCGGGCTGGGCCTGTGTCCTGACATAGACATTTACTGCCCAAGCTTGACTCTATATATACATGTGCATACGTATATAACATGTATTTCGTGTTGGACCAATATAAAGAATCCTTCTAACCCTCAACTGTCAGATTTTGCAGACCCAAAATTCCACAACTCACAGTTCAGGTTTCTCACTCTAAATGTTACACACTCAAGCGTCACATGCCGCTCTGCAAGCCCCATGTTGATTCAGCAATATGATTGTATCCCACAGGCAGCACGCTAGACTCCCTCCCTCGTATATATGTACATCAGTATGTGCATATCTAGATATATGTGTTCTGATGGCAGCAGTTGAAGTGTGTATGTATTTGTTGGTTCTTCCAATATACCAATGAAGCTTTACTTTATTTTCTTCTTTTGCTGAGCATTAAATTGTTCCAATACATTTTCTGTCCAACCTTTTTTTTCCCTTCTCATTTAGAGGGCATTACTCTTCAAAACTCATCTCATCTCTGCAAAAATTTGGTTTACAGGAGTCTTAGATTTTAGACGCTTGCAAGCTGGGTTGGTGTGTGGCAGTGCCACACACATTCTAATATTGGGCAACACCAGCCCGAGCCCAGGCTGGGATTTGGTTGGGCAACCAGAGCTGGAGTCCAGGCCTGGGCAGTCCCCAGTGCACCTTGGGCTGAGATTGGACAGGCCCCTAGCTTGACCAAACCAGCCCAAGTTGTAGCCCTACGCTTCAATAGGTCCATATGCCATTTAGCCACCATTCTTTTTCTAGAATTAATGGCTTTCTATCCTATTCACTTCACCCAAGGCTTTGCAAATGTCAAACCAGAGGAGAAAAGTTGCATGTCATACATGGAGGGACGTAGATGGTGTTAGTATCAGAGCAAACTCCCCTGCTTAAGATCAACAGTTCAATTCCACAACCTACCACTATAGAACACAACTTTTCCATTATTAAATTGCATGCCTAGCCAGAAACCTGGGGGGAAGGCATTCCTTGTGTATTTACACTCATCCCAATTACCCTCTAACAGTTCAAAAACTGAAGTGCACCTTTCTGAAAAAGCAGCATGTCAGCAGAACACTCTGGGTTGGAGGGAAGGCAATGCCTCAATGTATCTACCCTAAACTTTGATACAAGGATAGGAAGAGGGTTGGATATGATTCTTAGATCTATTTTGTGACTACTGCTTGGGAAAGAATGTTTGACGCAGGTCCACACCAAGTCCAGATTTGCACATGAGCATGCACACACCCACAAGCAGAATACCTGTTCAGGTTTAATGCCACAAGCTTCACGAGTAGTTTTCTCCAAATAATCTCTAGCAATGTGCATCTTCTCATCAGTGATATACCCAGCAATGGCAACGACCTCCATTCTGTCCAAGAGAGGATTGGGTATCATTTCCACAACATTTGCAGTACAAACAAACAGAACCTGCAATGAAAAATATAAAGCATAAGGCACAAATGTCATGAATCACCCTCTTCAATGTCATTTGAACTAACTCTGATGAATCAGCAAAATAGACAAGAATGCCAAATCACCAATTGCAGTGCAAGATCCTATGATGCATATGAACCAACACTAAATTGGTAAATCAACATCACTAGTTCAGACAATCAAAGACGGACAACAATGTGAACATGACACCACCGTTTTTGAAATCGAATTATACAGTTACTATGATTCACTGACATTTCATATAGTAGGGCATAAAATTTTACATCAATTTCCAGAACCATTAACCATTAGCTTGAGTAGTTTACATGCCAACCCAAAGGAGAAACGCAGGGTTCAGGCCCAGTTGAGATATAGGTGGGTGGGTGGGTGGGTGTGCATGGGGGTGTGTGACCCTGTCTGTTTCTAATTCCTTGGGAAAAAGAAAAAGGAAAAAGGAAAATGACATTTTTCTAATAAATAAACAAAAAGTTGGACAGATAAAAGATCAAAATTATCACATTTCAGAATTTAGTTCAAATGGCTCAAAGTCAACAGGAAATCTTGAATTGTAAATATCTTGGATTACTACATTAAGAAAAATACGCAGATATACAGAAATATGACTAAGAAACAATAGAGCAGCTTGATGAAGCTTGTTAGGTTCATATCTGCGTTCAGACTATTTAATGATGAAACTAAACATGCCAGAACACAACCCTATGAATTGGTAGTTCTGCAGACCACCTAGGAAAACAACAACTTCCACTTGTAAGATAAATTTCATGGATGGAAACCCAACAACAATGACCAACCTTTGATAAATCGATTGGAACATCAAGATAGTGGTCTAGGAAGTTTGCATTTTGCTCTGGATCAAGGAGTTCCAACATAGCACTAGCCGGATCACCTGCATGTCCCCTTCCCAACTGCCATAAGTAAAAACAAAAAAAGGTCATTTTTAAGATGCCACTAAAAATAATCATCATAAAGATTCAGCTTCATAATTGTTCTCCACACCCAAAGACAAACCATCCTGAACTACAAAGAGTACCAAGACAACAAAGCCATTTAGTTGTTGAGGTAATCAAACCAGCCATACAATACCTTGTCAATCTCATCAATCAGGACCAGAGGGTTAGCCGTTCCCACATTTTTCAGGCATTGAACCATCTTGCCTGGCATTGCACCAATATAGGTTCGACGATGCCCCTGCATGTAGTATGGGAAGTCAATAATGCAAAAGGATATCTGCATAATGACCATGTGTAATTTTACGTTTATCCCAGTTTTGAAAGTTAGGATCCACCTTGATTTCAGCAACATCAGACAATCCTCCTACAGAAAATCTGTAGAACTTACGGTTCAAAGCACGTGCAATCGAACGACCAATGCTAGTTTTTCCCACTCCAGGAGGGCCAGAGAGACAGATGATTTTTCCTGTGATTAATAAGGGAAAAATATCAACAACATCGTACCCAATTGTTTTAAAATGCAGAAAGGCAAAGCACACATGTGAAGAAGAAGAAGAAGAAGAAGAAGAAGAAGAGAGAGAGAGAGAGAGAGAGAGAGAGAGAGAGAACAGAGGATGGCCATAACTCTATAATTCAATAATTGTCAAAATTCTGGTAGTCTATTACACCGAGCCTTATATAAAATTATAGGGAGACCAAAATAAAAGGACAGTCCAGTGAGAAAACAAATAAAACAAAACAAAAATCCTAAACAAATTCAACCTCCTGAATAAATTAAAATTCCCAAAAACTAAGTTTCTTAGTTTTTGCCTCCTTTATGATCTCCATCACCATATAGCCCCTTCTAAATTTAAACACAAAACCCTGATTCCTAATCACTTTCTTCATTGACCACAATAGCCCCTACCATTCCTACTCAGCCCAATTCACTACAACGACCAGCCCCGCTTTACTGCAACTCTGCAAGCACTACCCTGATTCCTAATCACTTTCTTCAACTTAGCTCTCTCTCTCTCTCTCTCTCTCTCTCTCTCTCACACACACACACACACACACACACACGTGCACACAGAATATATACATATTGTAACTATGCAACAATCTAAAATTCGTTATGGAATCTAAGCCAAAGGTTTCAATAATATAGATAAAACATCATCGTGGTGATTAGGATTCTTTCTTGATTTCAAGAATCAGAGGTTGCAATGAAGATTGGGTGATCTTACATATGGTTTATCTTTTCTTAGCGTTGAAATGAAACAAACTTATAGTTTGGATCTTCACCACTGAGAACTGAATTAGAGCAACTAGAGCTTAGCTTAAGGTCACGGAATTGAGCAAAGTGTAGAGTTCTGCTTGTGTATCTCAGGCTGAAGTCTGTTTGGTAAATGCTAGCCAGACTCTACTAGATCTCAATCTGCTCCTAGGAAGAGAGAGAGATAGAGAGGAGAAAAACTACTTGCTTCTGTTCCAGATAAACAAAGAACACTAAGGAGGAAGTTAAGTGATGAAGATTACAAAGCGAACAAAGAAAACATTTAAGGCAAAAGGGCACACTTTCCAAACACCAATTTACTGCTAGTCCTTACTACTTTCTATATTTTTCTCCTCTCTCCTCTTTCTCTGTATTTTCTCATTGACTTTTGACCTTTGATTACTAATCGGCCATTTTTTTAAGAAGTTAGAAGCAGCTGCAAGCTTTTCGCAGCAATCCCCAGCTAACTGTGGAAAGGGTTTCAAGCTTTCCTCAGAAATCCTCAAGGTTCCCGACCAGAAGTGGAAGGTTTTTGAGCAAAATTGTGATGTTCAGGACAAAACATGCAGAAACAACTTCATTTCAGTCAAAACCATGAATTTCGCATCTCTGTATGGTTTTTGTGCCAGTTACTCACAAATCCAAAATTTCCAAGCAAAAATTAATATAAATGAAATTTCATATTTCTTCTCCAATAAGTGTGGAGTACAAGGCACACGGTAAAGATTAAACACCAGTTGGCTCATAGAGGCAGCCAACAAATAGAAACTAGTCCTGTACAATAGGCTGCTCTGTAGAACAGGTCCTCCTCCCCAACCCCAACAAACAAAAAAAAAAACTCAATTTGTCCATATTTAAAGTCAATCTATGGACTATTTTATTTGTAATCAGCAAGTGATACTGCATATATGTCTTGCAAAGATAATATATAAAATATGTAATTTCACTCAATGCAAAGTGACATAATCTAATTGAATGGGTCCACAAATTCAGGCACAATCAAAAGAACATAAAGATAGAATATCGAACCAACCCTGTGAGGTTCCTCGGAGCTTTCCCACTGCAATAAATTCCAATATCCTTTCCTTGACATCAGTTAATCCGTAATGATCTTCATCGAGAATTTTTTGTGCCCGAAGTACATCAAAGTTCTCATCACTGCATTTAAATCAGAAGCATAGAAGATAACTCAAAGGTTGTATTTGAGTTCCGTCAATAAGTTCCAGACCAACACTTTCTAATGCTTTTATTTTCATAAGCCAACAAAAGATCAGGTAAAAACAATTTTGAAGTCAAAGAAATCAATGGATGTGTCATCAGTACAAGGTTGAATTCAGAATAGCCAGAACTTGAGAGTGACATAGACAATTGGACTAACCATGCACCAAACAGTTTGTATAAGAACCTTTTCAAACTACTACTACTACTACTCATAGCAGTAGAAATAGTAGTAGCAGTGGTGGCAGTAGTAATGATGATGACGACTATAGTACAAGTGCTCAACATAGATTCTGAGTGTTCATAACAATGTGCATTTTTTATTACCAAAACTGGACTGCAAACGCCCTAAATTAATAAACCTCCATCAACAAAGCCAAAAGAGAAACCAAGTCAGGTTAGCACCTTACACCTTACATTCACATGCAGCTGAGTGAAGAGAATGAAGCTGCAGTTCCAGCAATGGCAATATGCTAAAGATCCTGTCCATTTATTTGTCCATAAAACTAAAATACAGACTGAAGTTTTTATAGTTCATTAGGAAAGGAAATTTACTTTAAACCAATAGTTTGACCTTGTAGCATAAACCTATGACGATCCATAAACCACTGCTGCATCAGCCTACATATTGTAGGACAGTATTACTTACTTTGTATACAACTTAAGACAGAATTTATTGCACCTACAAGGAATGAAGTAATATCGATACAAACAAGAAACCATTGAACTCCAAAGACAAAAAAGAACAAACATTGACAAACCAAAATCAAACAAGAGTTCCCATATGTTCTGTTTCCCAATATATAATTCTAAAAGGACAGAAGTAGAATGAAATCCCAAAGCAAAACAAACGTTGTGTGCAATAATAGAACCAAAAATCAGTGAAAGAAGCAAATTAAAATCCCGAAGCATTCAGAAAGTCTGCGTCAATAAAAGAAACAAATAATTTGTTTCTACCAAAATATGTAGGATAATCATAATTCAACAAATTATATGAATAGCTTTTCAAACTTGCCAATTTGAGCATGATGTCATTTTAACCGAATAGAAAAGGTTCCCAGGGGAAAATTAGAGAGACGAGTGGAAAAGAAACTGAGGTACAAACCTATAATTACCCCAAGGCAATGCCGTCAACCAATCCAGATAATTACGGGTCACATTAAATTCACTTGAACTGGCCTCCAACAGCTGAAGTTTTGTCAGTTCTTCTTCTATAACTTGCAATACATGAGGTGGGCATTTGTCCTTATTCGGCTCAATTCTTTCCCTAAACTTTGCTGCAGCAGAGGTACAAAAGAGAAACATGTCAAATCAATGCTGAAATGTAATTACATCAAGTCCAAAATACAACACTCAATTGAGGGTGCAAACAAGCCGACCCAAAGTAAAGTCATAGAGCTCAGCATTTTCAGCTGGCTCGAGCTCGACCAAATTCAGCAAACATGGTCGCTCCACTAAAAAATAATCCAAGTTACAAGCGTCACTCAATTTCACGACTGGATTAAAATATATGTGTGTGTGTGTGTGTGTGTGTGTGTCTAGCGCTATGAAGTGATTTTGGAAAGAAAGAAAACTATAGTGGTTTTCTAGGAGGGTTGTCATGTTCCTACTGGCCAAAGACCTGGCATAAAGATACTTCCAAGCAGAGGACACTTCTCAAAATTTCTTTCCACAAAAGTTCAAACAACAAAAATATAAATAAAATTTTTGGTCCAAAGAACCTGTCATGTGACCGGAAACAACTCTATCATTCCTTTTCAGAAGTCTGTATTCAAGTAATCTACACCTTCAATTATAACTTAACACCAGAACTCAATGTCTTCACAAAACCAGAACAAGGACTTTAATCAATGCCTTCATGAGCCTTGATCATTCAAAGTTGAGGATGGAATTGATTGAGCTCAACTTGTTTAAAAAATGAACCCCCCCACAAAAAAAAAAACCCAACCATGCCTCTGGTCCTGGGTTCGATTCCCCCTCCCCCTCCCCGGGATTTGGCCCTTTGATGAACCAAAAAAAATAATGAATTCATTTTTAAGTTTGGTTTCACCAAACCAAACAAGTTTGAACAAGCTTAAAACGAGAAAAGCAGCTTGTTCAGTTTTCAAACGTAATATTTCTCCAACTGAAGGTTGGATTGGCACTCAAAGTCACCTTGAGTCACCACATCACAAGATTGCGATCATATATGATGTAGCACAGCTTTGGGAAACTTGGTCCGAGGCCGCCTGCAAGTGTGTTTTGTGATGGGTTTTGGCTATGGAAAGCTGATAAGTTTAGGGTTCTAACATCGAGAAGAAAGAAATAAAGGGTTTGGACAGGAATAGGTCAGGATTGATTTCTAAAAGGCAGGTAGCAGAATTTATGGAATTTAGTCGCAAAAATTCTCTGGACAGCTACTGTTTTGAAGATTTTAGGTGTTAATTAAAGGGCCAAACGTAGGGGAATAGTTGAGGTCAATTGGCAATCAATAGGTTAGGGTTTGGGGGCTGAAAATGGGACTTTTCTAGGGGTGCAAACAGAAACCATAGAATACTAACTTCATGGAAGAGATAAAGTAAAAGGAGGAGAAGAAACAACTAGGAATTCCTCCCAGACTTACCTAGGAACTATCTCCTAAGAGAAGGCTGCACAATGCATCACACAGTTTCAAAAGCTTCATACAAATTCTCAAACTCTCAACTCAAATGAATAGCAATAAGACTATACAAGTGTGTATAGGTTGTTGGGCTCTCCTAATTCTACAGGGACGATGACTCCAAAATTAGAAAACTAAGAAATTTTGACTAACTAAAATATTTCAGACCTAATAAAGAGTCCATATAAGATGCAAAATGATATCTGACTCGTAATATTACCCAAACGATATCTGATTCACTAAACCACACTATCCTTGACTCTTAAAACCTAATAAAACATAAAAAGTCTGTCCAGCAGCATTATAACTCAAAAAATCCATTAAAATTAAAGCTCAAGTTTACCCTAAACAAGTTAATCAAACATCCAAAGCATGCTTCGTGTGAAATTCTAGATTTTCCCCTCTTCTTTTTTCCATGCTTGGCATCAATGTGGTATCCTCTGTTGTTTGTGTAAATAAAGTGTATGTAGGGTGTTATTTAACCCTAACACACGTAAGGTTTATTTATATTAGGCATAAGCCTTTTACCAGTTGTGTTTAACTAATGTGGGACTAAACATAACATAACATAACATAACATACTCTAACACTCCCCCTCGAGCTGGAGAATAAATATCAATAAGTCCCAGCTTGTTACACAATAATTCTAACCGTGGCTTAAACAAAGATTTAGTAAACATATCAGCTAACAGAGTGCCGGTAGACACAAAGGGAGTAACAATCACACCAACTGTCAGCTTCTCGTGAACCAAATGACAATCAACCTCAATATACTTAGTCCTCTCATGAAAAACTAGATTAGATGCAATGTGGATTGTAGCTTGATTATCACAAAATAAATTCATAGGCAGCTGCACATTGAATCCTATTTCCTCAAGCAAGGAGCGCACCCACACAATCTCACAAGTAATATGAGTCATGGCTCGATATTCGGCTTCTACACTAGATCGAGCCACAACAGTCTGTTTTTTACTCTTCCAATTGACAAGATTTCCATCTAGAAAGACACAATATCCTGTGGTAAATCGCCTATCAGATAGAGACCCTGTCCAATCAGAATCTGTGAACGCCTTAACACGTAAGTGTCCACTTGCCCAATAAAACAAATCACGCCCTGGATGAGCCTTAAGACACCTCACAAGTCTAAGTACTGCTTCCCAACGTAGAAGACTAGGTACAGACATAAACTGGCTCACCATACTGACTGCAAAGGAAATATCAGGATGTGTGATTGTAACATAGTTCAACTAACCAACCCAGCGGCGATATTGATCTGGGTTAGGGAGTAACTCCCTCTGATCAACACATAGTTTCACATTAGGATCAATGGGAGTCTCAACAAGTTTATCTCCCAATAGTCCAGTCTCTTGTAAAATATCCAACACATACTTTCTTTGAGACAAGCTAATACCATCTTTAGATTATGCCACCTCAACACCTAAGAAATATCGTAATTTTCCCAAGTCCTTAGTATAAAACTGCTGCTGTAGGAAGGTTTTCAACTCATCGATACCTTTCTGATCATCACCAGTTATAATAATGTCATCCACATAGACAATCAACAATACTTTTCCCTTTGTCGACGTGAGAGAAAAAACAGAATGATCTGACTCACTACGACACATGCCAAACCTCAGAACAGAATCACTAAACTTGCCAAACCAAGCTTTAGGAGATTGCTTAAAGCCATACAATGCTTTACGGAGGCGACATACCCGATTACGCTCCCCCTGAGCAACAGACCCTGGTGGTTGCTCTATGTAGACTTCCTCATGAAGGTCACCATGCAGGAAGGCATTTTTGTCATACAATTAAAATAAAGGCCAGCCAAGATTAGCAACAAGAGACAGAAGAATACGAACAGACCCATGCTTGGCAACGGGAGAGAAAGTCTCAGCATAATCAACACCATAAATCTGAGTATAGCCTTTAGCAACAAGACAGGCCTTATAGCATGCAACAGACCCATTTGGATGGTATTTTAAAGTGAACACCCATCGACACCCGACGGTAGTTTTGTCAAACAAAAGAGATACCAAGTCCCAAGTGCCATTATGGTGAAGGGCCTCATCTTCCATAGCCATCCACCACTCGAAAATAGATAAGGCTTCCTGGACAGTATTAGGAACAAATATGGACGAAACAGAAGTGACAAAGGCACGAAGGGAGGGACATAAGTGTGCACAAGAGACCTAACGAGCATAGGATGAGAAGTGCAAGCGCGAGTACCTTTGCGAAGAGCAATAGGAAGTGAAGCAAGAGAAGGTGGTGACGTTGGTTCTGAATCGGGCGATGGCTCAGGATCTTGCAACAAGGCGGTCGAGATGGGCGGGGGCGGAGGTGGTGCAGAAGGAACCTTCGGCTGATGAGTATATACCTGTAGTGGGAGCGGAGGAGCGGACGGAGAAGGAACCGAGGTGAGGATATAATGAGACGGATCCAGTGGGACAGAAGACGGGAAAAAAGGTAAGGACTCATTGAAGGTGACATCAGCATACACAAACTCAAGTCAGAGAGACGGAGAATAACACCAATATCCCTTTTAGGTCCGAGAGTACCCAAGAAAGACACATTTAATGGATTGGGGATCCAGTTTATCCCGCCCAAGACCAAGAGTATAAACATAACATGTGCAACCAAAAACCTTAAAAGGCAGAGAAAACAGAGAGTGACAAGGAAACAAAACGTCATATGAAATTTGACCCCCTAAGACCAAGGAAGGCATGCAATTAATGAGATACCCGGTAGTAAGAACAACATCGCTTCAAAAAGATTTAGGAACTTGGCGCTGAAATAAAAGGGCACGGGTGACATCTAACATATGACGCAACTTACGTTCAGCAACCCCATTCTGTTGGGGAGTGCAAGAACAAGAAGATTGATGAATAATACCATGGTCATCAAGAAAAACAGATAAAAGAGTACGAAAATATTCTGCAGCATTATCAGTATGAAGAATATGAATAGGAACATCAAACTGAGTTTTTATTTCCTAATAAAAAGATATAAAAATGGCATACAACTCAGAACGTGCTTTCATAAGATAAACATAAGTAAGACGGGAATAATCATTCACAAAAATAACAAAATACTGAAATCCAGAGCGTGACGGAACACAGAAAGGACCCCAAATATCGGAATGAACTAAATGAAAAGGACGCGACACACGACTCTCGACTCTAGGAGAAAAAGAAACACGGTGATGCTTACTAAATTGACAAACTTCACAAGGTAAATTAGTAACACGACTACAAGACGGAACTAAGCGTTTAAGATTTTGGAAAGACGGATGACCAAGGCGACAATAAAGCTGGTATGCAAAAACTGAGGACTAGAGGGCAACAGAAGGCGGGAGCTCGTCATCAGTAAAGTAATAGAGACCACCCAACTCAGTAACCCCACCGATCTTCCTCCCCGTTGTAAGATCCTGAAAAACACAGTAACCAAGAAAGAATGTGACAGAACAATTTAAGGATTTAGTAAACTTACTGACAGACAGGAGACTATATGGAAAACGAGAAACATGAAAAACAGAGTCCAAAAAAAGTGATGAATTTAAAGTAACGGAACCTAAACCGGCTATGTGAGAATTGAAACCATCAGCTAAGGTAATATGTGAAGACTGCCCAATAGGACGAGAGCCAGACAAAATAGCGGAAGCACCAGTCATATGATCATTAGCACCAAAATCAATGATCCATGGAGAATGAGAAGCAAGGCCAGCAAAGGAAGAACCTGTCTGAGCAAAGGTAGCAGTGGAGGATGGCAGAGGAGATGGTTGTAGAGACATGAGACGGTGGTATTCATTCTTTGAAATAGTAACCACACACGGAGCAGAGCTAGGTGACCCGGTAAACTGAAGCCCATCATGCTCAGAAACAGTAGCCTGATGTGCAAAAGGGTGGCCATTAAGTTGCCAACAACGATCAACTGTATGATTAGTCCCCTTACAATAAGTACAAAACCGAGAAACACGACCCCGACCACAGCCAGTAACTCCTGACTGCTGACCCATACGCCCAGAATCACAACTGGGACCAACAGAAACACGGCCACCTTGACCAGAGTCACGACCAAAACTACCACGTGCCCCTCCTCCAGACTCATGACCACCACACCCAAAACCACGAAAAAGAGGACCACTAGAAACTGAAGCAACGAAAGCAGACTGATCAGAAGGCAATGAAGACACAGAACTAGTATCAGATATAGAGACCTGGCAAAGGCGACTGAACACTTCACTGAGGGAAGATAACTCATGACCTCCTAGCAACTGAGAACGAATCGGATCATAAGACTTAGGCAAACCATTCAAGAAGCGAGTCACATAAAGAGACTCACTTTGTCAACGCATAACCTTAATATCAGTAGAAAGAGGCTGACAAATATTGAGCTCCTCACAAACACGACTGAACTTAGTATAATATGTCTCCAAAGAAGAGTCACCAGACCCAGAGTAAAATAGTCCTGATACAAATCAAAAGTCCGACGTAGATTATTAACCCCAGAATATAACTCCTGAGTTCGTTGCCAAACCTGTTTAGCGGTGTCCAAAGACATTAGTGCACCACTAATATCAAGCTCCGTACTATTCCACAATTTAAGGCGAATTTGGGCATCCTCAATATTCCAATGGGTAAGTGCAGTAGTGGCAATAGGAGCATCATCAGTGAGAAAATCATGTTGCTTGAAGCCCAAAAAAGATGTCTCAATAGATTTAGCCCAAATAACATAGTTCTTTCCATTCAAACGAATAACAGTGATGGAAAACATGTTAGGGGACCAGTGGTGAGAAACAACAGGAGTAGGAGAACTAGAAGTACTGAAAACAGCACTAGTAGTCATCTCAAATAGTAATGGAGGAGCACAAAGCCAAAAACAAGGGCTGAAAGAACTATTAACAAAATACCAGAGTAATCCCAGAAAAGAATAATCATGTACCAACTTCGAAGATCATCTAGAGCATGATAGCAGCCCCAAGAAGTGCAGGGAAAGAAGAAAACAAGCCCAAATCAGTCCCACAGGCAAAGTCGTCGATGGAAAAGAGCCAAAAACAGCCTACCGAACCAACAAATGAGCAAGAAAACACCAAGGAAGCCTCGACAATAGTAAATCGGCACCCATAGAACAAGATTCAAGCAACCAAAAGCCTGGGTAATCGCGCAAACAGAAGATCGAAAAATGGGGCTAAAAAATTCCAAAAAAGCTTCAAAAATAGAAAACTCACATCAAATGGCTCCAAAAAAATTTCGGAAAAATTATCATAATATCCAGAAGGTGAAAACGAGTTGGAGTGGAGCATCCCGAACTTCAGACGATCAGCTAGGGCTGACGTCAGCATGACGGCCCTAGAAAATGGGGTGGTTATGATGATCAGTCTACTCCAACGTGTTCTAGGTGTCGAGTTTGGGTTTTGAAGGAGAGATTAGGGTCGAGTTATGGTCGAGTTAGGGTTTCGGCAGTAGCTGGCGTGGTTGACAGTGGCTGGCATGGTTGACAGTGGCAGTTATAGAGGATCTAGACTAGGCTCTGATACCATGTTGTTTGTGTGAATAAAGTGTATGTAGGGTGTTCTTTAACCCTACCACACGTAAGGTTTATTTATATTAGGCATAAGCCTTTTACCAGTTGTGTTTAACCAATGTGGGACTAAACATAACATAACATAACATACTCTAACACAACCCTTAAAGAGTGTAGTAGTCTACTTTACAAAATCTTGTATGTACATGACTAATGACTTGATGGAAAATCCATACCATCTGATCTAGAATCTAGTAATATTTTTTGTTAATCCAGATACGATAAGTATTTGTCACAATAAGGAAGGATCGGAAGAAATAACATCATCCAATTTGATTAACAGCATGACCTTCAATGTCTTCAAGTGTTTGCTGCACGCACTGTTATGAATGTTGATTGCAGGAGTGTTACAGACACCTCTTGTGCAAGTACCAAGTGACAAGAGGGGAAAGCTTCCTACAATTATCTAGTTCTGATGTAAATGTACCAGAAAAGAACTAACCAGAAAGTGCTGTTTTGTCATCTGTCTCCAGCCCCAGTTCCTGCAGCAAGGCAAACAGATTTATATTCAAATAAGGCTCTTATTTGATATGAGCGAATTTAGTGAACCAGCTTAACAATTCAAAAGCTCCCTGTTAACATACTGTTCAGCATAAAGAGTATGCTGCTACAGTTTCACACACCTTCTTTATGGCCTTAAGCTGCTCGTTTAACAAGTAACGGCGCTGCTCGCCGCTTATTTTTTCTTCAATTGCTTTTGCTATTGATTCCTAATAATACACAGAAAAACTAATGAACAAATTGACATTCAACAACCATGGACAGCTTTGACATAAAAATACTAGCAGCTCATACCTGAATCTTACTGATCTCCATTTCTTTCTTCACTAATTCCAGAGTAAGTTTTAACCGTGTATAGACCTGATACGGAAAATATTAGAGAGTTATAATATCTATGAATGTAAATAATATATAAATCATCCTCAGGGAAACACATTTTTTGTACATCTTTCATGGATATATTGGGAACTCATCCCTCACAAAATAAAAATATTTGTTCAGAAATGTCTTCGTAACATACTTCACATCCAGATGAATAGAAGACAGCAAAAGAGATGTCTCCACTATCTGTATGCTTGTGTAGTAATTAGGAAGAAAAACTAAAGCAGCTATTCCTCAATTGTCACCTAGACCAGCTTAATTGATTTCAGCTTGAGGCTATGTTGAGCAATGGAATTCTTCAAATATTTCATATCTCTGAACACTATTACCTACCTTATCGTTTTCCGTGGTCCTTGAGACCTTAAAAAACAAACAAATCAAATTCTAACAGATGGGTTTGTTGAGGCTGAATAACCCCCTTAATTTACGATTTCCTTTTGCAACAAAATTAATTATTCTCCGAGAGAAAGAGACTTGGGAGTATAACTCAGAGGTAAGGCGGAAAAAACTGAGGAATAGATGTTTTCCTACAGAATAGAAGAATAACATTGCAAACAATTGTAAAACAGCAATAACAAGTTTTTCTATACAAAGAGAGCAATAAGCTGTGTATCTTTAGGCAAAATAATATATATATATATATATATATTTTATGAACAAATCTATATCTGTCTATATACAATATAGAAAAGGAGGTCATGATCGCTGGTTGCGACAAGTGACTTATTTTAAGTGGCTCTTTAAGTTTTGTTAATAGCTTCCCTCTCAAAAAGAATAAATGGTCTTTTTAAGTATTTGAGCAATCCCTTTGGCTAATTGAATTTATTTTTTTTAACTACGGATCATTGTAGTTATTTACTTCATGTATTTTGTAGCAGAAAACTTATAGCACTATACATTGGATCCATTGAATTACAATTGGTCTGTAAATATGTGAGCTGCCTCTTAGGCTCACTGTATTCATTTTTTTGAATTTTGGTTCATTGTATTTCTTTAGTTCATGTATTTTATAGAACAAAACTTACACCACTATACATTGTATCTATTAAATTCATGTGAAATGTATCTTTTCTATCTCAATAACTCCTTTAACAATTCATTTAGATACATGAACTATTGCTAATTATGACACTTCTTTGAAAAAATGTTAATTAAATCATCCCTCTTATCAAAACTATCACTGCCAAAAATTCTGGAAGAACAACATTTTCCTAAAAAAAAAAACCATTGGAATGTTTTATTTAGTACTGTTAATGTGTGGAACAGCATTCAAACAAGGACAATTGTTTTGTTAGGACTGAACAAATACAAAAAGTTCAAAAAATTAAAAACAAATGCACGGGTCTAAAACTAGTTAATTGTATAAAGTAAGACCAACTTAAGGGGGCAAACCCTTCACAAAAGCTAAAGCAAAGATAAGCAGTCTACACATCTACAGGAATATACAAATTCCCCAAAAAATCCACAAAAGAAGATCAACAGAAAGCTCTAGAGTCTGACATCGACAAAATAGAGAAAGGAGAATGATTCCCTCCAAACAGTGAGTCATACTTCCTTCAAAAGCTCTTCGGTTCCTCTTACGCCTCTCTCTCTACCTAGGGCAACCACAACCCCAAGAAGTCAATAAAGTCACAACAGAAAAAGGCATAAGTCATAAGTCATGACCCACTCCATTTCAAACAAGGAGAAAATCCAGCTCCAAACATCTCTGGCCACTAGGCAGTGAAGGAGGAGGTGGTTTACAGATTCTGCACTTCTCTTGCACGTATAGCACCACCAGTCCAAAATGAACAACTTCCTCTTGCTTATGTTGTCAACCCCAATAATAGCCTCCAAAAAAGCCGTCCATGCAAAGAACCACCTTGGCGTGTGTGTGTGTGTGTGTGTGTGTGTGTGTGTGTGTGTGTTGGGGAGGGGGGTTTGGCCGCTTCAACTCCTTCCAAGGAAAGGATATATCCCCATGTCCACAGAGAGTCCAATAGAACGACCAGACCAGAAAGGATCAGCTTTCCACAACAGTGAATCCCCAAGCTGACATCGATTCAACCTCCCAATCTTGCAGACTCATTCAAAACTGAGGCAACCAAACAATCTCCCCTGAGCTATATTACGAAGAATCCCATATTCACCCCTTTAATATGGAAAAAATTCTGAAGTTCTGAAGTTCAATATGATTTAAGAATTTATTTTTTCAAATTACCAGTATCTAAACCATTGTCATAGGCATCTATTCATCTCCTTCCAAATGCACTACATAACTGAAGGAGGGGCCACTGTCCAGACTAATAAACTACTATGAGGCAAATCTTCAGGCCACAACCAACAAAACAACTCAGCTAGTTCACTACTTGGAATAATAGATCACTCTAAAGCGGGCAAAAATGGAAAGCCAGAATACATGACCTAAGACTGAGAGGTAATGCAAAGAAGATGGAATACAGACCACAGTTTACTTCTAACACGGTAAAATCTACAAGTGATAGTAGACTGTAAAGCATTACCCCCAACAAAAGCTTCTACTAAGTCAAATTCTTAATCTTCAAAGCTAAGTAAGGTATAAGATAAGGCACAATATTCCAAGTCACCTTTCCCTTCCTCTTACTTTTGTGTCTGCCAACCATTCCAATGCATTCAACCCATGCACATTCCATATAAATTTGAAGTTCCATGGACTAGAGAACTTCTTACTGCACGTTCTAACTGACCAATTTCTTCCACCTCTAGAAGATGTAATTCATAAATAATAAGGTAGACTAGTTTTTTTAAGCCCTCCTGCCTCATACTATTTCTACCAGACCAACTTATACTTCATTAATAAAGAACTCCAGTTCTTTTCAGCTCTCTTCCCCCTCGCCATATCCTTTAGTTGCATTAACAAAGCCTAAACCCTACTGTTGGACCCTCAAACAACACGACCAACTACCTTTAAAATATGAAGCATGGACATGCCAAAAAGGCAGTTGTCGTTCGACACGCATCAGACACGTATATGCCTTAGACACGACTGAATGTGTTGGGCACGCCACGTGGCACGTCCAATTTTTAGTGCTCCTAGACACGTCTAACAAGGTTGGAACATGCGTGTCCCTTAATCTGACATGACCCAAACAAGCATTGGCAGACCAACAAGGGGGGCAGGCGGCGGCCACTGCCCCCCCTGAGTTTTGAAAAATTACTTTAGGTCATATATTTTTGAGTATTTATGATAAAATAGGTGTATTGACCCCTCCAAAGTTTTGGAAAATTTTCTCAGACCCCATATACTTTTGAATGCTCATAATAAAATAGTTATATTCCCTCTCCAAAATTCAAGTAATTTTACATTTCTTCTCCCAAATCTAAGTAATTTTGATTGCCCCTCTAGTTTAGAAGAAAAAAATTAGTGCGGAAGTAATGGGGTGTATTGCCCCTCTGGGTCTTGTTGCAATTTCGAAGAGTAACATTTGGCGGCAAAAATGAAAAACTCGAAAGTGTGGGAGTCCAAAATAAAAAAGGACAAATTATGGATAATAATTAGTTCAAAGCCCTCTCATTCTCATACTACTATTTCTTGGACTGGATACACATAGAGCTTTAGAGCATTGATATGAGTTTGATGGCCACTGGTGACCTTCCCAACCACTGGATATGTCAACTAGTAAGTAGATGCCGGCAACTTTTTCTTCTTTTTGCTTATTTTACAATATAGTTGAGGTGTATTGCATTTTAAGATTAAAATTTTGGATCTAGACTTGGGGTATTGGACCAGAACAAGAAGAGGCCAAACTGACAAACACTATAGAACTGAAGTAGGCACCGTTGACCCTTCATTGTAGGGGCATTGCAATGGTTTGATATTTGTGTTTCTTGTTTTATTTTATGACTTCGAAAATTACATTCAATCTCTATTTTTGAAATGTGTTGGAGCCCTCAATTACACTTAGGTTTTTAAAACGGTTTATGATTGATGAAATAATGTTTTTTTTATGATGAATGATGTTTAAATTATGGATTAAATAGTGTGTTTCATATTGAATTGGTGTTTTTTTCATTATTTTTGGTGGTTTGTAAATATTATATTCATATACATGGCCAATAAAAGTATATAAAAGATACTTTTTGTCGTATCCTCACATCTTCAAACTCCTTGGCCTTTGTTACCTTTTACCTAAGCATCAAATTCACCACTCCCCAAAAAGTAGCTCTTCATTCATTGTGATACCCCTTTCGAGAGCAAACAACAAAAATAGTTTCCCAAGTGAGATTCTACATCACCTCAGCTAACATAAGTTGTTGATCTGCCAGATCCGCTTAACCACCAACTTCTGCGTTGTTCTTCTTTCATCACAAACACAACCAAACAATTGATCAGTCCCCACTCCTTCCCCCCAAAATATCACCCAAACTCACAGTTTACATTTTATCTTCACGGGAAATAAATGCCTATGCCCTTCAATACCAGTCAGGAGGGACTTAGTAGAAGTCTTAGTCAATGAGCCAACAATGTAACCCCATCTCTTCACAAAAAAGAGAGAGAGACCCACTCCCCCATTATCACAACATCACGAAAATGCACTTGCATCAAACACAACCAACACTTCAGTCCCCACTCCTTACCCCCAAAATGTTGTCCCAACTTGCAGTTTACACTTTAACTTCCAGGGGAGATAAATGCCTTTACCCTTCAATACCAATCAGTAGGGACTAAGCAATAGAAGTCTTAGTCAAGGAAACAACAATGTAGCCCAACGTCACCCAAAAAAAATAGATGCTCTCCTCCATTATCACCACATCATGAAAAAACACTTGCATCACGTTAAGTCACCACTTGACCTAAAAACTTAAGCTATTAAGTAAAGGTCCCAACAATGCATATCAAGCTCTCCAACATCCTCTCTTACGTGCAACCCCGTCTCATACGTGGAGATGCAACATATAAAGATAAAAAGAAAACATAATGCAATCGGGGAAACAAATTCATAAGGAAAGACTTGAACCCAGACTTGTTCCCAACCATAGCTTTAATATTATGTTAAGTCACTACTTGACACAAAAACTTAAGCTATTAAATAAGGGCCCCAACAATGCATATCAAGCTCTCCGACATACATCAAACACCATTACCCAGTGTCCCACATAGCAGGCTTAAAAGTGGATAATATGACTGACAAATGTATTTTTTGTTAATTATATGCTTATAGCCCATAAATAATGATCACCAGTATACCATAGGGCAAGCCTAGCTGCAACTAGCAACAGTTCTTCCTTTGTACTTTGTACATTCATGCATTTACTTTAAGCCTAATAGCAACCCTATATCATATCCACTAAAAGCTGGAGAAAAGTCTCCCAGGTGTAAGTTCAGTTTTAAAAAGTCCAACCAAAGAAAAAAAGAAAAAATATATATACATAACAAATGCTACTTACATCTAGCTCTTCGAGCACTTGCTGGCATTGTAATTTGTTTGCACCAGATATTGCTGCTCCAAAATCTGCTAACCTTGAATAATTGAAATCGCCTATATGCTGCAAATTTTGAACGGGGGGAAAAGGAAAAAAATATTTTCATTACTGAGATAATGCAATGAACCGCTCCCTTCAGCAACAAGGGAGTATATCAAGTATCGACCACAAGATTGATTGGAATATACACAAAAGGAAAGCTCCAAGAAAGAAAACCTTTTCAAGAATTGTGAAGAAAAATACTACAATATTTCACTTTTTTTTTGGGTGGGGGAGAGCTAGAAAATAGCTAATCAGCATGAAGAACCCCACTCCCAAAAATTCTAGAAGAAGGCCACACCTGTGTGTAAGTTTGAGCATGATCTCTCCAAAGGGAGCTAGTCTTCAAAACATCTCTCAAGGTTGATATAACTTCAAATGATGTTGCCTTTATAACATCATCATCTTTATTATATGGCTTATCCTACAACATAGAGAACAACCTAATAAGATAAAAGTTGTAAAAAAAAATCTACAATTTTATGGTACCTTTAACTCTAGAATCTAGATTAAAGCCAACCACCCAATGGGAGGAGATTAAAAAATAGGGCATGCCTTAAGATGATCAACTTTGACTGTAAGAGGATCCTCACTGACCTGCACAGAGAATGATTACTTCAGTATATGAAAATTTTTATCTTATTTTTGACAAGTGATCTAGAAACATTGCATGAACAAGATGTTAAATATACCACACAAAGATAGACAAAATTATAGATGGGAAAGATAACTGGATGCATAAGATGCATGGACTGAGACACAAGGAGTGCTACAGATAATACAAATCCACAGGACACCAAGAGGAATTTCCACTCACCACCTCCGTTAATCGAAGTCGTCTGTGACCAATAAGAACTACCTGGTCTCCTTGAATACTTGTAATCTGGTGTATCATATTAGCATAAAACAGTATTAATCATGGATAGGCATATATTACAATTGCATTTCAACTCAATCAATGAATTTAAGACAGAACTAGTAACAACAGTAGTGAAACAATGAGCTACCTAGACTTAATGCTAAACCTTAAACAATGAGTTGCTAAACCTTAAACAATGAGTTACCTGGGCCAGTGTACCAACTTCATGAAGGCGGTTAAACAACTCTTTTCCTTTGAGCTCATATATGTTTTTGTCTGTGTCTGTACCAGAAGCCACACTAGGATCACTCCCCGGCTCATCCTTAAGAAGGAAAGCTCCAGCATATGGGGCTTGTCGTTTTCGACTTTCCACTAAAGCTGCTAGTAATTTAGGATCCTGTAAGGAAATATATACACAGGCAGAGAATCCATAGACAAATTATTACAAAGCGAAACTCAAATAATAATTAAACAAGGTGCTGCTAGCATGGTTTCTCCTTTTCAATATTCTTTTTGATGGAAAGGCTAGTAGTATGCAAGGCCACAATTGATTAATCGTAGTAACTGCCAGCCTAACAAGTTTGTCTAACGTTGTGTTACCATAATACTCTACTACCCTAGCGAATTATATTTTTGGAACGGCTTTCCGACAAGCCCCATATGTTTTTGTCTGTGTCTGTACCAGAAGCCACACTAGGATCACTCCCCGGCTCATCCTTAAGAAGGAAAGCTCCAGCATATGGGGCTTGTCGTTTTCGACTTTCCACTAAAGCTGCTAGTAATTTAGGATCCTGTAAGGAAATATACACGGGCAGAGAATCCATAGACAAATTATTACAAAGCGAAACTCAAATAATAATTAAAAGAGGTGCTGCTAGAATGGTTTCTCCTTTTCAATATTCTTTTTGATGGAAAGGCTAGTAGTATGCAAGGCCACAATTGATTAATCGTAGTAACTACCAGCCTAACAAGTTTGTCTAACGTTGTGTTACCATAATACTTTACTACCCTAGCGAATTACATTTTTGGAATGGCTTTCCGAAACATGGTACTCTAGCGTTCCAAAACTGTGAATTTAGCGATCCAACGCAATCCCAAACTTTTTTCCTATTTATACCGTTAAAGGTCACCTAAGGAGAAAAAAAATCAATTATAATGAACCAAAATATAGGAAGAATAGAATTTTGGCATAACAATATATAAAAAAATGTGTCGTAATACTCCTAGAATGTGTTTTCAGATGAAATGTCCAATTGTTAATGAAAATTCTTCTAAAACTACCTTCATTCTAATAGTATACTTTATACAAGTATACTCCTAGCGTACCATATTTTAGAACATGTAGCGTACCACATTCCCGTTCCCGTTTCATGTACTAGAACAATTCAGGTTCTAGGTAACATAGGTCTAGCGTTTTCATGCTTTCAATTCTTCCAAAATTAAATTTACCGAGTGATTCCATTAACATTAGAAATTATCATGAAATCTGGCAATCTGAATCACCAGATGCTGGCTTTTCAAACTGCAGAGGTAAAACCCAAGAGGCAAAATAAGACAAAGCACCATGAAATCTTTTAGCAAACTTCAAGTTACAATTTTAAGGGAGATCATATAACTATCATTGTGTGCCACTGAAAGCAGTGGCCATTTATGTAATTTTTCCATTAATTCATCCCTCACAAACTTTAAAAAAAAATTTATTAGAGGAAAAAATAAATTTGGTTACCACACCAACCGTAATAGTAGGACTCCTAAGTATTAACAGTATACAATTTCCTTATTAATGAACTAGAGGTAAGAAGCCAAACCTTCACATATATTGGCATGTAGAATCCTGGAAATAATGGTCTATGAGGCAATGGCAATGCCAAAACCTGCATAGTGGAACAATACAAAGCATGTCAAATATACAAAGTAACCAAGAATGACACTCCAACAATGATGCAAGAGAGCAATTGCTATCTGCTCCAAAGTTGCAAAAACCCTGCGCACAGGATGTAAACAGGAATTACAAAACTAAGATAGTTACTAAATAGATTTAATTGGGGAGAAAAGAGAGAGGGAGAGGAGGAGGAGGAGGAGGAACCAACTCCCAGGAAGGAAAGAGATGTTTGGAGACTACAATATATGAATGCCACGGTTTGAATGGGTTGAACAAGATGGCAGTAGGTATTAGAGAGGCTTACAAGGAC
The DNA here is from genome assembly GCA_033060915.1 of Euryodendron excelsum. Taxonomy (NCBI): domain Eukaryota; kingdom Viridiplantae; phylum Streptophyta; class Magnoliopsida; order Ericales; family Pentaphylacaceae; genus Euryodendron; species Euryodendron excelsum. The sequence goes on from CM065379.1 coordinate 40,044,654, forward strand.
ATCACATTCGTGCATCCTATCAACTTAGATCAGATGGCAATACTTTGGAAACTTCCGCCACTTAACCATATGTATATTGGGTAAGGTAGAAAGATAAAATCTCAAAAAGAATTAAAATCTCATCAGAATCAAACTGATGCTGTAATTGGTCAGACAAGTGATGCCATTTAGCAAAGAAAAAACCCAATTGTGTGGCTTGACCCTCTGTATCCAACATTTCCAAACTGCAGAATAATAGAACCTCTCTCACTTCTATTATGATAACATAATTCTATGACACTTAGGGGACACCCCATTGGCTTAGGCTGCATTCCCCCAATAAAGAGACAAGTTCGAGTCCCATTTAGTTACCTATCAAAAAGAAAACTTGAGAACATAGTTCTACAAGCACGTATAGTAATTCTACTAAGAGCTGCAGTTGGGAGCCTAGCACCACGAGATAATAGTTACATTCTAAGCAAAATGGGAAAATTAACCTCAATAGATCATTTTCGAATTTGTATATTTTTTTCAATGAATTTTTCATTGCCAACAGCTCCCAAAAATGACAAAGAATCACTAAAGTAAAACTAAAACTTGTTCAGTCAATTAAAAAAATGACGGAAAAAGAAGACACACGATGAAAAAACCAAAGAGATAATTGTCCTTTTTTTAGTAGCTAGAATGGTTTAAAATTCAAACAACAGTATAACTCCGAATTTTGCACTGTTCATTATTCTGCTGGTTTCAGACAATTTTGATTAAAAAACCAAACCAACATGCTGAAAAATATTTCTTAACCGTGAGATAATCTTCGGGTCTGAATACTGTTGGGACAATGGCGGAAGAAGTCTTCGATTCAGCTTCTTCGCCTTCGACCCGCTTGGCCTCGGTCGCGGCCTCGACTGGCTCAGACCCATCGGTCGAATCCGAACAGAAAAACAATCTCTGACACAAATTAGGGTTCCGCCAGTTGGAGCCTCTAAGTGACCCCAATACCCGCAGCAATGGCGAGGTCGACTCTGTCCCGTGGCGGAGATGGGAAGGTAACGTGGAAGCTGTGGTGTGGAATCGACCTCGTAGACACGAGGACGATAAGGCCTTCAACATGGGTGGTGGCGGAGGCTGCCAATTGAGTGCCAATATTGGTTCTTTCACTTTGTATGTGTTTTGGGACTAGGTTGTGCAGTTTTAATTTAATCTCTTAAGAGTCAAACCGCCATTGATGAGTTTGAAGAGGAAGAAGGCGATTTTTGTGACTAGGCCAAAACCCCCACCATAAACCCTTGTGTCGGGTGTGTTTCCGATACTGTACTTATGTTTTGTTTAAAGTACGGATTTGCCCCCAGTAAAAATGTTTAAATGAATTAATTAACTAGATGGCAATCATGTTTTTAGAATGCTATTCTTGATAATAGGTTTTTTTCGGGTTTTTTTTTTTTTTTTTTTTTTTTTGGCTAGTGGAATGTTTGAGCCAATTTGTACGCATTTCAATTAATCGCAAGTCTAAGGTTCTCTTATTCTATGCAAATCAGATAATTATTAAATCAAAAACTCTAAATGTGACTCAAAGAATTAATAGTACCTTAAGAAGTTTTGAACTTAAGATTTTAAAGGAAACAGACTCTTAAATTTTAAGTTTTGACCACCAAACATACCCCTTAATATTTTGATTTTTATTTTGTATTTGATGATCCCCATTATAAATTTTGAACCAGTAGTAGTTGTTGTGCCAACTTCTGAATAAACATTTGTTCAGTAAAAATTTGGATTCAAGTCACCACATTCTCGACTTTTCAAGACCATCACGCACACCTTTACTGGGGTTATTTTGATGTGTACTATCCATCAATTAAAAAAAAAAAAAACCTAAATTTATGATACTTAAAATATATAAAAGGAACCCAATATAAGATTGCAAAAGCTTTTATATGAAATCTTAATAAAATATATGTTATTTTGTATTTTAATACTACAATAATACACGTGGTAACCAATTATAATTCAAAGACTAGCCACTTTAGTTTGGAGATTTAATAAGAATTTATTCCCCAATCACCGGTTCAAAAATTAGAGTACAATTCGTCTATTTATTTAAAAATATTAGGTTATAGAGTATGCGTGTATTGTAAAGCGATGCACACATTCAAAATTTACCACAATCATAAATAAAATGGCCAGAAAAATAACTAGAACAATTTGTTTCACTTACCAAACAAAAACAAAAGGTGGCTTTATTGCCAGAGCTGGCTTTTTGTATGGCAGTTTTGGGTAAATTGGCGAAATTGCTGTTTAGTTTCTTTTTTGGTCAAACAATAGCTCTTTAGTTATGATTCTTGATATATCACGTAAGAGCATTTTAGCTATTTCCCTCAAAATTTGTATGGAACAAGCCAACGAGATAACTGAAAAAAAAATTATAGAACTGTTTGTTTTAAGAGAAAAAAGTTCGTGTCCATTTTATAAAATAAAAAATTAGTCTCATCTCAAATAAATTAGGTTGGCATTTTATATTGGTTGTAAAAAAAACAATCAAATTAAGTTAATATGTTTAATTCTAGTGAAAGTGGACTTTCATGAGTTCAGCATATTTATGGAACACATCTGGTTTTGTATTTTAAAACTCATTTCATTTTTAGTTGTGATACTTAGAGACATATGAAAATTTTAAAAATGCAACAAATGAAAATTAAAAAAAAAAAAAGCAATTGTGTTGATGCCATATTTTATATTTTTCTTTAAAATGAATAGGAGTATTTTAAAAACAACTTGTTACACCTATTTGTAACCTCTATTTGTTCATTTTCACTAATATAAAGATTAATTAAAAAATACAAAGGAATACATCATCCAAATGGATGGCAAAACACTAGGTTTAAGCCCACTCTTGGCCTCCCAATCTTCATCTATTTTTTTATTTTTTTTTTGGCCAAACAGTTCATGAATATGATGTTTTTGCAAGTTTTTTTTTTAAAAGAAAATATGAACAAAAGAAAAAAAATGAAACACACTGAACAAGGTATCTTATTCAGAGTTGCATTTTAACTATTCTTATATCATATGAGTTTGAATGTTAGCATATTTGCTTTTAGTACATTGAAAAAGTAATTACAACATCATGTTAGTTAGTCTGAATATATGCTAGTGGGGAGGGGATCAATTTGTCGAGTGTCAAAGGATTAAATCTCTTTAACTTAGTTGAGCGAGCTCTACGTTAGCAACCCAACTAATGATGCTCACCATATCATCCTTGACAAACTTTATTGCAAGAGCACATATATCAAAATACAACGTGATTTTTGCTCTTTACCTCGAACTTTTTTTCACAGCCTGATTGGAACTTGAGGAAAGAAAGGAAAATGAATGAAAAGTAATTATTTTCACTACTTTCTCTTATTGGTTTCTTGCTTTAGAGGAAAAGGAAAAAAAATTCAAATTACTTTTCCTATAATTTCTCTTCTACTTTTTTTCCCTTCCCCAACAGACTTTAGTTTAGTAGTTTCAAGGCAACAATGAGTTGCACAAGAGAACTTCAACTTTTAGAGTCAATAAAAGACACAATAACACAACGAAGGTGACCCTTGATTTTGGGATGGTAAGAGTCTGCTGGTACGAGCCATTCTTTTTCTTTTTTTTTTTTTCGTTTTTTGTTTTTTAACCTTTCTAGCATCTGTTGGCACTTGCAATGAATTCATAGGTCAAATTTGTAACTACACTCCCTTTTGAAAGAGAGATATATATGTATATATAATACATATATATATATATATATGTATATTTGGCACTTGCAATGAATTCAAAGGTCAAATATAAATGTAAAGAAATACAATGCTGTTCTAGAAAAGGCAGTGGATGCAAAGTCTATTCTAGATACTTTTATTTTTTTTTTTCTTGACAAACAAGTTAGGTATGTAAACACTCTCTAACTTCATCTCTATTATCACATTATTTTAAATAAAATTTCATATACAAATTTTATAAGATTTTCATATTACTTTAACTCGAAGCTTCCAATTAAAAAGCCTTGCACAGAAGCACACACAAATACAATTATAACTAAAGACTCATTTCATCCGAACTAGTATGGCCGGCTACGTACTATACTAGTCAAAACGGTAAATAGAATATCTAATTTTATTTTGGGTCTATACCCATTTTGTATCAGACCATTTCGGTTTTGTATTATTTTCAACATTATTTGGTCCAAATCCAATCTCAAAATTAAAATTTCATTTTTCACAAAATTCTTTTGCATGGAAATAGTCATATTCTAATAGAAACCTGATGCTTTCGTATTATGCTCCACAACAACAAATACAACATGCATAGTTATAATCTACATCAAATCAACATTTATCAAAAGCATAAACATATTTGTTTGCACATTATTATCTTTTCAAACAAATTGACCTATCGTTAAGTTTCCAATTTACATCTCTTACTATTGTGATATAAATATACAACTAATTAGGCAATTATGGTTTAAGTGAAAAATAACAAATATAAAAATACAAATAGAAAGAAATCTAGAATGGCATATGCATTGACTTTCAATATTAAATCTCAAAAAGTCAAATTTTGCACATCTTTAATTGTTTTTTTTTTTTACTAATTTTTTTTCTGAATAAATGAAGGAGAAGTAGTGTTGCAAATTTAATTTCTCAAGAACAAAATGTTTAATACTTCTAAAATTGTTTACTATTTAATATAAATTACATATATTATGTACCGTAAATTTTATTTGTAAATACACATATTTTTGATAAATATTTAATATTTATAGTAATAATTCAACGCAAAAACATTACATTGATCGAGAGTGACAAATGGTAGCCAGGCACACAACATCAGCTGGGAAAGAATACAATTGTTCATATTATTCAATGGAAAAAGTAAATACAAATTCTTCAATATTTGCAAATCGACAGAAAAATAAAAACAAAAGCTGGGAAGACAAGAACTATAGAGTAAACGACGTCAGATTCCCGAGTATTCGTTCAAACAAAACGCCGTCGTCTCATGCCTGTATTTCGTCACGGACCGTTAGGCCACGAAATACGCAAAAAGAGAAAAACCATCTGCCTATAAGATAAGCATCGACGAAAGATTCCTCCACCCTCCTCGGTCCTATATAAAAGCCCAACCTCGTCCGTACAATCCATCTCTATCCCCTCTATGTTTCATTGATTCATTCTTATCTCTCTCCTCTCTCAATCGCTTCATTTCTCCCCCTCTCCTGGGTCTAACAGGGGTTTTGGGTCTTTCTTTACTCGTGCGTATACATATATATATGACTTTTGTATAGTCATGCTCCAAGATTTGATTTTTGAGTGAATTCCGGTGTTCTCTCCGGCTGTGTTTTAGTAGAATCCAATTGGGTTATTTTTCCCAATGATTTCTGCGTTCCTTTATGTGTTCAGATAATCTACAATCTCTATGACTTACGCGACCCTGTTGCATGTCTGTCTTCTTCTATCTTTCTCTGTTGTGTTTCTTTATTGGTTCTATGTCTTCTCATGAATCAATTCTATCTCAGTTCTTCTTATTTTGTTGCATTTGAATCCACATTGTTCCTTGAAAATCCTATTCTTAGGTACCCATTTTGTTGAATCACCAAACTTAAACATAAATTCTGTTAATCGATCGCAATGTCAACCGTGAGACAGACCAGCAGTCGCTCTACAACGTCAGTTGGGGATGAGACATACGCCGGGATGGACGATAGGAAGAGGAAAAGGATGATTTCGAACAGAGAATCCGCCAGGAGGTCGAGGATGAGGAAGCAGAAGATGATGGAGGACTTGACAAATGAACTGACCAAACTCCAGTGCGAGAACAATGGCATTGTGGGCAAAATCGATGAGACTAAAGAGAGGTTCATGGATTTCGCGGGGGAGAACAAAATTCTGAGAGCTCAAGCAGAGGAATTGGCCGAGAGATTCAGATCATTGATCAGTGTCCTCAAGAACAGTGGGTTAAAACTGGACATTCCTGACATGCCTGATCTGTTGCTTAAGCCGTGTCGTCTTCCGTGCCCATCGGAGCCTGTCATGGCATCCTCGGAGCTCTTTCAGCTGTGAATGATGCACCATTTTCGACAGGAACTTTTGGGTTTGGTTCTGTTGCTTTTACTGGCTTGGTTTGATGTTAATGATTGATAGCTTGTGTTCTTCATTGTTTGCTTTTTGTCTGCTTAGGTGTGTTTGATAGTTAAAAGAGTGTTATGGTGGAGATTGTGATTTGAAATGTTATGGTCGTGGATTATTGTGGTTTTTCTAGCTCAGCTATTAACAGTTCTTTGCAATTGGCTATGGATGTATTGTTTGGAGATTGCTTTTTGTAATGTTATATAGGGATTGTTGAAGTTGCATCCTCTTTTAAGTTTATACTCGTATCTGATGACCATTGACACTTGACTGTTTGGTTGGTCAGAAAATACTTCCATGTTTACTTGTTCCGGAAAAGCCTATACAATTCATGAGAGGGTAAATGCAATTGCAAATTGTTTTGGTTGCCAGTGAGCCATTTTGCTTCTCCCCTGCTGCTGGAAAAATTTTGCTTCAGGGTAGTGATCTAAAATGCTATATATATTTTCCTACTATTCACTGAGCTTGCATTTGGCTGATCAATCATCAAAAAGGCTCCGGCTTTTGCTTGGAGTTGACTGGCTTGGTGATGAGATCAACTGAGAGGACAAGCTCATAACCTTTTTGAGTCTTATATATATATATATATATATGTATATATGTATGTATGGGCTTACCATCCACTGACGAAGAGTTTAAGAGGAGTGTTTAGAACTCAAGCTTATAGTTATGCTTACGTCATTTTATGAATTGTGTTTAGATGGTGATAAAAAAATAATTTAAAAAATTAGTTAATATTTTATACGATTTTTTTAAAAAATATATTTAAAAAATGACTTTTTAAAAACTAGTCATCTAAACACTCCTAAACTTTTGGAATGAGGACGGGTATTTCAATGATTGATTCACAAGCTCATTCATTTCACAAATGATTTCATTTTTTTATGGTAAAAATGTTAGAATCACAACATGCAGTGCCATGGAAGCAAAAAAAATTTACTGAAGGAGGAGCACTGCCCAAAAAAAAAAAAAAAAAAAGGTGCCAGAAGCAACAAATTGTTCTAATAATCATATTAAACCCTTATTACTACTTAAACACAAGACACTAGTTACTGTGGAAATATGATAAAATTATTTGAGTAATTTGGGTTTGGAGAAGTCATTTCCCTTCTTTTTTCATTTTTTGTATCTTAAAAAGAACTTTTTAATCAAATACTTTTAAAGTAGGAGAGAAGGCAAATTTTTTTTTTTTTGGGGACTGGGAGAGGAAACAAGATGAGAAATAATATTCCCTTACATCTCTTTACAGGTGCCAACTTTATCAAAAGAGCTAGAAAGATTAATGGGGTTTTTTTTCAAAATAATTAAATTTAAAAAAGTATTTTTCAAAATAATAAAAATCAAAATTTTATTCCTAATCTAAGGTAAAACGCAATTTAGAAATGCATTTTCTAGCAGGTAAAAAAAAGAAAAAACAAATTCTTATAAAAACACAGCCTGTGGTTGCATTTTTTGAGAAAACGGAGCCTGAGTCATGAGAAAACGCAACTACAGCTTGCGTTTTCATCTGCTGCCATTTTCGGCCCCCACCCACCAAAAGCTCTCTTTTCTCTCTTTTCCCGCCATACAACCCCCCCCCCCCAAACACCCAATTCCCTTTCTCACTTTTCTCTCTCACTCTCTCTCTCTCTTTACTTTTTTTTGTTTCTTCCTCTCTCTCCCTAACCCCCCCTCTCTCTCTCCTTCTCTCTCTACTATTCTCTCTCTATTTTATTATTTTTTATTTTATAAAAATTATACATAATAATTATAATACTTTTAAAAATTTTATTTTAAAATTAAAAAATAAAATAAAAAATATGAATAGAGTTAAAGAATGATTAAAATATTTTAATTGTAAAACTTATGAACAAAGTTAAGTAATAATTAAAAAATATTAATAGCAAAAAATATGAACATAATCAAGTAATAATAAAAATATAGACAAAATATTATAAAATAACAAAAATTATAATACTATAATACTTTATTTACTGCAAATTACTTTATAAAATAACTATATATTTAACAATACTTATTTTACTTATAAATATTTACTTATTTTATCCTTAAAATTATTTTTTGCAAATTTTTGCTATTTTATAACATTTTATCACTGATTACTAAAATATTTTAATTATTACTTAACTCTGTCTATATTTTTTATTTTATTTTTTTAAAATTAAAATAAAAATTTTCTAAATATTATAATTTTATGTATAATTTTTATTATACAATGAGAATGAGAGAATAAAGAGAGAGTGAGAGAGAGAAAAGGAGAGAGAAACAATTTTGAACAAAACTCAAGTGCGTTTTATGCTTAAAAAATTAAAATTGAATAACATTTTAAACATTAATCTTATTACATAATTTTTTCCTATTATACATGTCTTAAAATTAAATGTATACGTATGTTTGGTGAGTTGCCAGCAAAATGATTAGAAAAATTTAAAAGCGATGTCATACCACATACAATATAAAATACATGCAAATAAATGCGATGCTATGTCTCCGAGGGTAAAAATCACTTATAATAGACAATAAGAATAGATAATTCCATCTATAATAGATAATACTAATGAAACGCCCCAAAAATTGATCGCCCAAAACGCCCTCCTGTTAGACATGTTCGAGCTCGTCGAATTCTCGATCCTCTACGAACCGCCACATCCTGTTGCTCGTCTTGACCATCGACCCTCTGTCAACACCCACCTCCGCCTGCTCGTCCTCCACTTACTCGTCCTCATCACTTACTACTACCAACTCTTCATCATCGTGCTGAACATGTGACAGCCCTGGCGTATAAGTCGATGCTGGGTAGGCACTATGAAAATCATGACTCATATGTGACAGCCTTAGAGCATAACTAGATGAAGGGTAACCACTGTGAAAATGATGAGTCACCTGTGACGGCCCAACCCCATAAGTCGATGCAGGATAGTAACTGGAAAAATCATGACACTGCTGTCCAGAACTGCCCCCTACGAATGGATCATGACTATACCCAGGGTTTGTCTGAAACATAACTGGAGATACCTGCCGGGTCAATCGTCGATGTGATGTCTTGTGAGGATCATGTGTGCCAAAGTATTCCTCAGTAGGAAAATATGGCCTATATGAGGCTATCCCGGAACTCTAACTGACATAACTGTATGGGGTAGGCATCACGTACCAGGCACTATATCCACCATGAACGAAAGAAGGTATTGAAGAGGTGGATCGGCGTGCAGGGGTGGGATGAGATCGCATGCCATGTGTAACATTGGCTCTTGGGGAACTAGAAGGCGGGGCATCACGGGTACGCCGTCGGTGCTGTGGGACACGGTCTGTCTCCTGTAAGAGGGATAAAGAAGCCATGACACGAAGCTGTATCTCATAGATCTCCTTCATTGACTCCGTGTTAGGGAAGTCATGTAAAGCGCGTGTTCCCCTATCATATACATCCGCCTATGCTTCTGCCTGAAAAATAATTTAATAAACTTTTATTACAATATCTAAATATAATTTTGGTATTTTAATATTTAACTGCACATACCATCGTATCTATGGTGCCCCCGACACCCGAATATGCTCTATTTGTGTGTCTTAGTGGATTTCCAATATGGAGGCGAGTGATGCTCCTATACCAAGTCATATAAGGATCAGTGGAGGACATAGGTATATCATGAATCTCACCATCAACTATACGATTCATCCTATGTGACCAGAGTGCTATATACGCTGCATGAAAATCGCTCCAATCAACTTCAGTTCTCCCCCGTCTATCTACTGAATGCAGATCCCTCCTGGTGCTTGGATGGTCCGGTATGTCCTGTCTCATCCCGAACTAGCGCATCACTCGATTTGGTAAATGTAACTCCACAACTTCAAAGCACACGAGAGGAACCAATGCCCTCCAAATCTTCATCCCAGCAAAGCAGTAGTAGGGCAACGTGTCCATAATGGGCCCGTATGGGGTCCAATGAAACTGAAAAATACAAAATAGACAATCAATTGTCATGTAATGAAATCTAACTACAATCAAAACAGACAACATGAGTAACATAATAATAATCAATTATACAACCTAAAAGTAACGAATGTAAAATGTACAACAACGGTCCACCTGGAAACTCGTGTTCTCCAATAATAAGCGGCTGCTGCGCAGGTGTAATTGAAATCGACTTTCGTATAGGCGCCATAATTGGGAATCTCTCCCATACCCAAATCTGAATGATTCTTAGTCTCAATATGAAAGGATATGATCGTCTAAACTAAATAACAACATGTGTAACATAATGTTTTGCATACCTGTAGCAGTGTAAGCAGGCCACTAATCTCAGAAGAGGTGGGACGTGCAGCGCGACATAACCCCCTGTATAATGATGCTAAGACTGCACTCCCCAGCTGAAATCTCCACAAGCATCAAGGTCTGCTATCAAGGGTAAGTACATGGGTCTAAATAATGTACCGGAGTGATCTGGCATCATGACCCCGCCAAGGAGTTTTAGTATAAATGCCCAAGCATGGCGCTGCACTGTGATCTCATCAGCATCATCTGTAAGTGCCCCAAATGTCTCACTTAACCACCTAAGCCTCACAAAATTTTTCTTGAAACTTTCAGGCCTGGGTGCAACTCCTAAATGCTGCATAAAAATAGGGGCCCATCCCTGCAGCGTCGACGGGCTAGATGGACCTGCAAAATGTTAGTAAATTGGAGTTCAATTATTCGATACGACATAATAACGTGTATAAGATCATGAAGTAACACGTGTAATTAAATAATGTCATGAACTGTAATTGTGAATTGTAGTTACGAACCTGTAACAGCCCTGCCAGTAACCAAAAGACCGTATATTATGGAGACATCCTGTAATGTGATTGTCGCCTCCCCGACAGGCAAGTGAAAGGTGTGTGTCTCCTGTCGCCATCTCTCGACCATGGCTGTGAGAAGAGCATGATCGTGTTGAATCTTACCGACGCGGTATACACCGTAAAAGCTGCCATGGATCAAATAAGGAATAATGCGGGGTTCTACAGCATCGTCGAATATACTTGAGTCTCCCTGACGACAATGCATAGGCTCCTCACACTGGCAATCAAATAAAATGAATGCGTTATAAAATGGTAATAGTTAGTAATAAAAATTAAATGTTAACTATTATGTATATTATGTACAACCTCCACAAAACTTACCCCATGATCCCACACAATCTGTGACCGATGAATATCCTGTAACGTAAGTACACTACCATCGATGGGCCCACCAGCTCGTCGTTGTGATTCCATAGTGTACGATATTTCTGGAACGTTAGTAAAATGCAATACACAAAATCGATGAGCATTTAATGATAGGTTAACATAAATGGGACAAGTTTAATATACTCATAATCATATATATAATACTTTATCAAAAGAATAAGAATGTAACATGAACGAAATAATTATTCAAGAAATAATTTGTATTTGTTATTCATAAAAAAATTATTTGTAATTGTTATTCACATAGATGGAACGTTAGTAAATTTGTATTTGTTAACATAGATGGAACATTTATAAATTTGTATTTGTTATTCACGAAATAATTATTCATGAAATAAGTATAAGAATGTAGCATACCAGAAATAATTAGAATTGCAAATTTGCACATATTGAAGACGTGTATTAAATACAAATAGATTATGTACATGTACTATTCCCTAGTGTTTCCCTCCCCTTCTCCTATTTGGACAACGACGTTTGTTATGACCAAACTCCTTACATAAACTACACTTGAAAGTTTGTGTTTGCCTCGATTCATCCATTTCATTAGGGATCCTACTTTGTTCAGGACGGCCTTTTCGGGCTACACATTTACGATAGGGGTTTGGGAGGACAGTAGGCCCTTCATAAGGAGGCCAGTAATCCTCCATTAACAGTGGCGCAAATGGAGTCGCGTACACATGGGCATATGCTTCTATAGTGTAGTGGTTGTCAAATAAAAACCATGATTGCTTTCCGGCAGTTGCAGCAGCAGCAAGCATGTGGGATCAAGGGAGGTGAAATATAACCCATTTTTCGCATGTACAGCTTGGCGAAAAAAGCTGCACGGCATGTAGATGACCACTTTTAGTCCCCCTCCCACCAGTCAGTACATTGACAGACACCGTGTCCCTGTACAACAAGGAACGAAATTTCATACATATTTGTTGATAGATCTTGAAAAATAGCAATTTAATGATAGAGGTATTAACATATATTACTAATTACAAACTGTGACAGTATGACCAGCTGCTTTTTTGCTCCACTTCTGAAATCTTTCACGCACTTCTAATGGGTATGCATGGCCATTCTGCATGTCAGCTTGTATCTCACTACGTCGTATAACAAAACTCTCAACAAGACAATAGTAAGTGACTTGCACAGATGTAATGATGGGCAAGTTACGTGCCCCTACTATCGCACTATTGTAGCTCTCAACATTGTTAGTTGAATTGATCCCCCAACTATTGCCGCCATCATGAACAAATGTCCACTTAGTAATATCTTCCCCCATTAGTTCATTATAACAAGGTTCACTTATCTTCTTAATTCTTTCCATTATAGTGTTGAATTTTCACAGCTGACGAGCTGTGCTAGCAGCCCACACCAAGTCCTTGATCCTTATCATATTGTACTTCTTGTGGTAGTTACTACGAAAGTGCCGAAGGCAATACCTGTGAAAACCAGGTGGTTGATCATCGCTTGGATGTTCCCATATTCGATCAATGGCATTTAGTAGGCCCCGATGGCGGTCCGATATTGTGGTGACATGTTCCCTAACAGGGACAACGACGTGTCTCAATAAGTTGATAAACCACGACCAGTTGCGTGTGTCCTCACCCTCGACAACGGAAAAGGCTAGGGGAAAATTTCTACCCCTGGCAATGACCCCCACAGCGATAAGCATGACACCCTTATATTTTCCATAAAGATGGGTGCCATCAACTGAAATAACTGGCAGACAGTGCTTGAAACCATCAATACATGGTTCGAATGCCTAAAATACTCGATAAAAAATGACCATGTCACAGACATCCTGATTGAAGATCTCTAACATTTGAATTATTCCAGGGTTTCTTGACTGTATTGCTATCAAATATCTTAGAAGCTTTGCGAATGACTGTTTCCAATTGCCAAATACCATCTCTATGGCTTTTGTTCTTACCATCCATGCTTTCTTGTATGAGACGGAGTGGTGGTAATGTTGTTTGACATCTTTCATTATGAACGTAATCTTCCAATCAGGATCTTTCTGTACAAATATAACACAGTTTAAGTAGTTTAGAAAAACTTCTTTTATGACAAACTAATCAGTTATTGTGATAGAGTCTGAATCAAAGTTAAACTCACCGCTACTTGTGCCATGATAACATCTGCAATGAAGTTCGCATCTAGGTTACGATAACCCATGTTTGGCATTCTGTACAAACAACAATGAGGCCCATTGTATTGCGTAACCTCCCCCATCCCATGTCTTTTGGTGGACGCATGAATCATCCAAGGGCAATCGTGTGCACACTTCGCTTTAAACAATTTCGTAGTTGATTCAACAACCGAATACTTTTTATTGTTGTGCAAGTGATACGCTGTGCATGCATTTTTTACAGCTGTCTTGTCATCGAATAACATTCCCATTTGAAAATTGAGATTCTGCATATCCCATACAGCCCCATGGCGAAAATGATCCCTGCCAATTACAGGTGCATCATATGCCTCCGGCAATGTCGTAAAGTAAGGAACCGAGATCTCTTGTTCTTCTTGAACATCATCGTTAGAATCGTTTAATAGAGCAACATCTATATGTTCATTAGATTTTTCCGACTGTGTATCCGGAGACCTAACATTCAAATCAATTTGTGTGGGAATGGATTGGCAGCCCGATTCAATCATATGTTGCATTGGATCCCTCCCTTGGCTTTGTCTCATCGAAGGCTCTTGTGAAGGACTAGCCGTGTCTCTGGTGGGCCGATATTGTGACATACTACTTGACCCAATACCATAATCAACAAACGAACCTTGGTAACCACTTTGTTGCGTGCTTTGCAAATGAAACAGGTTACCATATTGGTTAAATTGTTGTGAATATGGCACACTGTGGCCAATAGTATCCTGTCCCAATGTCAACATCGTTGGGAAGTTCTACGCTGTTGACGTATCTCCCTCAATTGATAGTATCCTGCCATACCCCTGAATGTCACCCCACATTCGATTTGCTGCAGTGTCCACATCTATTACTGCATCCTCTACTTCGATATACAGCTCAATGCACTCCATTGATGGCTTTTTTTGTGGTAGCCGTAAGGCAATTTGCAATATCCGATCATCTTTGATTAGAACTTTCTTATACTTGGTCAAGCTCCCTTCATTACTAACTGGAAATCTGCATATAATATTCAGCCGTACATGTTGTCCATTTTTGCCAATCATAAGCATTATCATATCTTCTAGTTCAGACATTTTTAATTGTAATGGTAAACTGCAAACTGTTTGGCATTCCATGCTGTACATAATCCCTTCATCACGATATTTAATTATTTCACCACCCCAATACAACATGGCCGTTGTTTCATCCATTCTTGCGCCTATTAAACAATAATTAAACAGATTCACAATTATTCCAGCCATTTTATTAGTAATTACCATGGCATCCTAAACATTATTTATGTTGACTGTATACTATTTATAGTTTTAATATTTCTAATAGTAACTTAGTTTTTTCCATTTTATTCATACATTTATTTACTGAAAATTACTACATATTCAAAAATTATTAAACAAATTGAAACTACTAACTCGTTTTTTCTAATAAATATTTTAAACATATTATAATATTTTATTACTAATTAATAACATATTTTTTAATATAATTATTTTACTCATACATGTTTAACTAAAAAAATTTATTAGTCTAGTATTTTTTTTGGATCCTATAATATTTTTTTTATTACTCATATTTTATAGTACTTTCATAATTATTTTCCTAATAAATTCTTTTATCATATTACAATATTTTAGTACTAATTAATAACATATGTTTTCATTTAATTATTTTACTCATACATATTTAACCAATAAAATTTATTAGTTTAGTTTTTTTTTGGATCCTATAGTAAAAAAATTGTATTTTATAGTAATTTCGTAATTAGTTTTCTAATAAATATTTTTAGCATATTATAATATTTTTTTACTAATTAATAACATATTTGTTAATATAATCATTTTACTCATACATATTTAACTAACAAAATTTATTATTTTAGTATTTTTTTGGGATCCTATAATCTTTTTTTTTTATTACTCATATTTTATAGTGCTTTCGTAATTATTTTCCTAATAAATTCTTTTATCATCTTACAATATTTTATTACTAATTCATAACATATTTTTTAATTTAAATATTTTACTCATACGTATTGAACTAAATAGTTTACTCATACATATTGAACTAAAAAAATTTATTACTTTAGTTGTTTTTGGATCCTATAACCCGAAAAGTATTTGGGAACTTCAAAAAGTATTTTATTTCATATAAATTATTTTTGGGTTAACCAATTTTTCGTAAAAAAATTATTTCCTCAATTTAGAGTCAAAAAAATTATATTTTATAGTAATTTCGTAATTAGTTTTCTAAAAAATATTTTTAGCATATTATAATATTTTCTTACTAATTAATAACATATTTTTTAATATAATCATTTTACTCATACATATTTAACTAAAAAAAATTTATTAGTTTAGTATTTTTTTTGGATCCTATAATCTTTTTTTTTATTACTCATATTTTATAGTACTTTCGTAATTATTCCTAAAAAATTCTTTTATTATTTTACAATATTTTATTACTAATTCATAAAATATTTTTTAATTTAATTATTTTATTCATACATATTGAACTAAATAGTTTACTCATACATATTGAACTAAAAAATTTATTACTTTAGTTGTTTTTTAGATCCTATAACCTAAAAAGTATTTGGGAACTTCAAAAAGTATTTTATTTCATATAAATTATTTTTGGGTTAATCAATTTCGGAAAAAAATTATTTCCTTCAATTTTTTTAGTCAAAAAATTATATTTTATAGTAATTTCGTAATTAGTTTTCTAATAAATATTTTTAGCATATTATAATATTTTCTTACTAATTAATAACATATTTGTTAATATAATCATTTAACTCATACATATTTAACTAACAAAATTTATTAGTTTAGTATTTTTTTGGGATCCTATAATCTTTTTTTTTATTACTCATATTTTATAGTACTTTCGTAATTATTTTCCTAATAAATTCTTTTATCATATTACAATATTTTATTACTAATTCATAACATAGTTTTTAATTTAAATATTTTACTCATACATATTGAACTAAAAAAATTTATTACTTTAGTTGTTTTTTGAATCCTATAATCCGGAAAGTATTTGGGAACTTCAAAAAGTATTTTATTTCATATAAATTATTTTTGGGTTAACCAATTTCATAAAAAAATTATTTCCTTCAATTTTTAGTCAAAAAATTATATTTTATAGTAATTTCGTAATTATTTTTCTAATAAATATTTTTAGCGTATTATAATATTGTATTACTAATTAATAATGCGTTTTTTAATATAATTATTTTACTCATACATGTTTAATCAAAAAATGTAAAAACTATATCAAAGTTCAGTGAACCAATGGAGTAACAATAATAACAAATAATCAATGTGGTGCAACACAAGTAATATCTAACTTACTAACATAAATAAATAAATTATTTTACCAATGTAAATGACCAACTAACTTGTTTTTTGCATAATAACAAAGGTCTTTCTCGAAGTAACACAAGCAATAAATATGACTACAAAAAAATAATACAGAGTTAGTAATCTATAAACTATTATTTTATTTGATAAAAAGAAACGAGACAAAATGAGAGAAAAAGAGAAAAACTAACCACAGATATATATGGGAAGAGAAACTAAAGAGGTGGAGGAGAAGAAGGAAACGAAATGAGAAAAGTGGCTGATATAAAGAAAGAGGAGGAGAAAAATTCGGATACACAGAGAGAAAGAGGAGGAAAGCAATTTTGCTGAGGACGAATAGGAGCTAACATTCTTGATAAAGCAACCAACAGTCAATATAAGAACATAAAGCGTTTGCGTTTTCTTAGTTGCGTTATTATAAGAATATAAAGCAACAAACAGTGAGTGTATAAAATAAGAAAATGCAACTATTCTCTAGAAAAAAAAATTCAAGAATCTGTTTTTTGTCAGAAAACACAACCAATGTAAAAAATTCATAAATCTCTGCGTTCGGTTGATCACGGGCGGGAAAGTAGAAAACGCAACCTTGAGTTACGTTTTCTGAGAAAACGCATTCCTAAGTTGTGTTTTACCTTAGATTGAGAATAAAGTTTTGATTTTTATTATTTTGGAAAATACCTTTTCAAATTTAATTATTTTGGAAAAAAACCCAAGGTTAATGTTGTCTTTGAAATTTAAATTTATCAAGAGAAAAAAAAACAAAATAGAACAAAATAAAATAAAAATATTGCTCTATTTGATTTATTTATTTTGTTATTTTTTATCACTAAATTCTTGTTCCAGACACAACTTTCACAAAAAAAAAAAAAAAAAAGAAAAACGGAAAAACAGTTGGCATGCTTAAAGTAATCGCAAATACGGTGTCGTTGCTGGAAGATGCAATCATTCATTACTCTATGGTTACTGGTTAGTTATCGGAGGATTCTCTATTCTCAAAGCAGTAATGGCTTTTTACCAAATAAAGAAACAACTCTGTGAGGATCAAATAGTTGTACGAACTTTGGCTATGGCCTGAGCTTCCTATTTCTTTTCTCTTTCCGTCTGGTGTCTGGCCTCTGGGTTCAAAGTTTCAAACAGATTGACTAGAAAGACTCGCACATGTTGATTTGATTATTTCTTCCATAAGATATGAAAAGTTTATTGTTCTGATCTCAGTCGCGTAAATTGTAGTAGTAGGGTTTAGGATTTCCATATTCTATGGATTTCGAGAAGAAACGAATTCAACTTCTTCTCTTTGTTGTTGGCATCATCGCTCTCAGTATCACAGGTACATATCTAAATCTACGTATACACACACACACATATAAAGCGTGTTCTCTGGTTTCCTATCAAGAATTTGCTGCTTTGAAGTTTCTTTATCTCTAAGATCTTTGCCACTAAACTCACATGAAATGAGGAGACTAATTGTGTGAGGTGATGAAAGGTGGAAAATATTTCAATTTCAGTGGTATTGTCTTTGCTCGTTCTCATTTTTACGGACATTTAACAAAACTTGGGGAATCTACAGTCTAGTTTGAATTTTCCCCTTTTATTCCCCTTTTATTTTCGTTCCGTATAATGTAAACACGTAAAATACGTGATGTTGATTGTTCAATTGTGTTGAGGATTTTGTTTTTATAGGATCCAAGGATCAAAATTTCGTTTTGAGAGGTCATTTCGGTTGGCTCGAAAACAGAAACATTTCTGAAACATTTCGAAAATGTTTCGGAATGTTTCGGAAACATTTCAAAAGTGACAAATATTAAAATAGTAAAATACAATCTTTTGTATAAAAATTGTACACTTTTTATAAAAATTTTAAATTCAGGTTAATGCAACTTATTGTTTAGGTATATAGCATTGTGTTTTGGTGTATTTTTCTATACTTCAATGTGTTTTGATTGTAATAATAGTGTTTCGTTATTCCACTAGTATTTCGTTTCGGTCCCTTAGGAAACAGAAACGTTTGGGCCGTTTCGGTGGAAACAAATGAAAATTTTATTCCTTGATAGGATCCCAATTATCTAGTATCGAAGATTCTCAGTTCTGCAGAGCCCGCTAACTAGAAAAGCAAGAAATTTGGTGTATTTGGCATACTCTTTTTAGTTGAGTGATTATAATATGTGCGCAGTAGATAATATGGTGAATTTTGGAGTTTAGTATTGCTTGATATCTAGGGTAGTTTTCAATTGGCTGTGGGTTTGGTCACCCCTTATGCTTGCCGGCACTTGGGCTAGTCTTATTAAAAATTTTGTGATGTCATTGTTTTATTCGACCTTCCCATTCTTTTTGACTTTCTGTTGGTTTAGATGTTTCTCAATTGGCATCAGGTCTCATCTATTCTAACGCAACTCCATCTGCAATCCATTATGTATACCATTATACTTTCCTTGTATGCTCACAATCTCTATAAGGCCATAGTTGTAAGTAGTTCCAACTCTTAACTCATGAATTAGGTGACTCTAGGCAGTGTTATTACGAATTTCTAGGTGGTGTTCTACATCAAGCTCCTAAATGGGACATTAAGTGAATTTTAGAAATAGTAGAAAGAAATGGATTATACCCTAAGAAGCACCGATACAGACACGGACACAGATATGGACACGGGACACGACAATTCTAAAAAATAGGGGACACAGATACGGTGGGGACACGGCAAATTTTTTTTATTTTTTATGTATATAAATATAACATGCACATACCACCAAGAATATCTAAAATCTAATACTCAATACTCAATAGAATAGACAACAGGTCATCAATTCATCATCTATCAAGCATAAAAAAATAAGAATTACAGCATCTGGGCAGAGAAGGAGAAGAAGAAGCAGAAGAAGCAGAATAAAGAACAAAAAATTTGGCTGAAGGAGCAGAAAAGCAGCAACAGAAGAAGAGCAGCAGCAGCTGCCAGCAGCAGAAGCAGCAGTAGCAGAAGAACAAGGAAAAAAAAAAAAAGATGAAGAAGAACTGAAATTTTGGCAGAAAAGAAGAAGAACAACAACAAGAAAAGAAAAAGAAAAAAAGAAATTTCGGCAAAAAGAAGAAGAAGAAGAAGAAGAAGAAGAAGAAGAAGAAGAAGAAGAAGAGGAGGAGGAAGAAGAACAACATAAATTTCGGCAGAGTAGCAGCAGAAGAAGAAGAAGAAGAAGAAGAAGAAGAAGAAGAAGAGAAAGAGGAGCTTACCTGGTCAGTGGTGTGTTGCTGCAAATTTTTCTCCTTCGCACTTCTTTTTCTCCAACTGAGCATCTAGGGCTTCTTCTACAAGCTCAACGATTAAATGTTTCTGATTTGGGCTGTTTTGTATATTTTATATTAAAGTTACATAAATTACAAAATATACCCTATTTAAAATTTTTTATAATTACATTTGGACCCCCGCCGTGTCCTAAACGTGTCCCAGCCGTGTCCCCGGCGTGTCCACAGCTAAAAATATAATTAAAAAATAGGACACACCACCTAGCGTGTCCGACACGTATTTTGGCGTGTCCGCGGAGTATCCGCGTCCGCGGTGTGTCGGACACGCAAACGGCACCCTATTTGGCGTGTCCGTGCTTCCTAGATTATACCCTATTACTTTGAAGCCTTTTCATTTTTAACTCAGATTATTTATCTTAGTAAATTTAGCTCAAACTTTTGGACAATGTGAAGAAATTCTGGTAGAGAGACCTTGTTTGCGGCATAAGAATTTTGATTTGTTCCTTGGCTCTTACAATTTATTTGTTGGAACTATGTAGTGGACTTCATTTTCGAGCACATGTGGTGCATGCATTCTTAAGTGGCCCCAGTGAGAGCCTTTATGCTTTCTCTACTATGTAGGACAAATTAGGAAGCTTAGGAATAAGACTACCTAGGATTTGGTTTATGTTGGGGTAGGGTAAACAAAAGCTCATGTGTTTAATGGATAGAAGAACAGCTCTAGGATTCCAGATGCAAAGGTGGCTTGATTTAACAAGGAGATGGGATGCTGGGTGTACGGGAAAATAACTGCTGAAGTTTTGGGGAGCAACTATTTCATGGTTTGGGGTTGAATAGAAGGCTAAAAGGTGGGACAATTGGTAGCCGGCAGGGGTTGTTAGGGCTTGATAAGCTGGGTTTAGGGGCTGAGATAGGAGCTAAGAACAATAACCAAAGAATAATACCGAGTTTTTTTTTTTTTTTATGTAGTTTTGGGTTTCTAGGGTTATGTATTTGACAAAGATAAGGATTCGGCTTTTCGACTGACTTCTAGGATTTTAAAGAGTGGCTTTTATGATCTAGTTATAGAACTAGAAGAAGCATAATGTCAGGTTTGTTTTTCAACCCTCTCTAATTCTACAAGGGCAAATACTTCAAAATAGGACATCAGGAAACATGAACTAGTTAGAACATAGAGGTCTAATGCACGCCACGCCACTTATAAGACCCAAAAATGTAAGTAAATCCATGTACGAACTACAAACCATAGACCAAAATTATTGCCTAGGTTACAAATTGAAATTACTAACATACCCGAGTCACATAAAACCTAGTAAAACATGAATAATACTGTATCAACAGCAAACGAGCTGTAGTAAACATCAAATTAAGGCTGAATTGACCATAAATTTCATTAAACAACGCCCTAAATGTGCTTCTGTGAAAGTCCAAATTTGCTTTTTCTGGTTTGCTTGCTCTTCATTATGATCTTGACTTTCTTATTGCCACTCCTATGTAATATAACACATATACATGCAATAGTTATGTGAGTAGAGTGTCTGATTCTTATTATGTGCCTTCAATAACTAATTTCTATAGGAAAAGTCCTGATTTACTTATACTCATTGTTCGTCATCTCCCAATTTGGAGTTAGAATTTTTTAATTCTGCTCCTATTTTTAAGTCTTGGTCTCTCTCCATTTACATATAGTTAGTCATTAGAACAATATGAAACTCCTATGCTTGGAAGGATTGATGGACTTAGTGGTCAAAATTATTTCTACTATGGGCCTATGGCAGTTCGTGACAACATGTATTTCCTCCAAACTATTAGGCCCGGTAAGAATGCCCTTACACCCTTTTAGTGGCAGAGCTAGGAAATTCATCTTTTTTTTTTTTTTTTTTTTGTTGTGGGGGGGGGGGGGGGCTCCGGGGGGGGGGGGGTGGGGTGGGGTGAAGGGGTTGTTGGGGGGCAATCTTTAATCACAACCTTAGAAAAAAACAAAGTTGCAATACTTCGATAGAAATCAACTTGTCGGTTCTTCTTGTAGATCCAAGGCTACGAACTCAGATTATGGATTATAATCCTAATGGTCGAGACCAAATCTGTAGAGCATGTTTGCAAAGTGGTCCTTGTCAGTCTCATGACCATACTTTTCCACAAAAGAAATTTGGAAAAAAAGTACGACCGTTTAATCAGAATTGGTATAGTGTATTTCTTGTTTGGTTAGAGTACAATATAATAAAATATGATGCATCTTGTCTATGTTGCTATCTTTTCAAACCTGATATTGGAGATCAAGCGGGTGGAGAATCTTTTGTGGGTGAGGGCTTCTCAAATTGTAAGAAAAAAGAAAAATTTGAAGTTCATGTGGGAGGCGCCAATAACACTCACAATCAAGCTTGGAGCAAATGTCAAGACTTGTTGAACCAAAGGCAGCATATGCAATCAATTTTTGTTAATCAATCAAACCAAGCTTGACTTGAATAATACTAGGAATTACAAGTGAGTTATCACAAGCATTACAAAGAAAAGAGAAAAGATCAAGATATTGTGAATGCCATGACTTTAGTTCAAGTATCCAAAAAGAAACTCCAAACGATGAGAGAGAGTAAGTGGAGTTGTTTACTTGATGAAGTTTCATACTTTTGTGAAAAAACATGGAATTGATATTCTCAAAATGGATGATATGTTTATAACTTGAGGGAGAAGGAGTAAAGCTCAGGAAATAACAAACTTACATCACTATCGTGTAGAGCTATTTTCAGTCATAGATATGCAACTTCAAGAAATAAATGCTTGTTTCACTGAGTCCAACATTGAGTTGCTTATTTGTGTGGCATGTTTGATTCCATTTGACTCCTTCTGTAAGTTTGACAAAACAAAACTGATCTGTCTCTCCGAATTGTATCCCAAAGAGTTATTTGCAGTAGAGCTTTTGGTACTTCATGATCAGCTTGATATTTATGTTATTGACATGCGGTCTAGCAGTGACTTCTCAATGTCGAATAGAATAAGTGATCTTGCTAAAAAATTGGTGGAGGTTGGACGAGACAAGGTGTATCGATTAGTTTACTTGCTCCTGACTTTGGCAGTAATCTTGCCAGTTGCAACTGCTATTGTTGAGAAGACATTTTCTGCTATGAATATTGTGAAGAATCAATTGCATAGTTATCAGAATCGGACCGGACCGGACCGGCCGGTTCAACTGAAAATCAGACCTTGAATTGGTACGGTTCAATCAATTTACCGAAAATGCATGTGAACCTAATTGAACCGAATGAATTGGTCGATTTTTTGAAAAACCAGTGAACCAACTGGCCGGTTCAACTGAAAAACCGTTAACCAACTTTGACTTTTTTAGTCTCTTTCAAAAATTTGATGTACTTGTAGTTCCCAAGAGTTGAACTTGGAAACTAAGGGTAGAATTAAGAAACACTTACCACTGCTCCACTTGATTTTTTGTGTTTTACTTTGCAATATAAATTATATTTAAGGTAATATATAAATATATATGAATAAATAAAATACATTTAATTTATAACACTAGTTGAACTACCGGTTGAATCAATAAACCGTGAACCGGTGGCCTCACCGGTTTGATGCTCGGTTCGGTTATGATAACTATGATCAATTGCGTAACCTAATGGGTGATCAATGGATGAAAAATAGCTTGATTATGTTTATCGAAAAAGACATATTTGAATACATTAATAACGATACTATCATCTAAAGCTTTCAAAAGATGAAAACTCGTCGGCGTCAATTGTAAAATGATACATTAGAAACTTTATCAATGAATATATAAGATTTTATGTTTATTCTTTGCTCAAAAGGTTTATATTTATTTTTATTGTCTTTGATTAGGCATTTTTTTCTAAGGTTGTGATCAAAGCCCCCGGGATGAATTTTTTGGCTCCGCCATTGGCCATGCCCTCCAAATAAACCCACACACACCCCATCTTGAAGGCGAGTGCTCTTGCACTCGTCCTACATTAGTCTGCTTATCCTGCTCGATTTTGGAGGGAGAATTGACATTTGTGCTCAATCTTCTTGTGAAAGCAAGGGCCAACCTTGAATGAGGCTTCCAAGAATCCAACCGAGATTGAACATTAGTACATTATTGTGTTATCGGAACCAGACTGGATGCTTAGTTAGACCAGCCATAAAATGTTTGCTTCCCCATTGCAAAATATAAATAACCATAAATGCCAAGGCTCGAATCTAGGCATTTAACATTGTCTAAACGCCATCTGGCCACCATTGTTCCTTTCTCTTTGTGTTAGTCTTTACCACATCTAATATTGATGCAGTCAAGATGATTTGGGGCATACAAGAAGATAAATATGAAATGATTAGTCTTGTTAGGAGTTTTTTATTTAATCGTACTTTCTTTTTATTTTATTAGGACTTTTAGAGGCTAAAGTCGGAATTTAGTGGTATTAGGTTACTATGTTGGATAGGCTGAATTTTAGAGGATATCTATGGCCGTATTGATGTAATACGGACTAGTATCTTGAAGATGAATAAAAGTCGGATATTTGGAAGTGCTTTGCTCTCGCTCTCTCTCTCTCTGTCTCTCTCTCCCCCTTTTGCTTTTCTGTTTCTCCTTTGCCTCTATGTTTCCCTAATCTTGTCTTCTCCATTCTACTTCTCTTTCCCTTCTTTATCTTTTTCTCCTCTCTATCTTTCTCTCCTTTTTCTTTCTCTTCTTTATCTCCCTCTATATCTTCTCTTTATATTCCTTCTTCTCGCTTTCTAGTCTCTTTATACCTCTTCTTTTCTTTATGCTCTCTTTCCTCTCTTATATTCTATCTTCTCTCTCTTTCTTTCATCTTTTCTATCTCTATCTCATGAAACAAACCGGAATATCTATGGGTCGATCATTTGTTCGTATAAAGGCTTGTGAGAGACAGGAAACATCAAATATATATTAGTAACTGGCTTTATAACTGAATTAAGTATATTTAAAATAACTTTGATTATAACAATTGTTTAACAGTTTGAACCAATAGTTAAATAATTGAACCATGAACCATCATTTTCATCTGTTTGATGTCCTGTTTAGTTCCGATAACTATGGTGCATTGTACTGTGCTGAACTTGAGCACTTAGCTGCGTGGCTTGGCTTGGCTTGGCTTGTTTCTGGTTCTATACACCCCTCCATAAAGTATGATGTGTGGGATATGGGACATGAACTTCACATGTCTGACAAGAAACCAAAAAGTGGGTAGATAACTAAATAAATAATTTGATGCGTAGGACCATAGGTATTTGTATACATGAGGATGAATTAAGGATAGGAACCCTGTCACGGCCCATCCTGAGTGGTTAAATGATACCGCCCCTAAAATGGTACATAGCAAAACCTGCTAACTCCCACACATAACTAACGACAAATAATCTGATTAAAGGTAAAATGAAAAGTTAGACTACTGCTAGATATCAAAGTATGTAATACACACGTCAAAACATCACTATTCTCAGTTACAAAACATCAAGCTATCACACTTTGTACCCATACCCCACAACATATCTACAATAATGTACCAAACATCTCATTACAAGATGACAACATAAACATTGAGCACTGCTCACAATGCTCCACCTCTCTAAGACTCCAATTGCTCAGTAGACCACTTTTATTGCTGCACATATAAAATATATTCCTATAAAATGGGTAAGTTAACCATGCGCTTAATGAGTATATTGAAATCATATAAATAAAAAATAAGTAAAACAGTTATGGATCAAGATTAAGCTCAAATAACTTTCCTGAAGAGCATTTTAATAAAAATAATCCTTAATAAGGATATAATTTAATCTATCAATGAAAGATAATTGCCTTGAAATCAAACTATAATCAGCATCCATTTTGGGTCCAATAAACTCATTCCATATAGTCAAGGGTTGATAACTTTTCAACCAAAGTTATGACTGTACTGTTATCTTGATTACTAGCTCAACTATTGATGTTGGTAGAGTCAGGGATCATTCATTATTTTTCTAATGGTAGTGATCCTCCGCCACTAAGCCTGGAAGCGAGGCATACACTTCCATGTTAAGCCGAGAAGCAAGGCAAACACACTTCCTATTAGCATATTTCTTGTTTTGATTCCATCTATTGGATCCTTGTACACAATTGAGTTGTTAAAAAATGGTTGTTTTTATGCATACATTGTTTAATAAAATCTTGGGCATTAACTCTCCTCAATCTTGCCTTTAAAAGGTCGCAGTTAGGCATGTTTTGGTTTGACTTATTGTAGACCATATAAAGTATCATAAATGTATAAAAATTTTCCATCATATGAAGGTGTTAGCTAGTCTAATAGTGTAAGATTGAAAAAGATAACCTAAGAAGCATAGACACATACACGGGTACAGTTACAGACATGAGTACTGACACAGGACATCGTGATTTTTAAAATTTAAGGATACAGACACAATAGGTATATGAAAAAAAAAACAATTTATTATTATTTTTTTGGCTATAAATATGAATAAGATCCACAAACCACAAAGAATATTGAAAAAATAACAATAATTCAACATGAAAAACATCATTCAATCCATATTTTAGACATCATTAATCATAAGGCAAGGTGAAATCAAGTTTACAATTTAATAGGGGTTTAAATCCACGTTATTTTTGTTTTATCATTGGATGCTAAGTTATTTTCTTGAAACTTGCAATATGTTTCATGCGTCTCAATGGACACGTGTGTCTCCAAGTATCTTAAGTGTTAGGTTCTAAAAATATTTAAAAATAGATGGCCATGCTTGGAAGCATGTCAGACACTTGTTGAGAAGTGTCCGACTAGTGCTTCTTAGCTAATGATGAAGCCCCTAAAGTATATACCAGAGACCTAAGATCAAATTCTGCATTAAGCAGGATGTGTAATGGGATAGGGGAAGGGGATGGGTCATAGGGAGTTACATCTGTGGGGAACGGTTAATTACCCAAAACCAAATAGATGACCTTGACTTGGAGCACCCTCCTATTGAGACTTGGGCTTAATTGTTTCTGTTATTTTCTGTTGGAAAGTTACAACAAGGGAAGATATTTAGTTCCATCGTACTTGTAATATTATTGAAGGTGGTATAGAGGATATAGGTTTGAAAAAATGTGCGCAACTTTTTATGTTTACAAGGATATTCAACACCTTGTCCTTGCAGTTGTTAAAGTATTCTAATGATGTCTTTTCTTCTCTATTATTTTAGTTGTTATTAACAACAGATGTTCTTACTTTTTGCTCTTTGTAGCTGATAAATGTAGGCGGCTGATTGGTGAAGAGGCTTCATCCAAGAGTGGGAAGTTTACTATTTTGAACTGTTTTGATGGGAGTTCAGGAACCCTGGCATGCGTGGTGAAGGAGGGTGTGAAGCTCTACTTCTACAATATCAGAGCAGCTCATGTTGAGAGAGCAAGGCATAAAGCACTTGAGAATGCACTGGTCGATGCTTTGTCACAGGGCCTTGCTGCTAAAGATGCAGCAAAACAAGCCCAGAAAGAAGGAGCAAAAGCTGCAAAACTTGCAACCCGGCAAGCCAAGCGCATCATAGGCCCCATAATTTCTTCAGGATGGGATTTTTTTGAAGCAATTTACTATGGGGGCACGATGACAGAAGGGTTCCTCAGGGGCACTGGGACCTTGTTTGGCACCTATGTTGTTGGTTTCCTTGGAGAGCAAAGGTTTGGGAGGTTTGGTTATTTGGTGGGGAGCGAATTGGGCAGTTGGGTTGGAGGAAGGATTGGACTAATGGTATATGATGTTGTCACCGGAGTGCATTACTTGCTTCAATTTATTCAACCGGAGCGAACTATTTATGAGACTCCTGCTTTTGTAATTTCTGAAGCAGAGGAAACTAAAGTTTACAAGACTCCTTTTGGAAGTTCCGAAGCAGAGGAAACTAGAGTTTATGAGGCTCCTGCTTTTGAAAGTTCTGAAGCATCACAGGATTCCTATGTTTACAAGTCTCCTACGTATATGAGCTCCGAAGATTCCGAAGAATCCAATGTTTATGAATCTCCTTCTTATGAGAGCTCTGAAGTCCATGAAGATTTTTGATTGGGTGGATAAAGTGGACTCACTTCATGATACTCGTTTCTAGAATTTGTATTAGTCATTAGACAATGTTCAACGACATTTCATCCAATCTTTGTATACAAATTTATGGACGGATTGTGGTGGTGTATACTTGTATTTATCTGGAAGGAAAATCTATTGTTGTCTTTTCGGCGGGAAACCATGTTGTTGTTCTTTTGGATGCACTTGAAACATGTTGTGATGGGAAAATTAAAAAAACCAGAGATTTCCCGTGCATTTGCAGAGTTAGCAATAGAAGCAGTGTTGAAATCGTCAAATGCCAATTTACCTTTATATCAATTTCAGCTGTCTTGTACTGTTGGTGAAGGGTAAACAATTGAGCTCATATTAGTAATTGCAGGGAAAGAACCCAGAATTTGTTTGGTTGTGGGCTTAGACAATGCACTTGGCTGGATTATGGATATGTACTCTTCTTGCCATTTTCTATAGTTAGTTCCTTGTTTAGTTTTCCTTGGTATACTTTTTCCAGTCTCTTTTTAGCTAGTGATGAAAGAAAATTATATACAAAATGAAAATTAGACATTTTCCTTGAAGATTTCAATCAATCTCTCAGGTTGAAGTTTATGACACCCTCTAATGTTTGGAGAAAATAGTTAGTACAATACTCATACCATGTCATTTTAAATATGAGAATGCCCCTAATATGTAATCAGTGGTGGAGCCACCATAGGCCCAGAGGAGAGCAGCTGCCCCCTCAAATTTTTAAAACTTAATTTTTTACATGGTTTTAGAAATATAAACTTATATACACAGTAAATATATATGGAGGTCACTGGTTTAGCTGTTATTGCAAATCAAAATGTTAAAGGTTGTGATTAATAGTTGCTCCTGGATAAGTTTCCCTCGCTTGAACACTATGGTCCTGTTTGGTAACGCTGTTAATTTTTATTTTTTGTTGAATGTTTTTGCTAATTGTTTTTTTGTGATTTCGTGACGGATATTTGTAGATTACCGTTGTGTCTATTTTGGTATTTTTCGTTTTCTTTTTTAAAATTTTGTAAACAACTAAAATAAAAAAATATTAAACAATCATTGTTTTTTAAAATTTTGAAAAAAAAAAAACAGAAAAGGTTGCCAAACAACGCCACATGGATGCATTAAATTTATAGTTTTCTAGGTTGGAAGATGGTGTACGGATAAGTTCTAAATTCGATGTTTTAGTGGGGAAGAAAGTGTCAAGGGTAAGTTTCAAATCCAGTCCCATTAAATATACATATGACTAAATCTCTAAATTTATATGATTGTGTTTTTAGATTTATGAACTGACATATAGTTACATAAAAGAAAGTGGTTTAGGCTGTGGTTTTAGCACACCCCAAGGCCTTGGTTTATCTAACCCTGCAAGTCTCAAATGATGAAGGTATAGAAACAAATTCAATTATCTCCTAAGTATTAAATTGCAATTTTGTTGAAATTCAAAAAAGTTATTGTAAAAAATTTTCAGTTTAAACAAGTCGATTGAATTACCAAGTAGTTGAATTAGGTTTCATGCTCAATAGTTCAGAAAGGTTCACAAGCCTTTGTTATTTGCCTGCAAGTTTTGAATTTAAACTAAGCAAAGAGATGGAAAAAACACGCTCACGAAACTTTCTGAACTACTGAGCCTGTTTGGAACTTGGGGAAGGGAAAGGAAGAAAAAAGAAAAGAAGAGAAAGAGAAAACGAAGGAAAGGTGTTTTTTCTTCCCTATTTGGTTTTGTAAAGAAATGAAAGAAATTAAAATGGAGGGAAAGAGAGATAGAGAGAGATGAATTTTTTTTTCCCTACCCTCTCCCTTTCCTTTCTCTCCTAGGTAATATCAAACAAGGAAAGGACAAAATTTTAAAATTTTTTCTTTATTTTCCCTTTCCCAAATTCCACACATGCTGTAAATCTCCAAATCCAATTGCTTTTAGAATATTTGGAGTAAAACCAGCCCAGTTGCTTAGCCCTGACCCCCTTACTTTTTTTTTTTTTTTTTTGTGTATTTTTTTATCCCCATATAGATATAATGGGTTATAGACATCTTAAAACTTAAACCAGGGCTTCTTGCGGGAAAAAAAACTCCAATGGTTAGCTAATAATTTTTTTGGTACTCGTGCTTATCAAATTTTACTTCGTGGCATTTTTTTTTCTCTATTAAAAGTCTCTCCATGTGCAACTAATTAATGTTGTTGACATAGTAAAAACACGTCACATTTTCATATACATTACTCTTACTTAAAGCAAAATGTTATTTTTATAGAAAATTAATACAAAAATACTCACCAAAAATGATGTACTAGTAGTAGTTTTATAATTAAAAGCCATTATAATTAGTATTTTATTATGAGATGAATGACTTTCATTCAGACACATCCTATATGAATTTTATATTTATATAACATTACTCTTACTAAAATCTCAATAATACCTAATTATTAAACCTTTTTTTCTCGTTTCTTGTGACCTCTTGTTGCAGTCAATGAAATGTGGCGTACTTTTTTTGTTTTTTTCATACTAGGTGTCTAAATTTTCGACCGACCACCACTTTAAATTCTTGCAGGGTCACTTCCTACACAAACGTCCGTGAATTTGGCATGATGAGAGCAGGGGTGGCACCAAGTACATTTGAGTGGGGTCAATTGACCTATTGAATTTTTAAAATTACTCTCTATTCATGTAAGGTTTTCAAAAAAAGTATAATAGTTATAAGCCTTGACCCCACTAAATATAATTTGATTATATTGAAATTTTTTGTAAAGAAATGTGAAGCTTAATAAGAAAATTTTTTGAGCACCTTGTTGAAAAAAAGTTCAAATTTTTAGGAAGTGTATCATGAATATCTAAAAACTTACTTTAAGATTCCCCTTATCACAATAATATGCATAAAATGCCTAAATTCATGTAAACATAAGATTGTCTTCAGGTACAAATATATTGTTAATTTGATTACGATTTTGTACTATTTCATAGTCACTCTCATGTTGCGATCCATTGAGGGAATTAAGATACGCAAGGACACAAAATGGTGTGAAATTATGTACTCCCTTATTATAATTTAAAACATATTTCAGATAAAAAGTAAAAGTTTTAACCATTCAACTTCTAGCACTTGTGTGCTCATAATATACCACTATTATCTTGTTCTGGTAATTCCCGCAATTGTTCATTAAAACTTAGTTTAAGTTTTTAGTTATATGTTAAAAGGACTATATATAAACTAATTACTGATAAATTTAACGTGAAAAGTTGAAAACAAATTTTAAACATCCCCATTGAAAAAAAATTCTGAAGCCGCCAATCGGCAGGAGGGGTTTGTTTGGAAGCGGGCCAAGACTACTGGCTGCGGCATGGTTCACTGCTTCTGATCACGAGTGCAAAGAAAAATGGGGACTTTAAGATGATGCTACATTTTAATTAGGATAGGACGATGAAGAGATAGAGGCCCTATGAAAGGTCATTAAGCAGATGATGGATATAGACAACTAAGAACCCCAAGTTGCAAAACCTGTGCTCTACTTTTGTTTTAAAAAAAAAAAAAAATTAGGTAGATAAGCTACTACACATATTCATTATGGAGTATTACCCCTCAACATCACATAGTCATTTGCGAGAGATTCCAACACACCTATGCTAGGGCCAAAGCCAGGGGTGGAGCCATAGAGGACCAGAGGGGCACTTGTCCCTCCTAAATTTTTCAAAAATTTTAATTTTGCGTACAACTTTTGAAATTGTTTTTAATTTGCCCTGCTGAAAATTTATAAAATGCCCTTTATATTTTTAAAAACTCTACTTTGAGTTAAAATTTTAAAAATGTCTCTCAATTTATCCCCTCTAAAAATTGATGAATACTTCTTTTAAATACTTAATTTGCTTCAAAGTCTACTAAATACATTATATAGTCATACGGAAGTCTAAGTGTTTAATTGTTGATTATAAAAAAAAATTATTTTTACAAATTTTTTTTATAAAAAACTCTACCAAAATGATGTAGCAATGACAATTTCAAAATTATGCATCAAAATAGTTGATGTTTTAGTCTAAAATGAAATAATTACAAACAATCATATCCTTTTATGAAAATTTTGAACAAAAAGTTTGATTATATAGCATTACTTTAAAAAAAAATTTAAATCATGAATAAATATTGCCCTCTTTAAATTTTTTTTTAATTTTACCAATAATTAAAGTGACTATAAAGACAACGATAAAATCCGAGTTATTTCCTGAACCAACCACCCACCCACTCACCCACTCAGAAGTATGTGGTCCGCTGTTCAATGAAATGCAGACGAGATGTCTATTCTACAAAAAGCTAGCTCTATCAGATGTGACACTAGGCAGGCGTTGTGCGGTCGCCGCGCATTTTATGGCCTATTTTGGCTACAGTGAGTTTGACTTCATTGACAGCCAAGGAACATGCCATGGGCCACCACAAATTTGTCTAATTGAACCTCTCCACACAACCAATCGATCGACTCTGGTTCAGTTCCGGTTTGAGGAATTAATTCTTTAGATTTAAAAATATAACAAATCAAAGAATGAATAACGAAATTAATATACATACATATATATATATATATATTTAGTGAGTAAACTCTTTAAAAAAATTAATAAATAATTCACCAGTCTCAAATAAAACACATTACAAACATTTACAATTCACTAGTTTTGAATAAAATACATATTGTTCAGACAAAACATTGCTCTCAGAGTGGCTAAGACTAATATTATAATTTTCTTTCAAAAAAATACTTCATGTAACATAGAAAGGAGAGAAAATTAATATTGACTAACATATATATATATTGGTCATATCAATAGCATAATTTATTTATCTCCGAAGTACAAATAATGGGTAATATTTTTACAATCAACACAATTTGCCACATCTTTGGCAATTACTCCATTCCCATGTGTCTTCTTGTCTGCAGTTCTATAAGTGGTGGTGTAGACACCCCAAAATAGATTTTAGTGGTCTAACCACTCTAATGTTGAGAATGCTACATCAAGAACAAAAAAAAAAAAAAAAAAAAACCGATACGAAAAAAATCCTCCAAGCATTTCTATAAGTGACACAAAGAAGATTTATTTTGAAAGTTACCGGAGAAGATCGCAGATCCATTTTGGCTACTATTTTAAAGGCAGTGAAATGGAAATGATTTAGTTGTCGCAAGTGTCCAAAGCCACTCCGCAAACAAGACACCAAGTATGAAAAGTTAGTCCAATCTCATCGTCGATTCGTCGCATTAGTCCTACTTGTAGAGTTTAAAATAGGCCAAATTGAGCTTTTGTGCTATAAAGCAGCTTTTCATTTATGCATTTGAATGTATAATTATGACTTAATGGAATGTAGCCAAATGATGTCTACATCCACCAGGATGACTTCCGTTAGGCCAAATTGTTTACAAGTCTTATACAACCATCAAGAATCATGCATTAGAATCTTTTTTTTCAAAGGTTTTTTTTTTAAAAAAAAAAAGAAAAGAAAAGAAAAGAAGTTAAAGCAAGTCAAAAAAATCTCCAAAGTTGCAAAGCAATCAATGGATGGAGAGCACTAGCATAAAGAGATTGATAAGATCTTATTTGCACCATTGAAACTAAATGGAAGAAAAAGGCAAAAGAATATTTTTTAAAAAATGAATATAAAGAGCTAGCACTATCTCATCTTAGGAAGTTGGACTTGAACCATAGAAGGGCTTTCATAAGAGGAAATGTCAACATAATAGACTTGAGGGTGGCCATTCAAGTTTATATAATTAAATGCAGCTTTTCTACAATAAAGGAGAGATTAACAAATGATAAGAAAACAAGTTGCCAGAATACTAATGCTGTATTTAAAATTTGAATTTATCAAGAAAAAAGTAAAAGACGAGAGGAAAGAGAATAAAATGAAAGAGTATTTTTATCTTATTTTCTCTCTGTTTTTCATTTTCTTTTCAATCACCAAATTCTTTAACTAAATTGTGCATAAGGGCCTAATGAGGCATGTATAGAGAAGTTTAACTTCACGCTGTATAAGGGGCCTAATGAGGCATGTATTGACAACGTCTAAATTCACACTGTATAAAGGGCCTATGGTCCAACAACATATGGTTTGTCATCGTATCAAAACCTTGATTCATGATTAAGGGTTGTTAATGTGACGCGGATATGAGACTTCTTGTTGTGTTGCAAGAGTACTAAATTAATGAAACTTATAATTTCATATAAGCCATCATACACCTATATATAGTGTTTTTCCAATAATGACTATAGTGGTTAAACCCCACTCCCCCCCTCTCTCTCTCTCTCTCTCTCTCTCTCTCTCTCTCTCTCTCTCTCTCTCTCTCTCTCTCTCTCTCTCTCTCTCGTTCGTGGTCTTAGTTCTGACGGTTATGGTAGGTATTTGGTGGTCTTAGTTATGGGGAAGGTTACTAGTGAAGTTCACTTATTTCTCCTTATTGTCTAATGTTGTAGTATAAATGATTTCTTTTAATGAAGCCTATATTTCTGCACCAAGTACAGTCGATTTGCGAGACATGTATAACACGAGAAAATGATATTTCTCTTTGCATTGGCAGCTTTAAGCCTCTAACTAACCCTCAAATAATTGAATTACCAGCTTCTTGGAAAAAGACAAAAACATCCTTTTCTTCCCTCTTTGATTGGATCAAATGATAGATCTTCAGTCCAACCTTAAGCCCCACCTGACCCTGAATT
Source organism: Euryodendron excelsum (assembly GCA_033060915.1). NCBI lineage: Eukaryota > Viridiplantae > Streptophyta > Magnoliopsida > Ericales > Pentaphylacaceae > Euryodendron > Euryodendron excelsum. Next base: position 40,079,487 of record CM065379.1, read on the forward strand.
CCTTGTAAATCAGTATCATTAACGATTTTCTTCATCTCCTATCTCTTGGTTGATTTTCTACAATATTACAAGTATATCAGATATGTATCGAAGGATAAGCAGACATAACTCGCTGAATTTACGTATATTATCTTTCTAATTTATGCATGCCTTGGTGATAGAAGTGACAATGAAACAATAGGTTTTTTTCGAATCGATCTCTTTTTTAGCCACCCATTTAAGGAGTGAAACCTCATTTCTTGTCGATGTTACCTTTCTGAAACTGACATTTCTAATTCGAAAATATACTGTAAGAGATATAGCATGCATGTTAAAATTTGTATTTTATCTTTAACAAATTCTCTAACAAGTACGTACATGAAGATTTGAGGTGATGGAGAAATATCTAATTAGTTAAAATCTGGATGACAGATGACTTCGTTTGTAGCAGTTTCAAGGCTGTTTACAAATTAACACCTAAATGGTCTAGTCAGTTTAGAGGTATATGAAGCTTGTTAGGATATTAAAGGAGTTAATTATTCGGTACATAAACAAAGGCTTTGAGGGAAGCTGATAACTCGAAAGTAAAATTGGACATAACCAAGAAAAGGGGGAAAAAAAAACAAGTTGAAAGAGAGAGAACTCTCAAATTTGTTTTCAATTACGTAAAATATTACAGGACTTCCTACAATCTGCTACGAATTTACCTATTTTTCATGAACAAAATTATTTACGAAGTACATGTATAGCTTAAAAAGTACATGTAATTAACCATGCATACATACATATATACAGCCTAGACAGGGAAAGTTAGCTGTTGCTGGTGGTGTTAATGGCAGTTTTATTCTCTAAATAGGAGAAATTTGCATAGCTTAAAAAGATGGACATATCCTAAGAATGATCAACCAGTAACCAAGAAGTAAAAAGAGAATTGCACTATTGAAGTCCCCAAATAGTGACTGGTACAAGAATAAAGAAGCTCATGACAAACAAAAAAGATTAGAAAAGTTGAATAGCTTCATCAAAGTGGTTCAGCTTAAAGAAAACTCTGAACAATATATCAGCTGATGGATGAAATTTACTTGAGTGGGACCCACCTGCTTACCTGGGAGACCATAGGATAAGACAAGTGGGGTTCATATTAAATTAGCAAAAGCTAGTGTGAACATAGTGATGCCAATCAATGAAGAACAGTCAAAGAGAGAGAAACTATCCCATATTATTGAGTTATTTAATTCATGATTGTGTGCTCTTGAATGTAATCTCCATAAAAGTCTTGGTTCAATGTCAATGAGGAGATCAGTGTGAAAGCATAAGAAGTAGGAGAATCTAACCTCTGAAACAACTTCATGGGAGTTGACTGCTATAGGATTTTTTTCTTCTTCTTCTTCTTCCACTTAACCTAAAAATGGTCTGAGTTCTCTTTCTTCAGCTTTTCATTTTGCATGATTAATGCTTTTTGGTGTTTGTGCAGTTTGTAAGAGAATCATGCACCAAAAGTGCATTAAACAAGACTCTGCTGGAGCTTTTCTCTGGGCCAGCAATGATTTTATGAGAAACACAAGGAATATTCACAATATATATACCTATTACTATCTAAGGTGAGTGGGATAGGGGAGGGGTTCAAGCCTTGGGATTGGAGCAAATGAAGAGGGTGATGTTTGAACCCGTGACATGAGTAAGGGTATTGAAAGTCTCTACCAACTGAAAAATCCCTTCGCTCAGGTCAGCAGTGATTGTGTTCATAGTATTTAATGCTGACACTGCATCCTCTATATAGAGTTTGATAAGACAAGACAATAAAAAAGATGGCACTATTTGTACTCCACTTTTACCTTCCTCATTGCATTTTTCATGATGACTAGCATATAAATTCATGAATGCACAAACTAAGGGGGAGAGATGGGGGAGGGCATCCATTTTTTTGAGCTGGAATTTGAATGACACTGATGGAGTACATGCATCTCTGGAGGCTAAGCACATACAAATACATATTTATATTTTTGAGCTGAAAGATCAATGACTTGCAACCTACAGATGTGTTGCATTCTTTTGTTTTTTTCAAATGCTTTGTTGAGAACAAAATTTTTAGTTGTTTCCATCCAAACTGTTCTTAACAGATCAAAATTAACGAAACATTAGTAGAACAATAAAACTCTAGTGTCTTCATCTAAGCACTGGAACCTAGAAAAATTTTCTAAAACATGGTGTAATATACTAATTTAATAAGTTGTGTTAACAATGAATTATAACTTTTCTCAAATGGTGTATAATTTTTATGAAGGAAAAGACAAAATGTTTTGTTTTGTTATAATAATATTTATCCCTTCTAAAACATTTTTGAAATATTTTTGATGCATTTTTGTTTCTACGCCAAGCGAAATATTACACTTGAATGAAATCTTGATCGTTGATGTTGTGTTAGACTTCACAAGCACTACCTCCCCAGATTTTGTTTCCAAGGAGAACTTCATTACACAAAGTTGACATGGCCTCTCATTGTCAAAGTGAAAGCCATTTGACCTTTTCAAGGAAGAAATAACAAAATAGTAAATGAGAAAACATAATACAGCTGATTGGGCTGCCATAGGTGGAGATGGATGATCCTCATGCCTGATGGTTTTATGAGTCTATTTGACTGAAAAATCTAAACATGCCTCGGCCTTGGGATCACTGGTTTGATCCCTCCTCCCAAGAAAAATGTCATACATTTTGGAGTGTGGTCCAATAAGACCCTACTTCATAAAGTCCTCAGTGTCTTCTCCAAGCATGAAACCCTAAAAGGTTATGCAGCAAACCTGTCCCTTGTATAAACTCTCACAACTAACAGCCCTCCACTTTTCTCTTGTCAAAGTCCTGGTGTGAAAAATTCAGAGCTATTGAATTCGAGTAATTTCATTGGGAAAACATTGCAGCCTTAATTTATGAACACAAATTGGTTTTCTACATATCCTATCAATGAGATGAAAAAATTTAGATGAATCGTTCCAAAAATTAATTAAAATTTATTTTGAATACTTTTGACTGAATAACTTAAATTTGAAAACTTCAAGCACTGTCAGGCAAAGGCATATTCATGCACATTGGGACTTTGGAATCACAAATTTGAAATATGAAAATGTTCTCTCAATAGAAATAAAGCTACGTACATTTGATCCTCCTTAAATCTCGTAGCGATAGGAGATTCATGCACTGAACTGTCTTTTTTTTTTTTTTTTCAGGGATACAGATTTACGCAAGTTTTTCCCCTTTTAAAGACAAAACATCAACTCGATTAATTAAAAAAACCAAAAGTCCTAGTGAATAATGCAGCAAGCTTCATCCCTGCCCTCCATCTGTTGTGGACCCCACACAAGTGCCCATAAATAAAGACCTTGTGGAGGGCTAGAGTGTGTGTGTGATCTCAATATTTTCCCCCTCACTATAACCTCTTAGTGTCGACATGGGCTGCCAAGAAGAGCTTTTGGTCGAGAAAGTCTCTGAGATATATGAGAAAATCTCGAGGCTCGACAGCCTCAAACCCTCCAAAGATGTCAACATGCTCTTCACCCAACTAGTCCTCACGTGCATGCCACCAAGCCCCATTGATGCAACCAAGCTTTGCAAGAGAGCTCAAGAAACCAGGTCCAATCTCATCAGGCTCTGTGGGGAAGCTGAAGGACTTCTAGAGAGCCATTTCTCTACCCTCTTGGGAGCCTCATTTGACAACCCACTTGACCATCTCAACACCTTCCCATACTTCTCCAACTACCTCAAGCTCAGCCACCTCGAGTTCACCCTTCTCAGCCAGCACTGCACCAGGGTCCCAAGCCGCGTTGCCTTCGTGGGCTCTGGTCCCCTCCCCCTCACCTCAATCGTCCTGGCCACTCGCCACCTCACCACCACCACTTTCCATAACTATGACATCGACCCCTCGGCCAATTCGTTGGCTGAAGGGTTGGTTTCGTCCAATCCCAAACTGTCAAAACGCATGTTATTTCACACGTCCGATGTAATGGACGTTACGAGTGAGTTGAAAGACTACGAGGTTGTTTTCTTGGCGGCGCTTGTGGGTATGGACAAGGAGGAAAAAGTTCAAGTGGTGGATCATTTGGCTAAGTACATGGCTCCCGGAGCCATTTTGATGGTGAGGAGCGCTCATGGCGCCCGGGCTTTTCTTTATCCGGTGGTTGATCCTTGTGATCTTCGAGGTTTTGAGGTTCTTTCTGTGTTCCATCCAACGGATGAGGTTATTAATTCTGTTGTGATCGCGCGAAAGTTTCCAGTGGCTATGCAGACTCTTGATCAGGGGCTTGGATCTCTTCTACTACCTTGCAAATGTTTTGATCAGATCCAAGCCTTCAGTCCCCTCAACCAGCTGAACATGATGGAGGAATTGGCTGTTGAGGAGCATCTCTCGTGAAGCTCTCTCTCTCTCTCTCTCTCTCTCTCTCTAAGGTATCAACCTGTGATGCAATGTATGGAAATTAGATCCATTAATTGGTTTTGATGCTTCTATGCATGTCTAACTCTTCTATCTTCTTGCAGTGTATTTTCCTGTTGAGCCTTTATTTCATAATTTTGAGAAATAAAATGACCCTTGTACTTGTGCTCCAAACTCTTTCTTCAGTTAATCTTATATGAATTATGAAGCAATGAATGTATATTACCAAAGCGTGTATGCGGCTGTATATATATATATATTATATTCATATTCACGCATCCATGTTCCTTCCGATTCCTCTTTTGGGGGTTAAGCTTTACATCATGCCACATAGGCTTATAATTTGGCTAGTCCTCTACACCTATCAAATGGCTTTCCAAGACTTCTATTCTCTATTTTCTTAATATGTGTATTATTTAGATTTAGCTGATACCATGCCTTTTATCAACTTCTCCTTCTCAACCGTTTCTATGTTTTCGTATCTATGCACAATCAAGATAAACCTACCTAGTGGGGCGTCGATGTGTTGAAAAAGAAGAAAGCGAAAGTGGAAAATATGTAGAAACCGAAACTAATTAAGGAAGATACTGGCTTTCTGGTAGAGTTCTACAACCATGTATTATCATCATGTAGCCGTTCTACTTTTGTTAGTTTCGTAGTATGTTGTGTTATTAGAATATGTTAATACTCTAACGATTTAGGCTCTTAACGATTTACGCTTTTTGAATAGTATTCCAAACCATGGTAAACTTTCATTTCAATGAATAAAAATAAGGAGAGAATAAAGTTTTAGCAGAACAACATGCAAAAAAAATAAAAAAAGGTCATAATACTCATAGAAATATGTTTTCACATGATTAATTTGTAAAAAATAAACTATAACTTATTGAATGTCCATTCTTAAAAGAAAATTGTCCAAAAGGATCTTAAATTAAGAGTGTAATTATACAAGTCTACCAGGGATGAAATCAAGAATTTTTTGTGGGAGGAGGGAGGAGGCATGGAAGGCCAAGGTAAAATATTTTAATTTTTTTGAGGGGCTAAGATAAACTTTTTAAAATTTTAGAAGGTCAAGGTAAATTTTTTTGAATTTAATTGAGGGGTTAAAGCAAAGATACTTAAATTTTTGGAAAGTTAAAGTAAAAAAATTTCAATTTTCTTAGGAATGAAAAATTTCTTGAATTTTGAAAGGTATAAAAATAATTGTAAAATTTTAGTGGGGCCAATATGTCATCTTAGTGTAAAAATACTCAAAATCAATGAGAGTTATTTGAAATTTTGTCAAAGTAGAAGGGAACATGGCCCCACATTATCCATGGGTAGTCTTCTCCCATTGTATGACAATTTCATGCATGTCGCATACCACATTCTTCTTTCACGTACTGGAATGATTTGCACTCCAGTTAGCATGGGTATAGTGAGTAGTTAACCAGTTTTTTCCTCAAAACTGTTGATGAATCTGTTAAGAGCAAGTGCATCCTCCTGAAGTCTGGAAGTAGGCACAATTGCAGCTAATCATTAAACTAAAATATTGCTGTTGCGGTCAAATGTTCTTCCTAAGTTGCATGCATGCTTTGCTAGTAAGATCAAGGTTGTGTAGGTACACACTAGCCATCAATGAAAAAGATTAGGAAATTCCAACTTTTTTTTTTTTTATAGGAAAACAAACACAAAAGCAAAGAAACTTCCATCTGCACTATGTCCAGCAGCTTCTTTGGCCAAGCTAAGAATTCACTGCAATTATATAAGAGAGAGCTCTGGCAGGTATAATTAAATTACAGTAAGCAATACTCATGATTAGGAGGTTATAATTTGATTTTAAAAAGGGGTAGATATAATATGCTACTCATTGTAAAATTATATATATATAGCAAAGCAAAGTAACAAATTTTGATAAAATGTGGTTGGCTTGGCTTATAGTAAGCAAATGATGGGTTCAATGATGGTATATATGGTTGTCATTGTCATTTTTGTCAAATTGTCTCTCTTATCCTTTGGCCTCCAAAACAGAATCTGGAAAGAGAATTTGACTCAAAAAGGAAAAGATAAGAAAGCAATTAGAGAATTGCTATCTGGGTCTAGAAGTTCCAAGTTGGCTCAACTATATCTTCTGATGGATTGTAGACTTATCTCATTGTCTTTTTAACTCGGTGAGGGTTTGCTGAGTTGCTTTGCCCAGGACATATTCAATCCATTGTGTTCTTGTGTTTGGATCTATCTGATCTATGGATAGATATGTATGTATATATACATCCTTGATGAAAAAGCTATACACTAATAAGTGTTCTTTCTGCAGAATGATGAACTGTTGTTCTGTTGTTGCATTGTCAAATAAGTAAGTCGAATTGATATCATCCGAAGATCAATAGGCCGCTGACATAAGGATGGTCGAATGATTGTAATGAAACTTAACTCACATCTACCGCGTTTCTAAGAGTGATGATCACTGGCATCATTTGGTAATGTTTTCATGTCAAAATTTTCAATCGATGTGGTAGTGATTCTAATCACAGATGAAGGAAATCCCCTTTGCTTTTGGTTTTGTGTTATATTTCTACATTTTTAATCTATTTTAGTTATTTCTTTGGTTGGTTAAATAACTGCTATACTTTTTCAGCACTAATACTACTAAAACAGGTCAAGGAATAGCATGAATCCATATATGCTCCACTGAGCGACACAACTGTTCAACAAAGTAAAGCTGTATTCTATACCAGTTCTGTTTGTTTTGAAGGAAAACAAAACAAGGGAGAGAGAGAGAGAGAGAGAGATTGTAGCAGGCATTAGTTACAAGAATATATGTATTGAAGTACTATACGCAACGGGAAATTACATGGATCAGAAATTTGCCACAGAAATAGCATAAAATAAACAAAAGGGAAGTTCTTGTCACTCACCAGAGGATTAAAGAGCACATCACTTTTTTGTTTTTTTGTGTTGTCCTCCATGCAAGATGACACTGGGAATTTCGAATTTCAAACCCGGGCCAACATTTCCATAGCACCTAAAATGGCGCAAGTCTAACTTAAGAGTCTGCATCTTATAATTTGAAAATGCAATAGACACGACTCAAGCTATAGAATACATCAAGTGGAATAATAGCTAGCTAATTGACTATAATCTGCCTGTATAGGACGAGAAATTTATAATAACAATATATAGAAATGTGGAAATGGTCTCCTCTCTTCTGAAGCACCTTCGATGTGGAGAAACAACATGAAATGATAATGAGCTATCCACAATCTTACACTACAACCCCCCTTCAACTGCATGAAGCTATCTACAGCAACTTACCACACCAATTCCAAGCAGCATCTTCTTAATGCTCACTTACAAAACCTCTTTGTATCTATACCTGGAGGAACGTATTGAGCCTAGCCGCATCATAAAATCAAGCCACCAGTTGTCTCTTGCCGATTGAGTCAAGATGATTGTAATTATACATTGCCGGTTATATATATTCAATGTTTTCCAAAATTTCCATACCCAGAGAATGCTTGATCCTATTCAAGTCATTATAACAGCCCACTATGCCTCTTTTTCTGATTCTAACAAGTTTTTGGTGGGTGCAATAGTCAAGATATAGCAAGACCATACAAAACTATATCCCATCCTCCACATGAATTTGATGTTGGACTTGACATAAAAAAACTGTCAATGAAGTATCTTTAACATGCTTAGCACCTTAATCAGGCACCATTGCCGGTCATCTTTCTTACGCAGCAGTGAGCAGTGATCGTGAAAACACCCTGTAACCATATTCAAACTTTCAATTAGTGCCAAGTTCCATTATGGGGCCAGACTTGGCCAGGTGCGGCATAGTTTCTAACACCTGATTGAATTGGACCAATGTAGGCAATATATCCTAATTCATGAAAAAATATGAGCTCGTGCGCATAAGAAAGAATTGCACCAAAGTTTTCTACTCCGATTACCATGGCAATATGACTTCAATCATCAATTACGAACAACCACCAAGCTCCCGTCATATAATTCTATTTCTAATCACAACAATAACACAAGTCGACAATTTCACTCACGAATTTGGACTTCTTAATTGTCACAAATTGTCGAAATAATTTTACAAGATTGGTAAAATTGTTAAACTAAGCTAAGTGTTTGATGACATACATAAAATCATCCATCACCTGAACCCAATCTTCTCTCTACAATGTTAGTACAAATGTTCATGGAGTACCGGACCATAACCAAACAAGAACCACTAGATATAAGCAGAAACTTTATCATCTTCCATGGAAAGGACGATTTCTAGGAAATTACTTCAACAATTTACAAATTCCATAAATATCTACTTTGAAAATGACTGAAACAATCAGGTTTGCACACTAAAAGCCATCAGCCCAAAACTAGTATGCAAAGTATAATCATGCCAAAATTAAAATAAAGAAAGACACAATGAAATTAAACACTGCCATGATTTATGTCTATAACATATATATATAATATTCGAGAAAGTATACCAATATGACAAGAAAAAGAGAATAGTACTCTGAACAAACCTACTAGTCATCAATTTAAATATCAACACGTCGAGTTCCTCCTGCATTGTCGAAATACATGGGTCCTCCAATGCTGCCACTGACACCTTCCATGAGAGCAAACCTCATGTCTTCAGATGGTTTCCAATGCCGCTTTCTCTGGTTTATGAACCAGTTGTTAATCTGCTTTTGGTCCAATCCAGTAACTTCTGACAATTTCGTTTTCTCCTCTTCCTGTACCATAATTTACTCTTTGCATTTAAAGAACTATGGAGGAAATTTTCAGGAATAAAAGAAAGAGCACTGAAGCTTCATCAAACTTTAAAGTCAAAAGGATTCTTGTCGAACGGTTTATACAAGCTTCCAAACTACATTTGTGATCTTGTAGGATGAATGAAATGAAAGGAATTAATGAAGAAACTTCCATAGTACACTTGAATTTGTGCAGAAAGCTACAATTAGAATTTCTGCTAATTAAAAAAGGGGTGACAAGGTCCGAAATCTAGCTTTCAATGGCCAAATGCAACGATATATAAGTTGGAAACTTCAAAGCTAATTAAAGTTGTCTTGCATGAAGCTATATTATAGCTTTTAAGCAGATTCTTCAATTTGGAAAGAATGCCATCAAATCAAACGCAATTGTGGAGAAGCTAAACTAAATCTTGATTTCACCTTAATCATTCACAGGCAGGAAATCTATGAAAACGGTGTTCAGTGGTCTCTTTGAAAAATCCATATTTCGGGGATCTAAGATTTAGTTAGGACTTGGGAGTCAATCTTTCTAACTATGCTTCTGGGTTTTCAGGTTGGGATCTATGGATCTTCCTAAACCCCATCCTGTAGCATATGACTATAAAAACAATAATAATAAAGTAAAGGCATATTGGAATTACTGTGGGATATGGCCATCTGTAGTGTGTGTTCCACCACTCCAGCAGCGCAATCCTTGCACCTTTTGGTAGCTTTCCTTTCTTTCTTTTCTTCAAAAATTCCTTTCTCAGACTGCTAAGATAGCCACTGTACTTGCGCAATAGCATTTCTTTCAGTTCCTGGTCACCTGGACAGGCACCGGAAGATTCTTGACTTTCAGCTGGTTCCACCTCTCCACCACTCAAATCCTCCTCCGATGCACCAGCTGCTTCATCTGAAAACATAGGAGGACCTGAAAGAAATGTCCAATTACATGCAGGACAATCTTCAAGCACAAGTAACAAGATGCATACTAGAACAAGTATGCATTTAAAACCAAAGAAAAGAAAAAAAAAGAAAATTAAGCATACATGCCCGCTTCAGATTGTAAAGTAATTAAGTTGTCCACGCCACCTTTTTGTGGCCAAAACCTCTTTGAAGTGGTTATATGGACTAGGATGCAACTTCTCAAGTGTATAACTGATTAACATCCTAGCAAGGAAGCATATTCTTGTTTCTTTTTTCCTTTATAAAGAAACAGAGCATTGCACAGGGTTGAGAAAATGATATCTTTCAAGCCTTATGTCAAACAGACTTCATTCACGCATTTCCCTATTTTCCCATTGCTGACTCCACATAAATAGGATTCAGCTTAAGTTAAGAGTTCTACTTCAATTAATATTTTGTTAGCATCAACCACTTTACTGCTTAATAAAAGCTTGTTTCTCTTCACTATGATGTAAAGCCCTACCAAAAACGCATTCTAAAGGAGTAAAAAGTGCAGTATAGGAAAAGACTTCAAATAATCCAAAAATATGTTTCAGGAACTTAAAATGTACATGGACCGTGAATGGAAGAGCATTTATCATCATACCAGAAGCCTATTCAATACGTTAGAATAATGAGAGAGAGAGAGAGAGAGAGAGAGAGAGAGAGAGAGAGAGAGAGAGAGAATAATCTCTGTATTGAATTCATGAATAATGGGAGAAAAGGTACATATATATAGCGCTATGCAAGAAGCATAGAGTAGGAAAGCCTAAACTAGGAAACCAGAACCCTAGAGAATCAAGCCTAACATATACAATAACACTGAACATGATGACTAACAAGGTGTAGATCATACAGAAAGACTTGCCAGCACAATCCTACCATTTGACTCAGACACACAACTGCATAGAGCTTTCGTGCTTATATATATAAATAATTTGTAGGCATCTCATAGAAGCAGACAAAGCAACACTAGGCTCCAGAAAAAAACCTGCAGTATTTAGATCCACAAGTGATTAGATATTATTCTAATTTACAGACGGAAGCAGTCTATGACTTCAGAAAAGAAACATATGCTGCACATACCACTACCTTACTTTGTATCAGCCGCTGTTGGTTTGTTAAATTTCAGATTTAGGGTACTTAAAATGGTGGATGATTCTGCATCTTCAACTCTAGTAGAATAATTACCCAAAAGAAAAAACTCTAGGAGGAAAAAGGTAGACTTTCTAACATAAAATCCAACAGGTTTTGCTCTCTCATTAGTAACCCTCAGTAAGCATAGCCAATCAACACAACAAAGTTCCACATGAAGGTCTATGGCAGCCTAAAACACAGATATCCTTAGTTTAAACCAAATTATATGGTTAACCGTTATTGTCTGCTTCATGATGAGTCCATTCTACTCATGTTTTACAACTTTCCTTATTATAGCATTCTCCTGTTCTTTATATTCCTGGAATTTTAAATATGAGTTCTTTCCACAACCAGAATAAAAACTGCAAGATTACAGCTATTATACTAATCAGTAGCGTAGTACAATAAAGATTGTAGGACAATGAAAGCAGCAATATAACTCAAATCGAATGCCATCACTCACTATCGCTAATGAAAGGTTCGCACAGAAATTCTCACAGAGAAGGCATGATGTGGCAGCAATAATTTGGTTGGACAATAACTATCCATTATCCACTTTGACAGCCTAAAGCAAAACTTATGACCTCCACACCCTTCAAATAGTAGAGAATCTAGCAATGCCAGAATTTTGTTTAAGGGGAGGCAAGGTCGACCTTTAGACCCCTTCAAGCACAACTGGGATTTGTCTTTAACACTTTTTTAATTTAATGAAAAGTATTGCCATAACTTAAAGATAATTACCAGAATAAGAAGTAGACGAGAGAAATGGGGGAAACAAAAACGAGAAACGTGGCCAAAAAAGTATAGGGAAATGGAAGCAGGAAATGATCAAGAACCGAATGGAAAACTTGATAGGAATCTTAATAAAACAAAAAGGAGACGTTTAAATTATGTTTAAAATAAGTACTTTAAGTTTCTATACATTTTCCGCAGAGTTCCTTACTACCCCTTAGTTTCTTTGGAGTTTCCCTTCAGTATCTGAAATTTTGCTCAAAAGTATGCAAAACGCTCCCTCAATTTCCAAAAGAGTTTTGTTTGGGCATTGAAAACGCACTACTGAGGAAGCAAGTTTCTGCGATTCCCCACTCCTATAGTGTTTCTCGATAACTACAGTCTTAACAAACCACATACTTTATCAATTGGAATAATGACAAGAAATTTTGAGAAAGACAGAGAACATTTGTCATATGTGGTAAATTATCACTAAGGAAGAACAACTTAATCTGTATTTGATAAATTTTTCCAGTTAAGTATATTTCAAATATCATAACAAATAATAATGCCTATTAATCTTCAACTCCATCCTAGAAAGGAAAATTTGTTTGACTTTCACCTAAATTTCAGTTTAAACTAATAAAATTTAATAATATCTCCATTCTCATGAATAATGTGTCATCTTTTGTCTTAACCATTTTCTTATGCATCTTTGAGTAATATAGTAATTTTTCCATTGAGATTCAAGTTTGCAAGAGTTTTTTTTTTTTTTGGAAGATCTTTCATCAAGAATAAGATTGAAGATCAAACACAACAAGAGGGTTGATAGACGGAGGAATATCCTCCATCCATACTTGTTCCCATAGACATTCATAGCAAGTCTAGCTAATGCATGACCTGCGCTGTTGCCACCCTTTTTCACATGAGAGCAGAAACTACATGAAAAGGCCTTCAAATGCAACTTAGCTTCTTCAATTAGGTGGCCAACAGGAGACAAGCCCCTAGCTGGACTAAAAATGGACTGAATAACTTCTAACCAAACTCCTTCAATATGGTTTTTTTAACTAAATTGGAGAAACAAAAAGCAAAGTTAATCCCTACACCATGCAACATTGAAAGTTAATACATGTTGCATGTAACGTGGGTTTTGCAAAAACGTTTTGCAATCCCGCTTTAGCTTTATACATATTTTCTTCTCTGTAAAGATACAGAGAAGAAGCGTGGTTCAAAACCACGCCTCACTCCAACAACTCCCTCCTACTCCCCTCACTCCAGCGGCCTCCTTCCTCCTTATTTTATTTGGTAAGTTTCTCCTTCTTTACATTGTTTAGATACATATCTATACATTGTTCATTGTAGACATAGATATTTGCAACCGAGCTTTATCAAAAGTGGGGTTGCGAAACCCACTTTAGCTTTATACGCATTTTCATCTCTATATAGATAAAGAGAAGAAGCGTGGTTCAAAACCAAAACCACGCTTCATGTAAAGCATGGTTTTGAACCACGCTTCTTCTCTTTCATGTTTTGAACCACACTTTATAGTATTAATGTAATATTAACATAATAATATAATGTACTATAGTATTAATGTAATAGTAATATAATATATATTGTGTATATATAATATAATATATTAACACAAATAAAAATATATAATAATACAAGCGGTGGGCAAAATAGTCTTTGTGGTGCTAATCCCATGGCATAGGATATAGTATTAACTTTCAGTTTTTGTGCCTGTTTAGTAAAAAAGCCCCTTCAATCTATAAGTTTGCAAGAGTTTATGTCATTGCTTTTCCCAGGAAATAGTTTCTAATTTATTTATCCACAATCACAAACTAGCAATCAAAGCCAACTAGAACCCTTCCTAGTCTCAAATTTATTACTTTATTGGAACTAGTCAAGGAAAACATCAAAACCATGTGCCCAAAAAAGGCAAGAGACTTGTATCATTGGGAGTAACAATTTGATTCATAGTCAAATACTCAAAACAAAATAACAACTATATTTTAGTTCCTTTTCGCTTGAAATTTAATCATTTCCCCTCTATTTTTATGAAGTTACACCCAAATCTAGAGGAAATGCCCATGCCTTTCATTAAAATTTCAAGACAGGCAAGAGTAGATTTCATCCCTGTCAGAACCTTATGCAAAAAACCAACTCTATGCATCTATAAAAAAGAAATCCTCATGTCTCACACAAAAATTGGATCTTAACATGCTCTTTTCTTCAAATACCTGAATCAGAACTTCACTCTATTTGTAATCAGAGGACACTAGATTCCAATGGTGAGCATGTGACCCAGCAGTCCGTTTACAGAATTATAGACGAACAGACACTTCATGAGATCACAACTAACCTGATAAGCAAGCAGACAATATATCCACCATTTACCCTCTTTTTTATAAGATGTCCATGATCTACCATTTGTTTGAAAGCATCTAATCACTCTATGCGCATCAGTTACAACTAATGGCAAGAGCACACATTCTTTATTATAAATGACTCAAGAAATACATTTGAGGCTTGACTCATATAGGTGAAAAATTAAAGTCACTGTTAGAAAAAACAAGACTAGTGTGTAATCATAATGCATTATAAAGTAAAGGAGAATTATAAGAGAGAAGATGGGAGAAGATATGATACTTGAGTTTAAAAAAATAGAGAACTACTTGAGTTTAGAAAAAAATAGGATAGAACGACGGAGGGACACTGGAGAGACTCCGAAGGTCAACTGGAAGGAGGCCACAGGATGGTCGGAAAGACGCTGGAGATTGACCCGAAGGTTGGCCGAAGAGACGTCGGAGGTCGGTTGGGAAATGGCCTAAAGGACGCCACAAGATGGCCAGAGAGATGCCAAAGGCCGGAGGGACAGTAATCACAGTAGAAGAAGAGAACAGGACAACTGCCACAGTAGAAGGAGAAGATGGGTAACAGTAATAATAGTAGAAAAGGAACCAAGAACAGCAATGACAATAGTAGAAAGGGAAGAAAAAGTCGAAGTAGCAGTAGAAAGATAAGTAAGGACAATAATAGCAGCAGTAGAAGGGGAAGATGAGGCATCAATAGCAGCAAAAAAAAGAGAATAGTAGTAACAATAGAAAAAAGAAGCTGCAGAGATAGAAGAAAAGGAGAAAAGAAGCCTTCTGACGACCTCTAGCCAACTTTCGACCAATTTCAGGATGACCTCCAGCGTCTCTCCGGCCATCCTCCATCGTCCCTCCAGCATCTCTCCAACCGTTCTGTTCGGTTCCTAACTAATTCGGGCCTTTTGAGTTTGATTCTGGCCATTATTTCCGCTGGTTCTGCTCTATTTTGCTATTTCTCTTGCTTTGAAAGCTTTTCTACCACTATTCTTTACTGTTGGGTTCCTGTTATCCCACGTCTTTTATCTATGGAAGCTTTTTGAGGTCTTTAGACCGATTTTTCTCATTTTGAGCCTTTCTAGCCAACTACTATACTACAACAAACCTTGCTCATCAATCCCTCCGACCAACCTTCTGCATCCCTCCGTTTTCGCGTCTCTCTGGCAAACTTCCGACGAACCTCTGATATCCCTCCGGCATCTTTTATATATTCTCCAAACTCAAGTAGCTCTACGTTTTTCCTACTTGAGTTTGAAGAGAAATGTTAAAGTTAAGAGGTACTCTATCCAACATCGGTTGGAATAGAGAACTAGACTCTTCTCCCCTTTTATAAATAAAGGCTTAATGCAGGAAGCATGAACATTCTGTTGGAGAAGCCGTACTCGTGTCAGACATCGATACTCGTTAGATACTTGCAAACATATGTTGGACACTCCATTTTACGTGTTCAATTTTTTATTTATTTATTTTTATATCGAACACTACATGAATACAACTTGAACACGCGTGTCCCATTTTGGACACTTTAAAGACCCGGTAAGGACTCAACTATAAATTTTAAAACTAACTGTTGGATCGGAGAAGAAGCAAAAAGAAGGAAAAAAAAAAAAGACAAAAAAAACAAGTATGCTACTTATATTGGCAGTTAATTTGTTTCGAATGTTTTTTATAATTTTTATATCAGATAATGATGGATAGCTAATGAAGTGTAATGCCATGTTAATATTTTCGATAGTTTATGACTTTACAGTATTATGTATTGATAGAACAACTTTTTTATTGTTAATGTATTTGTTTATTTTATCATTTTTAATGGAATGTAGTTAACTAGTTGTGAATGATTTGTTGCCAATTAAGTAGTGAAATATGTTATTTTATTTATTTAATTAGTGTTATCTTGTATATTTTTTTTACTTTTTTTAAAAATATTTATATATATGACATATAAAAAATATATAAATATATTATTTTATCGTGTCTTTACCGTGTCGTATATTGTATTTTTTTAAAATTGCCGTGTCAGCGTGTCCGATACGTATCGTATCCAACACTCGTATTCGTGTCCGTACTTCTTAGAGCTTAACCCATGTAACTTAACTCACTACTTTACTTACTATTTCAATCATCTCTTTTGTAATCATTCTTTGCCTGATAATGCATTCCTAAATGAAGCTTTCTTCCTTGGCAAAAAAATAAAAAAAGAGAAGAATAAACTATAACAAAGGAGAGGTTGCAAAAAGTTCATATAACAGAGTGAGCAGTGATGTAGAGAAGATAAAGCAGCAAAGGGCAAAGAAAGAACCAACAGATACGCAAAAAAAAAGCAAATGCATCAAAGAAGAGAGATAGAGATGCAGCAGTGAAGCGGAAAAAAAAAGAAATTGCAGAGATTCACATAAGAAAAAATAGTAATAGAGAAGGTGTAATAGATTTAGAGAAAAAAAGAAAAAGTAAGCCTCTGGTTAAGTGGAGACAAAGAATAAGTAAAAGTAAAAAAAAATATTGGTGAGTGGAAAGAGAAAAGGTGAATGAGTGAAAACATTGGTGAGTAGATAGAGAAAAGATGTGAGTGGAGAGAAAAAAGGTGAGAGTGAAAAGTTTAGTAAGTTAAGAGAGAGAATGTGAGTGAGTGAAAAGAAAAACTAAAGAGTAGAGAGAGAAGCTTAAAGGTTGATGAGATTAAAAATTTCGTGGTTGGCATAAAAAATAAAGAAAGCTATATGATAAGTGATGAGTTCTACATGTTTCCCACCTAAGGCTAATAAAAAACAAAGACTAATTATTCTGGGTGTTTGGTTTACTTCGTAATGGGAGAAATAAATAAAGATAATGGGAGAAGAGAAGAGAGACACAAATGGGTACTGGTAAATATATGGTACAGTAATAGGTATAATAGAAGGATATAGTGAGAGAGAGAGAGAGAGAAATAATGAGTAAAAAGGCTAAAGTGGGTTTGATTTTTATTTATTTTTAATATTATTTTTTTGTGATGTGGTTGTTTTGGCCAATTCGGCCATAAATTTGGACTGATAAGCAAATTTAAAAAAGAGAAAAGCAAGTGGATCAAGGTATGTTTCGGTGATGAATCAAGAGTCTAAGATGAATTTTTTGATGTTGGAATTCCAAATCTACGATGATAGCTGCCACTCATATGGCAGAGGGATGTTCGAGTCTTAACTTTAAAGAAAAAGAGAAGACAGGATAGCAATCACAGTAGAAAACGGGGCAGCAGTAGTAACACTAGAAAGAGAAGCAGGGGTAGCAATGGCAACAATAGGAGTAAAGGAAACTAACAATGGTCGCTAAAGGTATCGACTAGATTTGGAACTAGCAGTCACAATAGAAAGAGAAGACGGGGACAATAATAGAAAGAGAAGTAGGGGCAGCAATGGTAGTAGTATAAGGAGTGAAGAAAGAAGCGATAGAGAGTGATTGTCAGATCAAGCAAAAGAAGGCAAGGGTGACAGTGTGGTGAAAGGCCGAAAAATCATGGCCCCTTCAAGTCGCCTCATCGCTGTTGGTTCTCAATTTGGTCGAATCCTTTGGCAATCATTGTTGACTACTTTTTGACTTCCATTGTTGGTTAGTACACATCACTGCAACCACCACTAGAACCATTCTCATAAAACCGTCTCAAGGTGCTTCATCATCACCTCTAGCTTTCACTCTGGCCTCATTCAAGTTTCTAAAGTTAAGATCTAAACCTCCCTCTTGTCATATGAGTATCAACTATTATCGCAGATCTAGAACCCCAACACCAAAGAATTCATCTTGGACTCTCGATCCATTGCCAAAACATACCTTGACCCATTTTCTTCTCTTTTTCAAACCTGCTCGCTAGTCCAAATCCATAAAACAACAACACAAAATATAAATAAATAAAAATCAAACCCACTTCTATCTTTTTCCTCATTATTTCTATCACACTATATCTTTTTATTATACCTATACTGTACCACATATTTACCATTTTCTATTCCTCTCTCTCTCTCTCCTCCCATTATTATTATTTTTTTCTCCCATTTTATTCTTCCATTACGAAGTAAACCAAACACTCACAATCATTAGCTTTTATTCTTTATCAAACCTTAGGTGGAAAACATGTGGAACCCACCACTTATCATATAACTTTTTTTCTTTTTTATGCCAATCACAGAATTTTCAATCTCATCAACATTTGAGCTTCTCTCTCTACTCTCACTTTTTCTTTCCACTCACTCACCTTTTCTCTCTCCACTCACCAATCTTTTCACTCTCACCTTTTCTCTCTCCACTCACCAATGTTTCCATTCACTCACCTTTTCTCTTTCCACTCATCAATCTATTTCTTTTACTTTTACTTATGCTTTGTTTTCACTTAACCAAATGCCTACTCCTTTTCTTCTCTAAATCTGTTACACCTTCTCTACTACTATTTTTTCTTATGTGAATCTCTGCAACTTCTTTTTCTCTGATTCACTGGCTCTTTTTTGTTTGATCTTTCTCTGTCTTTTTTGTTTTATCTTTCTCTGTCATCTTCTGATGCGCATCCTATTACCGTCTATCCTAAGAAGTTCCCATCTGTTGATCCTGCTCCTCATTTGACCGTCCCCCCGGTGACTTTTCGATCTATTTTCGGCATCTCTCCGACATATCTCCGAACCATCTTTCGGCATCTCTCTAAACTTAAGTAACTCTCTATTTTTTCTACTCGAGTTTGAGGGAGGCTGCTAAAGTCAAGAGGTGCACATGACACCGCCCTTGCCATGTGCACCTAAAGTACCTTTGGCACCAAAGTCTGTGTAGAATTCGGTGCCCCTATCTCTCTTTATCTCTGTATATCTTTATTTTTTCCTCTATAAATAGAGGTTTGTACATATTGTAGTATCACCTCATTATCTTGTAATGTAATATCTTTGTATTTCATAATGCATTACGATACTAAGCTTTAGCTCTCTCTATGCGTTTCCTCACTCTCTGTGCTCCTCTTCTCTCTATTTCTCCAATCATTCTAACATGGTATCAAATCATCACATGCTCTCTTTCTCAACCTATTTTAACATGGTATCAGATTCACCAATCTGTGGCCTCCTCTCAATACTCTCTACGGATCACTCTGCCTTTCACTGACATGTCGCCCTTGCCTTCTTCCGCTTGATTCGACAATCACCCTCTATCGCTTCTTTCTTCACTCCGACTGCTGCCATTGCTGCCCCTGCTCTTTTTCTACTACTGCCTTGTATTCTCCTTTTACTGTGATTGCTAGCTCCAAATCTAGTCGACACCTTTGGCAACTATTGCTGGTTTTCTTCACTCCTACTGTTGCTATTGCTACCCTTGTTTCCCTTTCTAGTGTTACCACTGTTGACTCGTCTCTCCTTCTACTATGCCTGTTGCCCCTTCTATCCTTGCACAATAATCACCTTTATTGTGTTATTGTTTAATTGGAGAAATAGAGCATGGAATGCTAATAATAAAAAAGACAAAAAAAAAAGAAGAAAGAAAAGAGAAAGAGAAGCAAAAAGCTAAAGTTTTATATCGAAGTGTATGATGAAATATAAAGAGATTATATGAAAAGATAATAAAATGATACTATAATAAGTACAAACCTTTATTTATAGACGGAGAGAAATAGAAATATACAGAGATAAAGAGAGTTAGGGGCACCGAAGTCTACATGGAGACTTTGGTGCCAAAGATATTTTCGGTAAATATGGCAAGGGCGGTGCCATTTGCACCTCTTGACTTTAACAACCCCCCCTCAAATTCAAATAGGAAAAACAAAGAGCTACTTGAGTTTGGAAGAACGTCGAAGAATGGCCGGAGAGATATCGAAGAAACCCTGAAAAGATGCCAAAAGTTCACTGGAAAGTCACCAGAGGGACGACTGAAGGGTGGCTGGAGAGGATCAGCAGGCGGAGATTTCTCGAAATAGACAGTAACATGAGGCCCATCAAAAGAAAATGGCAGAAAAAGATCAGACAAGGAAGAGCTAGCTGGAGGAGCAAGAAGATGAAGCAGTAAAGACAAAGAAAGAACCAATAGATACGCAAAAAAAAAGCAGATGCATCAAAGAAGCGAGAAGGAGATGCAGCAATAAAACAATGAAAAAATAAGTTACAGAGATTCACATACGAAAAAATAGTTGTAGAGGTGTAGCAGATTCAGAGAAGAAAAGGAGAAGTAGGCTTTTGGTTAAGTGGAGATAAAGAATAAGTAAAAGTAAAAAAAAAATATTGGTGAGTGAAAACATTGATGAGTGAATAGAGAAAATGTTAGGATGAGTGAAAAGAAAAGGTAAGAGTAGAGAGAGAAGCTCAAAGGTTAATGAGATTGAAAATTTCGTGAATTGAGAAGGAGGTACGGACACGAAAATTTCAGAGAAACTAGCTAAATAGAAACAACAGCACAATAAAGGTGATTGTTGTGGAAGGATAGAAGAGACAGCAGTCACAGTAAAAGGAGAAGACGAGGCAACAATAGTAACACTAGAAATAGAAGTAGGGCAGAAATGACAACAGTAGAATGAGTGAAGGAAACCCACAATGGTTGTCAAAGGTATCGACTAGAAATGGAGCTAGTAGTCACAATAGAAAGAAAAGACGATATAGTAGTAGAAAGAGAAGCAGGGATAGTAATGGTAGCAGTAGAAGGAGTGAAGGAAGAAACGATAGAGGATGACTATTGGATCGAGTGGAAGAAGGGTAGGGTGATAGTGTCTGGTGAAAGGCCGAAAAATCATGGGGCAATGGTTGAAGATGCTGTAACAGCAACATACGGAAGCGATGACAGTAAAAAGTGCTACTGAAGAGCAATAGAGGACAGAACAGTGATTGAAGATGCTATAAGAGTAACAGATGAAAGTGATGATAGTAAAAGGTGCTACAGAAAGGTGCTATAGAAGAGTCGGCTAAATGTTGAAAAACAGGAAGAGTAAGGCCACGAATCGGTGGCTCTAATACCATATTAAAAAAAACAAGACTCATGTATAATCACAATGTATTATAAAACAAAAAAAAATTACAAGAGAAAATATTGAAGTAGTAAGTAAAGAGGAGAGTTAAGTTATATAGGTTAAACCTTTATTTATAGAATGAAAGAGATGTCTAATTCTCTATATCAACCAATGTGGGATAGAGATCTTCTTGGCTTTAACAGTCGCATCATTGTTTTATATGTCAATAGAGTTTACTACAAGAGATGCGTAACATTATTTATTGGTGGGGAAAAATTAAGGTCACATTAGGCCTGATTTTTTGGGGGAATATAGTATCAACATCTAGTTGCATGCCAAAAGAAATTCAAATGTATGTAATTCAATTTCCTAAAGTATTGCCTTTTAATATCAATCGAGCATAAGTTATAAAGAATGCATACTGCAAGAAGATAAAACACAAGGAAAAAGCTACATTAGAGCCTCTGTTTAGAAAGTGATTAACATCACTTCGGACATAACATTGTGTGAGCATTCAAATCTCCTTAAGCACCTTTTCTTTGTACTGGTTGACTATTATTGGAGAGTCAAAGACGAGAAGAATGGCCAATGCCATTTAGTACAAGGAGATAAAATGCTAGCATCAAATAAATATCATGCTACTCCTGTTGGAAGAAAGCTTGTTAATGGAACATGAGTGCATTATGAAATCACATGGAACCAATATCTAGCCAAGAAGATTTATTTATTTATTTATTTTCATAAGTGAACCAAATATCCAGCCAAGAAGATATTTCACAGTGATAATATTTCATGTAGTATTCCTTTTTTTCATCTTAAGTAGGGTACAACACAAATCCAACTTGGGTGAAATAGAGCCCATGCAAGTGCTTTTCAGGAATTGTTAATTAAGAGAGTTTTACTTCTTTGTCAACTCCAATTGATTTTATAATCGAGTCCTGAGAAAGACGTTGCTTTTTCGGTTTTGAGTTATTATAAATCTTTTTTTTTAATTTTCTTTAACTTGTCCAAACCAATGCATTTGATCTTTGAGACAAAAGAAGCCTTCCACGTACGAAACTGTTTACAATTAACTACCAAATGATAATTAGTAGCATCATGCAATTCTAAATATCAATGCAGTTTTTCCATAAAGAGAATAGTCCTGAATAAGAAAATGAATGACAGTAATTAATGTTTGAGTATGGCACCAAACCTAACACAATTAGGGCCAATCTTACCAGGATGGTGAATCAGTATGCAAAACAAGAAACAGACCATATTACACCACATGCTCTACAATGTGGTCTGAATGCATCAAGGTATTCGTAAATATGAGAGTAATTTTCTACTATCAATTACATATATTGAAACATCATCCATTAAAATGCATTTGGATGGACTTTGGAAGTTTTCTTATATCCAACTAATCTTCTGAGAATACATTTCTAAGTGCATCCTATATAAGTTGAGTTATTGATGCATTCTAGCTCCCTCCTTTAGATCTCTAGCCAAGACTCCTTTTTCTAGATTTTAGCTCACGATATTTGCAATTCTATTTCTTAAGACACTAGGGAAATAAATAGGAATACTATATTTGGATTGTCAAATTTAGTGTTTTGGATTGGAAAGCGTATGTTCCAAAACATAACAATCGGGGTATCTTATTTTTCAAAAATTGTAAATATAACCCACAATTTAGGAATATTATTTGAATTTTTGTATTTCTGCTGAATGACAAAAAATACAAGCTAAAATTACAGGATCCAATTCCAACCCCACCCCCCCCCCAAAAAAAAAAAAAAAAAACAAGCTTCTAAGATGTCAAGGTCTACAAATTCCATAATGCCGCATTCAACTCAGACCCAAACAAACCCATAAAAGCACAAGTACATCGAACACAGCCTGACATCGTTTTTTGGAACTGGTAACTGATTAATGAAGTGCTTACTCTGCACTTCTATCTTATAGTAGAGTAAGAACCTTCTTATCTACAATTTAAAAGCAAAAACAAACCCTTGTCATATCTTTGCCTAAGTTGGAGAGAAAATTATGGACTATTTAAATGTTTACATAATACATGAAAAAAGTTCATCTGCAAAGATACTGAATGAGGCTTCACAAGATGCTGCTTCTTCCATAGTTTTTCGAAATTTGATGTGAAGCTGATGACAACTGATCTATATAGTAAAAGCTCGCAAGCAACTTAGCTCAATTACAATTCTCTCTAAAAATAGTCATGGAAGTGGATAGTACTAGTCTTCACTTGCAATTCAGAAGTAGATTATGAATTCATTTTTCCATAAAAATAAGCACCGTTATATTCTTTGAGTTGACTTTAACCCCATTTTCTAGCACTTATCTAATTAGTGTCAATGTACATCAAACGACAAAAAGATGCTATGTTAATAAAACCAACCGTAGACAGTTGGGGTTTTGGAGCGTAAAATGGGTATAGTTAGGTATAATAAAACCAAATTTCAAGTTCCAACGATATGCAACTGTCAAATCTACAGAACACTCAGCCAAAATAAAGGGGCATACAAGATTGATAGCGTAAAATAGGTATAATAATGTCCAAGAAAGTAAAAGTATGAGTTTTGGAGCTACCGTAATCCTGTACTGTGACTCCAATTTACGTCATTTTCTTCTTTTATTTAAAAAAACAGGACCTAAAATTATATAGACTATTTGCTTAGATGTATTAATCTTAATTTTATTTATCCATTTGATTGTTTAGCATTTTTCGAAACGTTTGAAAGCATTTCGAGCGTGAAATGTCTTAGACAAAATCATATATCTAAAATCACTAAATGGTATTGGCTTTTGGAAGATGATAGTAGTCTCACATTTTATGTAACCCACATGACTGCTGACAGGCATAGGCTGCAGCCGTGCCGAGAAAAAAAGGACAGGTTTTCTGAGCAGATGTTACACTGCTGCTGAGTTCCAAGAGAATCAAAGCACATGAGTACAATCATGCAACATACTTTTACATATATAATAATATATATTTTTATGAAACAAAAGCAAATCAGATACATACAAAGAAAGTATAGCAAAAACACATGCCCTAAAGTTCATCCAAACAAACAATAAGAAACAATAAGAAATGCAAGAGAATCAAACCAGTCCAGAGCAGAGAAAAAACAGCAGCAATTAAAGAAATGAATGAAAATAGTTTGGAAAAGACAACACAGAGATATTGAAAGACACATCTGAGCGGTAGGGTACCAATCAGGCTGCGAAGAAAGGGGGGTCCGAACTGTGCGTACAGCTCACCGTGCACAATTTAGGGGCTTCCACTGTTTTGAACATTCACTGTCGTCAACCGATGATGTACCATTCTATTTTTCTAACGTGCGCACGGTGAAACAGTAGCACAGGTAACACACACCATTCAAGAGCTTGTAATTACTTCAATATCAGAAGTGCGTAGGTTAAGCATGAAAAGAATGAAATGCGCGGTGAGAGCAACTTCTTACCAGAATGATAGTTCCCGGAGGTTAACGACGTCGTCGCCATCGTCAGCGTCTCCTTGCAGAGGTTACTGAGCTGTGACTCGATGTTGCTCAAGAACGTCGTCGCTTCATCAAACGGTTTTGACAGCTCCTCTTTGTACCTATGTAGAACCTCACAATACGATTCCTTCCAAAAATTCAAAAAAAAAAAAAGCCAAAAACCTTCAATATATATATATATGGAGATACATATAGAGAGAGAGAGAGAGAGAGAGAGAGAGGGTTTACCATGAATTCATCAAGTTCAGGATCGGCTCCGATCTCACTGCGACTGCTGATCGGATGGTTCTCTTTGCTGATTTCTTCAAGAAGTGAAGCCATCTCTGGTGGTGCTCCGACCTATGACGATACAAAAGGTAGTGAAAACAAAGTTTGAGAGCTTGAGCAGTGATGAATAGCCAGAGTATATGTATGTGTATACCTATACACATAAAAGTGCATATATGATATATATGTATACGTATATATGTGTGTGTGTATATATACATATATATCATACAGAGTAGCACATGTATAATTAACGCAGGATAGATGATCACCTTTCGGCATTCAATATACGCAGACACGAGGTTTGGATAGAGAGGATGGTTGGCGATCTGAGCCTTAATGAGATCGGACATCTCCGATCCGGCGACCTCCATTTCTGCCGTCTCGAATTGGAGCATGGTGTCGACTGGGCCGGGAAGTCCACTCATAGTCATAGGAAAATTTCCGACTCCAGTAACATCATCTGAGCACGAAATTGAAGAATGAAGCCTATAGAGTTCGTCCATTGACTACTCAAGCTTAGAGAGGAAATATATATATAACTTTGCGTCCAGAATAACTGAATCTTGAGGCAAACAAAAGCTTCCAAATCAGTAAGCTACAGTCCCGATCAAGCTTCATTACAATTCTGAATTGGCCAAAATTAGGAAGAAAAAAAAAACTGACAACATTGACCGCTATGATTTATTCCGGCTGATTTGAACTCTTCGGAACCGATAACACTAGCCTTAATCTCCTTGCCTCCATTAATGAAGGAACTTCGGCTTCAAAAGTCTCTATGTAGAGAGAGTAAACACAAACTTCAAAAAACGTTCAATAACCCAGAGAGAGAAGGTCTAATCGTAGACACAGATGAAAGAACAAATACTTTTGAGATTCAAGATTTCTAGAGAGAGAGAGAGAGAGGGAGGGAGAGAGAAGCTTGAGAATTCTACACCTGAATCAAAGTTGACAAAGACCAGAACTTACTTTTGAGAAGAAAAGTAGGAAACTGAGTAGAGAGAGAAAGCTGGGAGAGAGGGAATAGGGTTGCCTCAGATTTGGGAAGAGGAAGAGCTAGAGAAATGAATGGATGGGGGCTTGGGGGTTACTGCACGTTCTCGCACGCTCTTAAACAGTAACAAACCTATGATTGATAAATCTCCATGTCATTGCTCATGCCGTGTGTATATATAGATATTATTAAACCACAGGTGGGAGAAATTATTCAGTGTTATTGCATGTGTGACATTTTATTTAAATTATAATATTTTTAAAAATTTTTAAATGATCACAATTTTAAATTTAAAAATTCACAACTAAACTATAGGATAATGGTTATTTTTTTTAAAAAGAATTATATCTCAATATACATAATATTACTATGATAGCGTGGTGTGAGCCATTTTAAATAATTTCCCTACAAGTAGATCGCTTATGAACTCGGAAGTCTCAATAGTTTATATTATTTGTATGAATAATGATTTTATAAAAAAGTAATCAATTGAACACCTAAACTTTGTGTAATAAAATATATATATATATATGTATATGTGAGTAATGTCATACTAACATTAATCTTTTTTATTAGTGATAATTTCATTTTAAATTAAAATATCAATTATTTATGCAGCGGGTTAGCCCGTAACGGTGACAGGAATCCCCTCTATGCAATATGGTCATGTATTGGACTCAACTCACTCTTTTCCAAGGACATTGACCCAATAATGTACACAAATATACATGCACATATTATTTTGATTAAATTTTGTTTCATATTTTTATACAAAATGATGTATTTGTACTTATATTTCAAATTAAAAAATTTATTATTTTGACTCACAATTTTAAATATATTATTATCACATTATTTTGATAATTTTTTTAATAAAATTATGTAAAAATATAATTTTCTCTCTTGATCCATCATTTCAAGCAAAACACGTAATTTTTGAAAGTGTAATGCCATATAAACATAAATTTATACAAATTTTTGTATATAATAATGTGATAAATAATAATTTTTTACTTTAAAACAATACGTATTTGGGTAACCGAAGTTTAACTTTTAGATCAAGTCATGGCCCGCGAAGATTTATCCATTGTAAAAATTCTAATTCGGTATGAGCGGTCTATCTTTAACTAAATTATAAAAAGATTAATAAAAGTGTGTGTAAGCTGGTCTAGACATTTCTTAGATGATATTGACATGTTATTTTAATAAAAATTTTTATACAAAATTTTTAAATGAATAACATTTTCTTTTTAATAATGTTATTTTGGTAAAAAATTTTATACAAAAATTGTTTAATATGTGTGTAGTGTGGCGAGGTCCGTGGTAAACGGTGACATGACATTCTGCCATGTTTCGGAAGCTAATTGGTTGGGGAGACTGCAACCTGTCGTGGTGTGAAGATACGACTTGAAGACTACTACCACTACTAGTACAGTACTATACTCTCTCTCTCTCCTCTGCTCTTTTCACCCTCCACTTAGAAAAAGGTTCTTCTGTGAGGAGACAATCCTAAAACCGGGATAGTCCCCGAACCCATATTAACAATAAATAATGCAAAAACTGACGCTCTGCGAAATTTCTTAACGGCCAGGACAGTTTCACAAGTGCTTATTGCGAAATTTCTTTTTTACTTTATCAAAAATCAATATAAAAAAACCCCTCTTTCCTTTTTTTTTTTTTTTTCTTTTGACATAGTATTTAAAAATTTGGATACACCCCTCATTTTTTGATCTTTTTTCTTTACCTTTTTTTTTCTTTTGGGGTCTTTTTCAACATAAAAAATTTACTGGATTACAGACTTCAATTGACTTTCCATAAAGATGGAATGACTTTGTCAATTTTAATGTTAGGGTTTGAATACCCTTATTATCTTGTAATGAAAAGGAAAAAAAAGAAAAAGGAAAATGAGATTGCTTATTCTATAGGTTTAAACTTTGAAAGATATCATCGAGAATTTTAATTTTATAATATACTAAGTGTTATAAAAGTATTTTTATTTTATTTATTTATTTTTTATTTTTTTAAACTCTTTAATCTTTATATTTATAGAATGCAATAGTCGTCTTGTGCTTAAACCGGTAACTGCTTTAAAAACGAGAACGGCTGACTTTTAATAGTTATTCAATACGTCAAACTATGCAACTACCACTAACTTATCATTTATTACTAGTTGCTTCTACTATTTGTGGCGTAACAGAATAGTGATGGTCATGCACAGAAACCCAAATGCATCCTTTATTTTCAGTTGAAGCTAGTAAACTAGAGATAAGAGGAGGCGTTACTAAATTTATTTATTTATTTTTTGAACAGGACAATACAAAGCAAAAGCAAAAACAAAGGAAACAGACTAAGAAACATCGTAAGCTAAACTCTACTTGATGTTGGTCTCGGTTTTAGTTTTAATTTTATTTTTTGTATTGAATAAATTAAAAAATTTAAAAATTGCTCGCTTTTTTGGTTCTCAAAAATTAAAAAATAAGACAATTAAAAATATCATTATTTTTATTTTTGTATAAAAATAGTTTTAAAAATTTAGAAAACACCTTTTTAATAGTTCTCCAAACTAGGATGCTTTCTGAAAATTTTTTTAAAAACAAGTTTCAGAACAAACTTATTAAATGTGGTTTCAACAAAAATAATTTTTAAAACCAATCTATCAAATGTAATTTTGTCAAATTTTAAAAAATAAAAATTAAAAATTAAAATTAAAACCATAATCAAACAGAACTTTAGATCAGTTCGCGTGAAGAACAGGCATGCGAAGAAAAGACGTTACTAAATTTAATCTGTCTCTATGTGTCCATTCAAACGAACTCAAATGCTTAAGTTTTTACTTAGTGCACTTTTTATTTATTATTATATTAATAAGGGGATTGCTAAATCCACTGTCGATGTAAAACGGTGTTTGTAACAATTCGGATCCATGTTAATGTTTGTTAAGTTGGAGGAACGTGTGAGTCTCAGCAAGAAAACTCGGAACCCCCTCATTAGGTACATGGTTCAACAAATGGTAACCCACCCCTCCTAATAAATGGCAAAAAGTGGAAAAAATATTTTGAGTCCTAAATTAAAAGTTTGCTTGGTGTTTTGGATATATAAGTGGTAACAATAAAATCAAATGGAATCTTATGTTCAATTTTTACTTATGTTATTATAGCTAGCCTATACCTATGATCGTGTGAGTTCGGACATGTAAGTATTAACAATAAATCCAAATAGAAAATTATGTTAATTCTTTGAGGGTGAGATCTTTGCTTGTTACTTGCGCTATTTTAGCTATTTAGGTACTGTAGCAAGGCGCTACTCAATTTTAGGGTTGATCGAGAGCCACTAGTGGTCGTTGGACATGATCACATGTTTAATTGTGATGTTTGAACTATTCACGAAGACACGAGAGAAGATAAAAGAGCGAGACTATAATGACTATAATTTACTTTGGTGTGTGCTGAGTGATTGAGTCTCACAATAGAAGTCTTTATAGAGGTTTTAGCTTTTTTAAGTATACATAGAAATTGGAACAATGAACATAAATAGTATCGTGGGGTGGCCCTTTGGACTTGACGACAAAGCTGGTTATGGTGTTTTGAGCTTCTACAGAGGAAAGGAGGGACAAGGGGGAGAGAGGGTTATAAGGACCATGGCTAATTTGGTACGTGTTAAGTGTAGCATTAAAAGTCCATCAGAGGGTATTGAGTATATAGATTGGAACTATGAACTCAAGTGATATCCTTTGTTCGTCGTATCGGGTGAGTTCCATGGTTGTTACTATACTAATAACCATCTGTTTTTTATACAATGGATTCTAGACTAAGAGTATAACCATTATGACAGAAGAATTTTATATTTCCCTCAATAATTTATAATGAATGATAAGTTACATCCAACAAGAATTTGTGAATATACTACCAAACTTTTTAATGGCCCAAAATGTGTTTTTTTTTTTTTTTTTTCACGATTTTTTCCCAATGGCCAAATTTCAATAGCTTATTAACAAGAGATGTCTTGTCCATCCTTTCTTATTGGTTGAGGAGATAATACATGAACCCATATCTCTCTCTTTCCCACTGTTTTAGGCTTGAGAAAGGGCAAGAGGTTTATTTTTCACTCTTGCCTTTTTAAGGTAATCTTAACAATTTATAAAACTATTTTTTTCATTTGCACTACTTCTTTATAGTGCTCAACAGCTCTAGTCAAATTGTTTGGATTACAAGTAAATTGTGAATGGGTTGAAATGATACAATAGTGTAACTAAATTGAGTCTGGATTACTATTGATTGTCCGATTATATAGTTAGGTGCTTATTCTTACACTAACAATTCAAAAGTTAAGTATCATCGACAATTTTACAAGAAAGATTTGTTCAATCTGGAGAAAAAATTCAGTTAGATAATGCCAAGTTTTTTTTTTTTTTGGTACTCATTCCTATTAAATTATGACGTGTAACCACTAAACTTTTCTCCCCAATAGGAACATGTTTTGATCAAATATCAATATTTTTTGAACATTTTTAAAGATATTTTGACATTTCTTGGATGCATTATAATTAAATAAAATTTCAGAATTTTGGACATCAAATGAGTTATGTAGCAAATCTCTTAGTAGGAATGAGGTTTAACATTCTTAACAATCGCTTACCCCTCAAAATGTCACAAAATATTTCTAAAGGTAGATATAAATACATATAACATCAACACAAAATATAAAAAGTATACATGATATGGGTGGTGTTTTGTGCCTGAGGGCGTCAGCATTCCAAATCCTATTATCTGTCCCAAAAAAAAAAATTAAAGTGAAAAAAATAAATTATGAAATGGACATTTCTAATATAGGAAAAGACAATGCTCATGCACCTGTGAAGTTTCGGATGTCATTTCAAATGCACTTCAAGCTTCTTCTTTTTTTGTGTCTTTCTTCTTCTCTCTCCCCTTTCTTTAATTTGTTTTATTCTAACATGCATAAATTCAACTAGACATTTTTCTCTACCTTCATTGAATTACAGCCCTTTTTGTCTTAATGCTGTGATTGGATTTTAAATTTAGTAAGAGAAGAAGAAGAAAAAAAAAAAAAGAAAAAGGGAGAAGGAAATGAAAAATTCTAAATTCTATGTCACTTGGTTGATAAGTGTGAAAGGAAAGGAATAGGGATTCATCTATCCGTTCAATTTTTTTGTAATATTAAACTTTTTTCACAAAATTTTTCATTATTTTTCCTTCTATTTTCTTTTATCCACTATTCTCCATCACAACCAAACAAGTGACTGCATAAGACTATAGTATTAGATCACACAGTAGATTCAAAGATGATGCTATGGGTTAATTAAAGCCAGCATGGAGATAATATTAAGATACACGACAATGCAAGAAAATGTTGCAATTTGTGTGTGGGTGGGGGTGTGTGTGTCAGAGAGAGAGAGAGAGAGAGAGAGAGAGAGTTTGAAATCTTGCCGAGGAGGATTTGTTCAGGCTTATTTGACAATTGAACAATTGAAGTTTGTTCGCCAACGAGGTATAATTTTTATGTATGAATAGATCCTCAACTGTATTCAAAAGCCCTACTTTCCATCAATAGACATATACTAGTTACTTAATTGTTTAATTTTAATTAACTGGCAATTCTAATATTTTTTTTCTTATACAAGCGGGTCATCAAAATGTGACGACGTGTCTGTTGAAAATTAAGTACAACATAAAAAAGCTAGACTTATAGATACGTGTCAAATTATGATGCTCGCATATGTAAAATAATTATGCATAGTCAGTCAATTAAAATTAAACTCTTTTAATTTATGGCTTAATGAATGTTGAGTTACGTCAATATTTTCTTTTTACTCGATGTTAAGTTATCACCATTTATAGAATGTATAAACCTTATATGATTGATTCGAGAGTATCGCATTATAAGAACTTTTCAAGAGACAGTGATGGTAGGCTTGGATCACTGCCTGTAAAACATAAGTCAGTTTGGATGTCCTTTAGGGGCTCCTAGTCCTAGCTAACAGCCTAACACCTTGCTGCAGTTGTTGTATTGATATTTTACCAATTTGTATCTGTCATGTGAGTTATCTTAAAACGCACAAGCATTTGAAGGGGACCTTGCGGCAACAATAAAATTGCTCCATTACAACCTAGATGATACGGCTAGAATCATAATTTTATTTTGGAAGCACCAAATGTTGACACACAAATTTTCATCTATTTGAATAATTAATATATTTTAGGTTTACTTTGCATATATTTTTAAATTTAAGCATGAGAAATATATTAAGATGTAATATTAAATTTCTGCATAAAAATAAAATTAACTTTTATTTAGACTCAACAAAATACGAAAAAACAAAAAGACAAATGAATATTTCTTAGACAAAAATGGGTAGGAACCATACGAAAAATTTAATATCTTATTGGGTTAAGAACTTCAAGGAGCATTTTAAAATATGGGAGTGTCGATTGAATAGATTTTTGCTAGGCATTATATACCTCTCTATTGATACTTTTCAAGTTAAAAGAAAGTAGGAATCTATAGATAAAATAATATATATTTCTGTAAGTTCATTGAAGAAGTTCTATTCAATTAACAAATTTCCCTATATTTTTTTCTGCTATGGCACCCTCCCAAGATAAGATAGTTACACCCCTGCTAGATGTCAAAGATTTAAAAGTTGAAAATATCCTCTCCACGCTCGGGATAAACCTGAGTTCGTCTACTCTTTCCTAAACCTTACAATGACGGGAGATTCGGGCTGCCTCTAGGTTACATACTTACATATATACATATATATTGCTAGATCCGGTCCAAAAAATTGGACAAAATACTCGGAAGTTTGGAACCCAATAAAGGATGTTTTACAATCAATGAATTACTAAAATATGAGATAAAAATAAGTATATTTGCACACACCTAGTTAAGGGTATCTAAAAAGTAAGAAAGACCATTGAACAAATCTTTGACTTGAACAAAACAGAAATCTTTTCCCACCACCAGGTTGTTTTATTTTGATTTCCTGCCTCTCTTAATTTTTAATTAGGCATCCCATTAAATATTACAACATGTGTGTTGTACCAAACAAGAACAAAGGGTATATTACCAAAGATCATTATTCTTTTGATGCAGATCTGTATTAAACTAACTATATATATCTTCCATTGAAAAAGCTTGAATGAGTAGTCTTCTATCATTAGTTTCAGTATTAACAATCGCTTTTTAATGTCTAAGATCCTAAAGTGCTTCTGAGTTCATGCTTCTGAGATAAGGCTCCACTTATAGGATTCTGAAGTTTCATTTCTTTTTTTTTTTTCAATATTCCAAGATACAATGTGATTCTTTCTGTGGACAAGAGTAGAGTAAGACACCCAGGCAGTCAATAAAGCCATTGCCAGTGAAGTAACGGCAATAGAGGGCCCAGACTTGCTTTAGGATAATTTTAAAAAAAAAATATTAAAGAAAAAGGATAGTTTAAAGAAGTAGAAGTATTTATTAATTAATACTATTTGTATGCCATGGCATTGGGATTCGCAAATACCATTTTTTTTTTCAAGTCATTTTGTGGTATTTTTGTACAGAATGATGCTATGCATCATTTTTTTTTTGTTAGGTAATACCAAATGGCATTGTGTATTTATGATATTTATCATGTGCATAACCTCTTGTTGACTCCTGATTTAGCTTATCAGAGTAACTGATGACAAATCAATGTTCAGGTTGGTGAGTGACTCGACATGGATGGCATTTCCTCTTTTCCAAGTAACAAATTTATCATGAGGACATTAGGTGTTAATTGTGCTTGTCTTTGCTAATGTTAAAGATGAGAAAACCTAGCTACTATCATATTTGGCAGTTCAAACACTATGCCTTAATAGGAAAGGACCTCAGCCCTTTTTGCATTTGAAAGCTCGCTCTAGAATATGTGGGTTCTCCCAGTATTGGCATTATATGTCTAGGTGGATGGCTCTTCTCTATCCTATTTCATACAAATTAATATTAAGTTTCAGAGTTGAAAGCAAGTTTTTTTATTTTTTTTTTATAAGGTATTCAGATTTTTGACCGACTATTTTTTTAAGTTCATGCAGAGTAATCCTCCACGCTAATCATATAAAGTTTATGAATTGCCTGAATAATGACTCTTCATAAGGAGACGTGAGGAGATGATCAAACTTGAGGCATCATTTTTAGCATGAAGACCGGCCGACCATTAGCCACCTTTGTGGTTAGATTTGAAGGGTACTATTTCCACTATATATTTGCTGTTATTTTTATATTACTATTGATTATCAACAAAGAAGAATAAGAAGAAGTATAAAAAAAAAAAATAGCCTTCGAAAGTTTAGAAATTCAGAGGTAAAAGATGAAGTGATATTTTAGCAGTGTAGTAGAATTGTCTATCTATTCTGAAAGAGTGCATAGTCATCCACCTAATAAGTTATCCTTCTTCAATCATGTTTTGCCCAATTTTTTTCATCTCACCATCTGAATATTCATATATAGATTTTTCCCTCAAAAGTTCACAGGCCAATTTCTCAAATTTCCAGACATCACATGTAGTAGCAAAACATTCAACTTAATCAATGGATGTATAGTTTCTGGTGATAATCTAGACTGAACCCAAAATGCTTCCTGTTTTTGTTTTTTCCCTTTATAAAACTTGCTTTTGGTACTAAGACATCATTTGGATCAACAATTTTATCAAATTTTTGACCATGTTTCCTTTAATTTTTTGTTGTTGTCTTTTTTCAATTGAAATTTAATTTCCTATCTTTTTTTTTTGAAATTTCATTATATACTTTTTGACTGTTTTACTAAAAACTAGTTAAAAAAAGAATTAAAAAATTCGCCAAAAAACTGATCTGAACAAACTTTAATTATTGAGTAACACTGTACAACCTAAAAAGTCATAAAGAACTTATATATAAAATATTAGGGTTGACCGAATGTCTTTTACTTTAAAACAAAGTATTATCATCATAACTTAAAGGCCCGTTAGGTACAATTTTTTTCAAATTTTTTTTATTTTATTTTTAAATTATAAGCAAAAACACTAGATATTTTAAGTTTTTGCTTTTAACAAGATAAGATAAGTAGGAAAGCAAAAAATTTTGAAAATCTTGACTTTTTTGTTTATAAGCAAAAAAAGTTAAGCCAACAAAGCTCAAAAAAAATTCCAGCCAAATGAGCTATTAAGGCTCCATTGGATTTAATGTAAAATATTTTACACTAAAAAATATCTTTTCATGGAAAAAGTTTTACTAAAAAAATTATTTTTTTTTATTTTTCGGGGCTTAATTGACATTTGAAAATTATTTTTTAGAAATTATTTTATAATACTATTTTTTGTGGTGGGAGGTGGCGGCGGTAGGTGGTGGGCGATGGTATTTGTGGGTCGTGGGGGTTGGTGGCGGCAATGGTGGTGAGTGGTGGGTGGTGGACGGTGGCAGCAGGTGGTATTGTTGGTGAATTGGTTAAAATAGTATCAAAAGTTCAAATGACTTAAAACAAAAAATAACTTAGCTAATTTTGGTCTTTTGATGCAAAATATTCTTTTTGAAAAATATTTTTCTTACTTTTTGGTCAATCAAATAATAAAAAATATGTAAAATATTTTACACAAAATCAAACAAAGACTTAATTACAAACACGTGAATGCTGCATCATTTTAATGTGGTTTGTTTGGTACATATCTTCCCTAAGAATAGCGTTTTTTTTTTTTCAATAATTAGGTTCCACCAAGCAAGGATCCACAAAGAGGGTTGTGACAAAGCCTTGGCCACTCGTACAATCAGAGATAGGGATGGAAAGATGAAGTGACCACATAACTTTGAAAAAACATTACTTCAAAGGGTACAGACATGGAGATGAAGCTAAAAGAGCAGGGGTGGCTCACTGGCTCTTGACAATTTCCTGGAAAGGACCAGACATTCAACGGGATTCGCGGATCAGAAACTCCTCACTTTAGTTTTAGCTAAGTGTGAAACTGAGAATGCATGTTTATCTTTAGGTTTGGTCCAAACTATAGTTTTTGCAAGGAGAAGTGAAAA
This sequence comes from Euryodendron excelsum, assembly GCA_033060915.1. NCBI lineage: Eukaryota > Viridiplantae > Streptophyta > Magnoliopsida > Ericales > Pentaphylacaceae > Euryodendron > Euryodendron excelsum. The sequence goes on from CM065379.1 coordinate 40,115,507, forward strand.
AGGAAAAAGATATCAGAAACGAAAAGGGTAAAATATGGTCCAAAAGCTGATGAGAAATGAGAAATGCTAAGCAATATAAAATTACATATGATATTTATAAAAAAAATAGCAAAATTTCCAAAAAAGTAATATAAAATATTTAGAATATTATTATGATAAGTGAAATATTAATAATACACAATATCAAAAGACTTTTATTAAAAATAAAATATTACTGTTAAATAATAAAATTTGCGAGCGTGAAAAATACTAAAAATATTTATAAAAAATAAGTTTTTAGAGAGTTTTCCTGATTTTTTTTTTTTAAAATTTCATAAGATTTCATCTTCGATTTAGAAGCAGACACCATGTCGTGCTTGTCTTGGTTAATTTCTAATGAGCAAGCTACCAAGCAAGGCCGGCCCCTCAAAATCGATCCCTAGAATTTGAAGTCAGGCATCTATACATGTGAAGGATTAATTTATATAGATGCTTTAGAGGCACTCCCATTCTCCAGCTATTTTTATTAAAGGTGCTCTTGCTAGTGTTTGTGCTTGGGAAATCAATCGTTTAGGTCAGAGTGAACTAAGCCGAATTTTTTTTTCGGTTAGGATAATAAGAAAATTGAGCCCCAAACGTTTATGAGTTGTTGGCAAGTAAGCCAGTTCAATTCTAACTTCAGGAAACTACCACGTTAATACTCCTCTAGGCTATGCTTGAATATTGAATTTGTTCAAAAAATTAAATTACTTATAGGTATTCAATTTCCATGAATAGCCAAACAAGATATTAATTGTTCTTAACAAATATCAACTATTTTTTTTTTCGTTTTCCTAACCCAACCAAATAAAAGAAGTTTCTTTCGCTTTGTTTTCTTTACTCATCTTTTTCATTTTCTTTTCTTTCCCTTTCGCTTTACAAATCCTTAGATGGTTACGTTGGAGTACCCTATATCTCGACTTGTTCCATGCCGAGTATGGAGCAACCCACACTTGGATGAAAACGGAATTCTGCATCATAAGATGGTTTAAGACATAGTTGCCAGGAAACTTATTTGAAAGGAGGAAAGAAACGCGCTTACGAAACTCGTTTTGAAAGGTAAGGAAAATATTTCCGGAACGCTTGAGAAATGTTTCAAAATTCTTGGAAACATTTATAATACTTTTGAGATACTTAACACAAATGCTTGAAAAAATTTCAAAAACTCTTGGAAAACTCTGCGAAAACTATTTGAAAACTTAAAGTATGGATTTTTACACTTTTTTTCCTTAAGTTTGAATTATTTATATAGATTTTCATCAAGTTTCCTAAAAGTTTCTTTTTAAGTTTTACACAAGTTTTTACTAAGATTCCTATTAAATTTCCTAATCGATTCTAAATCGCTTTCTCGCTTCCGTTTTCCTCATATTTTTTGGCTACATTTTCCGCTTCGATTTGCTCTAATGTGTCCCACTTTTGCTTCCTATTTTGGTAATTGTGGGTTAAGATTCAAATTTTTGAAGGAGAAAAGACAAAGTTTCAGGAAACAACGTTAAGGCCCCAAACTGGATGATTGACCATAGTGAAATGTCATTGTTCAGCCTATTCTATCAAGCCGCTGCTCATTGGGCTTATAAACAAACCATAGAGAGAAAAGGTTGGCCAGAGTCATCCAAACATGCAAATTGATCCTAAGAGGTGTGCTAACATCAATCGCAGCTGTACACCAGTTGCCAGCTCATACTAACTATATCAATTGAGTCCCACCAAGCCCTACTAGAGCTAGCTGAGGTGATTGGTATCCGTTGGCGCATAGCTGTGACTAATGCTAGCGTTTGTCTTAATCCTAATACCACATCGGTTTTACAATCATTAACATAATTTTTCCAAAACATTCATAAATATCCTTTGATGCTGGAATAGTTTATGTGAGTCAAAATAATAAGACCTAGAATTATTGTACCAAGCCCGTCTGGTAGCATACTGCCGACTTGGGCTAAGAAAGGCCCAAATTAAGGATTACCCATATGAAGGCCCCAATTGTGGGAAATTCAACCCAGATCCATCAAATACAAAGTCGGTGAAACATTTGCAAGTTCATTCCTAAAAGGATTAGGACACTAAGCAATTATTTGAAAGAGATTAACTCCTAGGAGGAGACAGAATATAATTCCCTATAAGACTAAGGCATTCCGAGCATTATAAATACCCCATGTCATTATGATATAAGGTACGTTCACTTGAGTCCTAGCTCGCCAATATTTTATTCATTGTGGTTAAGCTTGCTAACTTAGTCATCGGAGTGCCTTCGGCCCAAAAGGGGTCGTGACATTCTTATCGTCTTCTTCTCTTGAAGATTGTTCGTGTTCATCAATTTTGTTTTGAGAGTTCAACTAAGTCTTCCTAGAAATCCCACCTACAATTGGCGTCGTTTGTAGAAAGGTCTACATAGCAATGAGTACCAGCTATATCAGAGGAGGAGTTGATTCCACTAACAGGGAACCAGATGATAGCCATGACGTCCATAGTCATGACGTCATACACCAATCAAGTCAGCATGATCATGATCCACCACGAACTCCTGGAGGACACTTCATCAGGTCGGAGATACAATTCCTTAGAGGCAACCAGCCAAAAAGACAAGAGGGTCTGGCACGGGCTCCATAGTATGCCCGAAATCCAAACTGCTGAAGGAATTATTGAAGAAACTTAAATCCGTCACCATCCAATGGTCAAGTCCTTAGTAACTTGTCGCTTCGAACAATTGAGCAGGAGATTCGGCAGCAGGACAAAGAGATTACCCCCCTCAGCGAGACAATTGAAGCAATGAGAGAGGCGATTGCTAGACAAGATGGACAAGTACCTGAGAGGTCACTAGAACGGCTGCACAAAAAGAGGTCGAATTCGAGAAATATGAGCCCCCCGGCCGCACATGCAACAGGGAGTCGTACAACCAGTACGGGGCACTATATGGAATGATGGGAAGATCGGTAGCCTTGAACGAATCAGTCACCAGCAAGGAACCCGGTAAAGGTCAAGCCAGAGCAATAGGATTGGGACAAGTGGCTAGAAGATCGGCTTAACTACCGGGATAAGCATCGAAAAGGGCGGACAACACAAGATATAGCTAAGAGAGCCCTAGATCAGATTACTTCCAACCCCTTCACAGAAGAGATTGATGCACGCTGACCTCCGAGGAAATTTGTCCCACCAAAGTTTACACCTTATGACAGGAAGTCGGATCCCATTACCTATGTTCGGCACTATAAACAGATGATAGTGCTATGGAGCTATGATGATTCACTCATGTGTCAAGTTTTTCCTTCAAACTTGAGAAGGTAGCTCTACGATGGTTTGACAAGCTGCAGTCCAGATCAGTGTCAAGTTGGAGAAAACTTGCTGAGCTATTTACAAATCGTTTCATAGCAAATAGCAAACAGCAAACAGCAAACAGCCCAAGGAGGTGGACTACTTGTTGACTTTGTAGAAGAAAGATGATGAAGGATTACGTGCATATGCAAGGAGATACTGGGAGGCTTATAATGAGATAGATGACTGCAACGAACAGTTGAATGTTGCACAGTTCAAGATCGGCCTTCCTAGAGAGTACCGTTTGAGTTAATCCCTTATGAAGAAACCAATCACCCGCAAATAGGACCTAATGGTTAGGATTGAACAATACGCGCTAGTGGAAGAAGATTTAGTATAGGCGACGCAAGAGAAGGTCGGCGAGAAGACCGAGAAGAAAGATGAAAGAAGCCTAGACGTGAGGAGAACAGTAACAATATCCGGGGCAAAAAGCAACAGAAGGGGTCAACACAATCTTCAAGCACCCAATATACAAAATTTTGCCCCAAATACAAGACAAGCCTTTCTTCAAGTGGCCGCTGAAACTGGGAGGAGACCTTGTCACTCGAGATTGGAGAAAGTTCTACTCCTATCATAGGGAAAAGGGGCATCAGATGGAGAATTGGCGAAATTTGAAAAACCACTTAGAGGAATTGGCAAAGGCAGGACATTTCGATCAATACATTGACTGGGAAAAAACAAAGCGAGTGGTAGAGTAGACGAAGCAGGAAGCTACTCCCTAGAAGGAAGTCAGAATTGAACCTGCCTGAGTAATCAACGTCCTCCATGGATCAGCAAAATCAACAACTGTAAATCCACACAGATACCAGGCGGAGATCTAGAAAGCAGCCCACCTCAGGGAGGTAATGTAGTTGGAAGCTCCAAATAAAAAGGCAAAGGTCGGTAGTAGTACTAAGGCCATAACCTTCACAAATGATGACCTGACAAGGGTCCAACTACCACATAATGATGCACTAGTGGTAACTTTACGATTGAGGGACTGTGATGTAAAAAGGCTACTGATTGATCAAGGAAGTTCATCTGAAGTCATGGTTTATGACCTCTTCAAGAAGCTAGGACTAAAAGACGCCGATATCCAGCAATCTTTGAACCTCCTGGTCGGATTCAGCTCAGATCTGATCAAGCCAGTGGGAAAAGTAGTTATCCCAGTCATTGCAGGAGGGATCACTATTCAAACAGAGTTCTTGGTAGTCAATATGCCTTCACCCTACAACGCAATCATGGGTCAGACGTGGTTGCACCTTATGAAAGCCATACCTTTATTCTATCATTAACTGATCCATTTTTTAATTCTGGGAGGAGTAAGAGAGATAAGAGGGGACCAGGGAACGGCTAAGTAGTACTTCCTGACATCATGCGCCACAAAGGAGATAACAGATAAGGTGCAGATAATGGAACTTTACGAAGACACGCTCATAATTGATGATGTCGAGCTGCTACCAGAAAATAAGATTATTGAGGAGCTGAAGAAGATTTACATAGATTGGCATGACAAAGAGAAGTACTTCGTTCTCGGAACCTCTCTGTTTAGATCTGAGGAGAAATTGTTGATCAATCTATTAACAGAGTATATTGAAGTATTTGCTTAGACACCGTATGATAGGCTAGGAATTGATTCATAAATAGCTTGCCACAGACTTAGCGTGGACCCATAGTGCCGACCTGTGGTCCAGAAGGGGAGAAAGACAGCTACTTAACATGTGGATGCTGTAATCGAAGAGGTGGACATACTCGTTGAAGTGGGGGCAATATAAGAAGTCTACGACCCATGCTGGCTTTCAAATGCGATAGTGGTAAAGAAGAAGAATGACAATTGGAGGGTTTGTGTAGACTTCACTAACTTAAATAAGGTATGCCTCAAGGACCCTTTCCTTCTTCCAAAGTTTGACCAGCTTATAGAAGCAACTACTGGATTTGAGAGAACAAAATTCCTAGATGCCTACCACAGGTACCACCAGAACCCGCTTGACGAGAAAGATCAAGAAAAAACTATCTTCATCACCCCAAGGGGCATTTTCTGTTACAAAGTAATGCTCTTTAGTCTGAAGAATGCAGGGGCCACCTATTAGAGATTGGTCACCAAAATGTTCAAGCAACACATAGACAGCATTGTTGAAGTGTACATCGATGATATGGTGGTCAAAAGCAAGGTCGGTAGACAGCACATGGCTGATCTAAGGGAAGTGCTCGACATCCTCAAAAGCTACAAGATGACGCTCAATGCCTCTAAATGTGTGTTTAGGGTAAGCTCTGGAAAGTTTCTAGGATTTTTGGTTACTCAACGAGGGATTAAAGCAGATCTGAATCAAATAAGTGCAATCCAGAATATCCCAGCTCCATAGAACATCGAGGAAGTCCAGAAGTTGATCGGGATGGTAGCAGCTCTCAACCGGTTCATCAGCCGATCCTCAGATAAGTGTCGGGCATTCTTTCAACTTCTGAAAAAATGGGAACAGTTCAATTGGAGCCCTGATTGCGACCAGGCCCAACCATCACTACTTTCTACGCCATTGAAACATGAAAAAATCTATTTTTATCTAACAATATCAGATCATACGGTAAGCATCGTTCTACTGTGACAGCATGATAGGCAGTAGAAGCCAGTCTACTATGTCAACAAAACTCTTCTGGGAGCAGAGAGCAGGTATCTTCCACTAGAAAAGTTGGCCCTTGCATTGGTGATGACGTTATAAAAATTAGTGCACTATTTCAGAGCCCATACAATCAATGTCCTCACGAACCATTAGCTTAAGCCTCTCCTCAGACGAGCCAATTTCTCGGGGAGACTAGCAAAATGGGTGGTAGAGCTGGGAGAGTTCGACATCAAGTTCCTACTTAGGTCGATAGTGAAATGTCAGGTCTGCAGACTTCATTGCTGAATTTTCTAGTGAACTGCCCCAGGACCCATTCAGACACCTAATGCTGATCAAGAAAATGACGAACCCCCCTTAGAACTATAGGAGATGAATAATCATTGGAAGCTCTTTGTTGATGAAGCATCCAACGATAGGGGGCAGGATCAGGCATAGTACTCATCACACCGGATGGTATGGCATTAGAGCAGGCAATAAAACTGGAGTTTATCGCGTCAATCAACGAGTCAAAATACGAGACTTTGCTCGCTGGACTATGCCAAGCTATAGAGCTTAAAATTGCTGAGATAACTATATACTTAGATTCCAAATTGGTGGTTAACTAGATTATAGGTGAGTATGTGGCAAAAAATGATAGGATGGTATAATACCTAGCAAAAGCAAAAGAGCTTATCGGCAAATTCAACAAATACAAACTCCATCAGATTAGTCAACACAACAATGCTCATGCCGATGCCTTAGCAACTTTGGTAGCAGCTCTAAAGTCAAGATCAAAGAGAATAATTCATGTAAAGACGCTCCCTAGCCCAAGCATATTTCAGGAAGAAACACAAGCCTTGGCTATTGAGCAATTAGGACCATCTTGGATGGACCCAATCATCTCTTTCCTCAGCAAGGACGAGTTACCAGAAGACAAGAACAAGGCTAGAAGCATTAAGATCAAGTCGCTAAAGTATTGGCTATCATATGATAAAAAGCTGTATCGAAGATCATTCATTGGTGCCTATCTTTATTGTGTCCACCCCGACAAAGTGTAGGGCATTCTATTTGAAATCCATGAAGGTATCTGCAGGAGTCATGTCAGTGGAAGATCTCTTGCGCATCGAGTTTTTCTCAAGGCTACTGGTGGCCCTATATGCAGAAGGATGTCTCACAGTATGTCCTAAAATGTGAAAAGTGCCAAAAGTTCTCTCTGATAATCCACCAGCCTGCCGAGGACCTCACTACAATCACCAGCCCATGGCCTTTTGTACAGTGGGGGTTGGACATAGTCAGCCCACTACCCCGAGTTCCAGGGAATAAAAGATTCCTCATAGTGGCAATTGACTACTTTACTAAGTGGATGGAAGCGTAACCCCTATCTACTATCAGAAAAGTTAAAGCTAAGAGATTTTCTTGGAGGAGCATTATTACAAGATTCAGCATACCCTGTGCACTGGTTTCAAATAACGGCACCTAGTTCGACGACAACATGTTCAAAGAATTCTGTAGCGAACTTAGGATCAGGAATTATTACTCAACGCTGGCCTACTTATAGTGCAATGGACAAGCCGAAATATCAAACAAGACCATACTACATGGAATCAAAAATAGGCTGAAAAAGGCAAAGGGTAGATGGGTCGAACAGCTACCGAGTGTCTTATGGTCTTATAGAACCACTCCAAGGAGATCTACTAGAGAAATTCCTTTCACGATGGCATATGGGGTGGAAGCAGTAATACCCTTGGAAATTGGACTTCCTACTATTAAAATGATAGCATTCGACACCGGCCTCAATGACCAGATTTTGGCAAAGTACCTCGACTTTATTGAAGAGAAAAGGAAGGCTGCCCTACTCAAACTTACTGGATATCATCAACAGTTGAGCTGAGCCTACAACAAACGAGTCTAGCCAAGAACTTTTGCACTCGTTGAACTAGTGCTACGAAAAGTATTAAGGACAACTAAGAACCCGACAGATGGGAATCTCGGCCCAAACTAGGAAGGCCCTTATAGGGTTACGTCCCAGGTTGGTGTGGGGGCATATCAATTAAAAACTGTTGAAGAAGGACGACAACTACCCCGACCATAGAATGCCAACAATCTTAGGAAGTTCTACCAATAGCAGTCTTCTTATTCCCAAAAGATGTAATCACCAACAACAGTATTTTGTTGCATATTATCAATAAAACTGATCTACATGTCTGATGCTATTCCGGCAAGCAAGTAATAAAGAAAAATAAAGACCAAGTGTAAAAACTTGGTCTTGTCCAAGTTGAATAGGTCGACCAATGAAGGTCTCAAAAACCAAATGTAAAAACTTGATCATGTCCAAGTTAGGCAGGTTGGCTAATAAAGGCCTAAAAAACCAAGTGTAAAAAACTTGGTCATGTCCAAGTTAGGCAAGTCGGCCAATGAAGGCCTCAAAAACTAAGTGTAAAAACTTAGTCATATCCAAGTTGGGTAGGTCGGCCAATGAAGGCTTCAAAAACCAAGTGTAAAAACTTGGTCATGTTCAAGTTGGGCAGGTCGACCAATGAAGGCCACAAAAATAAAGTAAGCCAATGCAACAAAAAACCAAGCAGGCCTTGGCCCTACCTAAGTATGGCAGGTCGGCAAAAGTGTGTCCAAAGCTCATTCAACTTGGTAGCAAATTAAACATTGATTTGGATAAAAACAGTTCGGCCAAAATATCTTGGTCTAAAAATTAGGGTCAGATCAAGTGTGAAGTAAAAACATAAAAAAGTCTTGAACATAAAAACATACTATAAAAAAAGAAATGGGACAGCTAGAAATCTCATTATCTTATAGAAACTGATTATAGAATATTCTGCCGATAGGCACAATTACAAGGACAGATTGGCAACAGGAAAAACTTTAACATAGGATAAATTAGCACCAGTTTGAGCAGAGGATGGCTCGGCGTCAACATTGGTTGAACTAGAGAGTTGTTCAGCAACAACGTTCATATCGGCTAGTTGTTTCATCTCAGTAAGTTTCACTTCGGCAAGAAGATTCTCCACTGCAAGAGGCAAGTTTGCATGAAGGATGGGTTCAGCTGTCTTAGCCCTATGGAGAGCCTCCTTTCCTCCTGTTTATTCTTCTTCTCCTTCATCAGCCTCTGTGTCCAACCCCAGATCGGCTTCAACAAGAACTGGTATCTCCGTCCAGAAAGGAGAGGATTTATCTAAAGCTTGTTTCCTCAGGGTTGCTTTCTAGCCTTCTCGAAAAAGATGCTCACAAATCTGCTTCACTTGAGCTTCGTAAATGTCTGTGGCATCCTTGTAGCCCTTTGTATATTGGACCTGTGATTCTACCTTCGACTTCTCCAGATCCATTATGGCTTTAGCCAAACCTGCCTTCGCTTCGAAATCTGACCTCTTAGTTTCAGCAACTCGAGCCTTCAAAACTTCATTGTCTGGAAGTCCTCTTCCTTCTACTTAAAGTTGGTTTGGGTTTCAGTAAGGATGGCTCTAGTACTTCGCAGCGCTGTCTTTGTATTTCGAGCATCTGGATCCATAACATGGAAGTAATCCTTCAGCTCTCTGTCGCCCCCTAGTTTTTGGGTGTCCAAGGTCCTTTCGGCTTGGAGACAAAAATCTCAGAACTCTGTCACTAGAACTCATCCTCCTAGAAGGACAAATGCGACTAGGTTTGAAAATTGGTTTGACTAAGGGCTTTTCAGAAAAATAGGAGTTCCTTCCTAACTTGATTAAGGTGAGTTAGGGCACCTAAAACTAAGTGTTAATCCGAAGACTAAACTTAGGGTTTTTGAAAAAAGTTTTGAAAACTCCCTCAAGAGAGGGTTTTTAAGAAAATAGGTTGCTTGGCAACCTTTGGAATGATTTAAGCCCTTTTGGAAAATAACTCCATTTTGGTCATTTGAAAACAGAAATCTATGGTTCGGGGGTTGTTTACGTGTAGGGAATATATCCTAAGATCATCATCCTACCCCGCCCTTTCGGTGCCTACATGTCTAATTACCCTTTTGTTCACTCACTAGAATAACCGGTTATCATTGACCACTTAATATCCACTTTAGAATTTTGAAAACGGGGTTTAGTCATCACTTTTCGAATGGATGATGCATGATACAACTTTTTTGAAGAAGTTTGAAAACAATGGGGGTTTTGAAAGAGTGTGGAATAGAAACTTTGAATTGATTGAAAATTTTTTAAAAAGGGATTGGAGTTGAAATAAAAGTTATGACCGCACCCTTTTAGGTTGCCTACGTATCTCATTTGGCGAGAATCAGGTCATTCGTAGTTCGGGCAAGAGCCAAATGGAAAAATAGGCACGTTAGGGCCTTTGGAAGGTTTGAAGACACTTTAGGGTCTTTGAAAAAGTTTAAGACACTTTGAGGTCTTTGAAAAAGTTTAAGACACTTGGAGGTTTTGGGAAGTTGAAAACACTTTGTGGTCTTGAAAGTTGAAGACTCTTTATGGTCTTGGAAGTTTTGACTTAAAATTGGCTGGATGTGTGTTTTGAAAATGTTTTTGGATCAACTTAAGGGAGTTTTGGAAAAATACTTTGGCATGACTCAAGAGAACTTGAAAGTGTTTTTGAAGCCTTGTTTTGAAAACCTTGGGGGCATGACTTTAGAATGTTTTGATGAATTAGTTTTTGAAAGTGATTTTTGGAAATAGCTAAGGGTTTAAAATCCTAATATGGACAACCTTGGAGGTTGTTCTTGATATATCACTTTTCTTTGAAATTCCGAACCATGAGAGGGCTAGGGACACCGTAGATTTGTGATCTTTTGAAAATATTTTTGGAAACGCCTTGAAGATGGAGTGTAAGAACATTTGAAGAGTTTATGGAGTTGGTTTTTTTCGAAATCAAGAAAGTAGGAGGTTTTGAAAAAATAAGTTATGAGAATAGTTTAAAATTGAATGATCATTTAAAAAAGGGTTCAAGAGTTGGAACCTTCAATTGTACTAAACCTAGGTTGGGTTAGCCTAAGGTTAGGGGTGACCTAAGGTTAATTAACTTGGGTTGGTTTAACCTAGGGTTAAGATGACCTATGGTTAACTAACTAAGGTTAGGTTAACCTAAGGTTAAGGTGACCTAGGGTTAGTGTTGCGCTCCGGGTTTTGGGGTATCCAAGGTCCTTTCGGCTCAGAGACCCTAAAGCACGGAACTCTGTCACTAGAACTCGTTCCCCTAAAAGGACAAGTGCGACTAGATTTGAAAATTGATTTGACTAAAGGCTTTTTAGAAAAATAGGAGTCGCCACCTAACTTGATGAGGGTGAGTTAGGGCACCTAGAACTAAGCGTTAATCCGAAGATTAAACTTAGAGTTTTTTAAAAAGATTTTTGAAAACTCCCTCGAGAGAGGGTTTTTAGGAAAATAGGTTGTTTGGCAACCTCTTGAAATGTTTAAGCCCTTTTTGAAAATAATTCCATTTTGGTCTTTCGAAAATAGAAATCTAAGGTTCAGGGGTTGGTTACGTGTAGGGAAGATATCCTAAGATCATCACCCTATCCCGCCCTTTCGATTACTACATGTCTAATCACCCTTTTGTTCACTCACTAGAATAACCGGTTACCATTGTCCACTTAATACCCACTTTAGAATTTTGAAAAAGGGGTTTAGTCATCACTTTTCGGATGGATGATGCATGATGCAAGTTTTTGAAAAAAGTTTGAAAATAATGGAGGTTTTGAAAGAGTTTGGAATAGAAACTTTGAATTGATTGGGATTTTTGAAAAAGGGATTGGGGTTGAAATAAAAGTTATGACTGCACCATTTTAGGTTGCTCACATATCTCATTTGGCGAGAATCAGATCATTCGTAATTCGGGCAAGAGCCTGAATGGAAAATAGGCGCATTGGGGCTTTTGGAAGGTTTGAAGATACTTTTGGGTCCTTAGAGAAATTTAAGACACTTTGAGGTCTTTGGAAAAGTTCAAGACACTTTGAGGTCTTTGGAGGAGTTTAAGACACTTTGTGGTCTTCGAGGTTTTGACTTGAAATTGAATGGTGGAGTGTTTCTTGAAAATGTTTTTGGATCAATTTGAGGGAGTTTTGGAAAAATGCTTTGGCATGTCTCAAGAGAACTTGAAAGTGTTTTTGAAGTCTTGTTTTGAAAACCTTTGAGGCATGTTTTGATGAATTAATTTTTTAAAGTAGTTTTTGGAAAGAGCTAAGGGTTTGGAATCCTAATATGGACAACTTTAGAGGTTGTTATTCATTTATCACTTGTCCTTGGAATCCCTAACAATGAGAGGGCTAGGGATACCTTAGGTTTGTGACCTTTTAAAAACGTTTTTGGAAATGCTTTCAAGATAGAGTGTAGGGACATTAGAAGAGCTTATGGAGTTGGGTTTTTGAAATCATGGGAGTAGGAGGTTTTAGAGGAATAGGTTATAAGGATAATTTGAAAGATTATTCAAAAAAGGTTTATGAGTTGGAGCCTTGAAGCATGTTAACCTATGTTGGGTTAGCTTATGATTAAGGATGACCTAAGGTTCACTAACTTGGGTTAGGTTAACCTAGGGTTAAGGTGACTTAGGGTAAACTAACTAGGGTTAAGTTAATCTAAGGTGAGTGAACTAAGGTCAAGTTAACCTAGGGTTGACCAAGTAAGGTCAAGTTAACCTAAGGTTAGATTGGAGAATGGTTTTGAGAGTTGTTATGATGCATTCTTGGACAGAGTTTTGAAAATAAAACATGATATGCAATGGACTTTGGTTGGCAATCTTTATGAAGATCATTTCCATGAAAATTTTGACTCTAGCCAAAAGTATGGTTTATATGGTTGGTGATTGGAGACCATTCCAAGGAAGGTTTCCTCATGGCCATTATAACCTTTATCTTGACAAGAGTGGAGATTTCAAAAATCAACATAATGATGGCAATTTTTGAAAAATCATTTTTTGATTCAAAGATGGAGAGAATACATTTTTGAAAATCATCTTTGAAGAAAGATTTTGAAAACCATTTTTCAAGGGAACCATTCCATCAAGAGAGGATTCCTATGGTTAAACAAAAACGAGACCACTCAAGAGAGGGTTCCATGGGGCCATTCCAACCACTAATCTTGAAAGAGTGAAAACGTTGGAATTTAAAGAGCTAGAAAACAATCCTTATACAAGTTAAAATGTCATGATGCCAAAGTGAGAGTTAAGGGTTTGGAAGGGGATTTTCTAAGGCATAATTTCTAGAGTCCCATCCCAAACTTCAAGGAGCCAACTCTTGAAACAATTTTTGAAAGAGATGTAGAACTTGAAAATGGCATAAAACTAAGGGCAATGTAAGTATGGTGGAACATGACAATAAGCACAAAATGAAGCCAAGCACACAAGACATGATCAAAATAGCAATATGCGAAAGGGTCATGACTTACATACAAGGCTTTTAGGCTACACCACATAAACAAGGGGCACCTAGGCCATACCATCTTAAAGTAGGCTAGTGAGAGGTCCCCCTACACGGTGGCTCTCACTTACTTTCCTCTAGGCATGATCTAAGAGCCCTCTTGGCTCAAGCATGCAAGAAAGGGGGGTTGAAAATGGGGATTAAAATAGAGAATAGCCTAAGTAGGCTAGGAGGGAGAAGAGAAGAGTGGGGGAGAGCACAAATGTAAAAGGTATACCACCTTTTGCCTTCAACACTCTTGTAGTCTTCAATGGATGTCTTGATTGGAGCTTGAGCGACTTCAAGAAGGCTTGAGAGGCTAGCATGGAGTGTATAAGTGTGTATGAGGCCTTGTATGTAGAGTGTATAGGCTTAGGTGGGGTAGAATCTGGCCTAAGTGTTGGAGGGGAGGAATGTATGTAGAGATTCGAGTTTCTGGAGTGATTTCAGCAGAACTTCGTATCAATTTCGGACCTGAAATATGTAAGCGGGGAGACCTCTATTTATAGGCCATCTGGAACAGGCCTTGCGCATGTGCTACATGCGTAAGTACTGTTCCATTGCCAGAATAACACGTGGCACCTTGTGTACTGGTTAAATCTCAACCGTTAATTGAAAGTCGGTCGATCTGATCAAAATTTAAGTGCATGTAGCATACGCTCCATCACCGAGAAAGTTCATCCAAACTTTGCCTCGATAATTGAGTTAATTGGGAAGGTTTCGGGAGAATCGGTCGCACTCGGGATGTTCTCCTAGTGCTTCCAATGAACTTTCATGTTTTCAAAAAGTTTGAATTATGTTTGGAGGTGAGTAATATCGTCTTGGGAAACGTGTTAAAAAGGTCACTTTTGTAGAGCGTCTGTGATACCCTCCGGGGGTGTTTGAAAGTGGCTATTTTTGTTTCGTGTGATCGAGGCCTTCTAGAAACGATCTATTCGATCGAACCGTACCGATGGAAAGTACTCTGAAAATACTTTCAGGAATTTCCAAATTTACGCATTTCTCAAGTCATTTGACAGTGCGTTTTGGATTAGGGAATCGGAGAAAAAATCAACCTTGGCAGAGCGTCTGCAGGACGCTCCAGGGGTTGCTGAAAGTAACAGTTTCCGCGTCGTACGATAGAGGACTTCGGGAAGCGATCTATTCGATTGAACCGTATTGATGGAAAGATCTATAGACGAGCTTTCGAAAATTCCCTGATTTACGCATTTCTCAAGTCAGTTAACGGTGTATTATGACCAGGGAATCGGGAGAAAAGACAATTTAGGCAAAGCATCTGCAAGACGCTCCAGGGAACTTTTATCGCGTCAGGTGAGCTTAGTGTCGTAGGGTGCTCCTTGGGTTAAACAAGGACATGTGGTGAAACCCTCTGCTCGAGACCCCAAGGCCGGTGCTGTTTCGGGGCACTTTTGGGCTTCCAGGGGCAAAACGGTCATTTTGACCGGAGTTGACTAGAAATGGTCAGGAATGATCTGGTATATTGTGTCAAGCGTGTAGGGCTGTTTAGGGATGGCTTTGAGAGAGTCTTTTGCCGTTCGGCGGGGTTTGTGTCGTACTGAGGTGTTTAGGGGCAAAATGGTCATTTTGACGAGAGTAAGCCAGAATAGGACTGGATTTGGACCAAATGGCGTGCGAGGGATGCCTAATGGTTTGAAAACATTTTGGAATGATGGACTTATTGGTTTGAGGGATTTTGAACTTTCCCAAAACGTGCCTGGAGGCCCAAGGGGCTGGTTTGGTCATTTTTCACCGAGTCGAGCTAGCAGGCACTGGTATCGACCTAGGTGTTGGTTTCGAGACCGCCCGGTCTTGAAAAACTACCTGTGCAATGTTGGTCCCTAAGAACGCTTAGTCTTAGAGAATTACATGTAAGGGTGGTGTTAGTTCCTAAGAATGCCTGGTCCCAGAAAGCTACCTAGAAGGATGGTGTTGGTTCCCGAGAACGCCTGGTCCCAGAAAGCTACCTGGAAGGGTGGTGTTGGTCTCCGAGAGCGCCAAGTCCCAGAGAACTACCGAATGACGGACATTCTACATTGGCGGGCTAGCAGGCACCAGAAATGAACCGTCTGGAATTTTCAATGAGGTGTTGGTCCCCGAGATCGCCCGATCCCGGGAAACTACCTAGACGACGTTGGTTTTCGGGACTGCCCGGTCCGGAAAACTGCTTGGAATAATGGTGCTTATAGCTCCAGCGGGTCCTTGTGGGCCCGAGAAGCGACCAGTTGACTGGATTGGAGATTGAAAGGCTCGTCTTGAGCTTACATGTGTTGTGATGTTGGAACCCAATTTCGGTTGGGCCGAAGATTGCCGAGCGGGCAAAAATGGGGTGCTTACAGTTAGCTAACTAGGGTAGGGTTAACCTAAGGTTAGGATGACCTAGGGTTAGGTTAACCTAAGGTGAGTGAACTAAGGTCAAGTTAACCTAGGGTTGGGCAACTAGGGTCAAGTTAACCTAGGGTTGAACAACTAGGGTCAAGTTAACTTAGGGTTGGATTGGAAAATGGTTTTGAAAGTTGGTTTGATGCACTTTTGAAAAGAGCTTTGACAAACAAAACATGTTATACAATGGACTTTGGTGGACAACCCTTTTGAAGATCATTTTCATGAAAATTTTGACTTTAGCCAAGAGTATGGTTTATATGATTGGTGTTTGGAGACCATTCCGAGGAAGGTTTCCTCATGGCCATTATAACCATAATCTTGACAAGAGTGTAAAGGGTCCAAAAATCAACATGGTGATGGCAACTTTTTAAGGCACCATTTTTAATTCAAAGATGGAGAGAATGCATTTTTGAAATCATTTTTCAAGAAAGGGTTCATATGGCCAAACAAAAGGGAGACCACTCAAGAGAGGGTTCTATGGGGCCATTCAAACCACTATACTTAAAAGAATGGAAATCTTGAAAATTAGAAAATTAGAAAGCAACCCTTATGCAAATTAAAATGTCATGATACCAAAATGAGAGTTAAGGGGTTAGTAATGAACTCTCTAAGGCATGATTTCTAAGGTCTTATCCTAGGCTTCAAGGGGACAACTCTTGGAACCATTTTCGAAAGAAATATAGAGCTTGGAAATGGCATGAAAATAAGAGCAATGTAAGCATTGTAGAACATGACAATAAGCACAAAATGAAGCCAAGCATAGAAGACATGATCAAAGTAGTAATATGCAAGGGGTCATGATCACATACAAGGCTTTTAGGCTACACCACATAAACAAGGGGCTTTTAGGTCATACCATCTCAAAATAGGCTAGTGAGAGGTCCCTTTACAGGGTGGTTCTCACTTGCTTTTCCTAGGCATGATCCAAGAGCCCTCTTGGCTCAAGCATGCAAGAATGGGGGGTTGTAGATGGGGATTAAAATAGAGAATAGTCTAAGTAGGCTAGGAGAAGAGAAGAGTGGTGGAAGACACAAATGTAAAAGGGATACCACCTTTTGCCTTCAACACACTTGTAATCTTCAAAAGATGCTTTGATTGGCGCTTGAATGACTTCAAGAGGGCTTGAGGGGCTGGAATGGAGTGTGTAATGGTGTATAAGGCTTTGTAGGTGAAGTGTATAGGCTTGAGAGAGGTAGAATCTAGCCTAAGTGTTGGAGGGGTGGAATATATGTAAGGATTCGAGGTTCTGCAGCAGTTTCAGCAAAGCTTCGCATCAATTTCGGAGATGGAATATGCAAAGGGGTGACTTGGTATTTATAGGCAATCTGGAACAAGCCTGGCGCATGTGCTACATGCTCCTAGCCAAAATTTGACCTAGTGCATGTAGGACATGCGCAAGTACTCTTCCATTGCCAGAATGACACGTGGCACCCTGTGTACTGGCTAAATCTCTACTGTTGATCGAAAGTTGGTTGATCTGATCAAAATTTGAGGGCATGTAGCATTCACTCCATCACCGGGAAGGTTCGTCCAAATTTTGTCTCGATAATTAATTCAACCGGGAAGGTTTCGGGGGAATTGGTTGCACCCACGGTACTCTCTTGAGGTTTCTCGTGGACTTTCATGTTTTCAGAGAGTTTGAATTGTGTTTGGAAGCATGGGATATCATCTCGGGAAACGTGCATTTAAGGACACTTTTGCGGAACGTCTATAATACGCTTTGAGGGTGTTCGAAAGTGGTTGTTTTCGTGTTGTGTGATCGAGGCCTTCAGGAAGCAATCTTTTTGATCGAATCGTACTAATGGAAAGTACTCTGGAAATACTTTTGGGAATTTCTAGATTTATGCATTTCTCAAGTCATTTGACGGTGCATTTTGATCGGGGAATCGGGAAAAAAGTCAACCTTGGTGCAACGTCTGTGAGATGCTCTAGGGGTCGTCGAAAGTTGTAGTTTTCACACCATATGATGGAGGGCTTCAGGAAGCGATCTATTCGATCGAGCCGTATCGATGGAAAGATCTATGAATGAGCTTTTGAGGATTCCCTGATTTATGCATTTCTCAACTCAGTTGACGGTGCATTATAACCAGGGAATCGAGAGAAAAGACAATTTAGGCAGAGCGTCTGCGAGACGCTCCAGGGAACTTTTATCGAGCCGTGAGCATTTAATGTCATAGGGTCCTCCTCGGGTTAAATAAGGGTGTATGGTGAAACCTTTTGCTCGAAATCTCAGGATTGGTGCTGTTTCGGGGCATGTTTGGATTGCCAGGGGCAAAATGGTCATTTTGGCCAGGATTGACTGGAAATGGTTAGAAACGGTTTGATATGTCGTCTTAAGCGTGTAGGGTTTTTCAGGGATAGTTTTGGGAGAGTCTTTTACCGTTCGGCTGTGTTTGTGCCGTGCTGAGGTGTTCAGGGGCAAAACCGTTATTTTGGCCGGAGTGAGTCAGAATAGGACCGGATTTGGACCAAATGGCATGCGGGGAATGCCTAATGGTTTAACAACATTTTGGAAGGATAGACTTATCGTTTTGATGGATTTTGAACTTTCTCAAAACGTGCCTGGATGCCTAAGGGCCGGTCGGGTCATTTTTCACCAAGTCGGACTAGCAGGCACCGGTGTTGACCTAGGTGTTGGTTCTCGAGACCGCCTGGTCTAGAAAAACTACGTATACGGTGTTGGTCTCTAAGAACGCCCGATCTTAGGGAGCTACCTATAGGGGTGGTGTTGGTTCCTGAGAACGTCTGGTCCCAAAAAGCTACCTGGAAGGGTGGTGTTGGTTTTTGAGAACGCTTGGTCTTGGAGAACTACCAAATGATAGACATTCTACACTGGCAGGCTAGCGGGCACCAGAAGTGAACCGTCTAGAATTTGATGAGATGTTGGTCCCCGAGATCGCCCAATCCGAGAAAGCTACCTGGATAGCGTTGGTTTCCAAGACTGCTTGGTCTGAAAAGCTGCCTGGAATAATGATGCTTATGGCTCCAACGGGTCCTTGTGGGCCTGAGAAGTGACCAATTGGTTAGATTGGAGATTGAATGGCTCGTCTTGAGCTTGCATGTGCTAAGGTGTTTGAAAACTAAACCCGGTCAAGCCGGAGAGTGCCGAGCGGGCAAAAATGGGGTGCTTACACTCACCGTATTTCTGTAGTAGGCTCCTGTGCCGATCACGTAAGCTACAATAGCACTGTATGGCTTCCAAACCCTGAATGGCACCCTGGTAAAAAACAAAGCAATTTACTGCCTAAGCAAAAAGTTGAACAAAAAATTCAACCAAAAAGCAGAATAAAAAGATGACTTACCATCATGGAGGCATGAGCTACCTATTTAAAGATATCTTCGGTAGATGTGTCGCTCAATTCCTTGATATCTCTAGGCAGCACGACGGGTTAAAGAGCCTTAATAGCAACATCGGCGTTAAAAAGAATCGAGTCCTCAGAAGTCATGGCACAATCCCCAACTCGTGGTCGAACCATGAACTCCTCAGCCTTCTATTCCTTACACTTGCCCTTGTCTTATTCCTCAGGGTATGCCGACCTCTCCGAATCTTCATCAGCCTCAACAGCCTTCACCAGCCTCCTCTTCTTTTTTGCTTCTGGGGCACCATTGGCTCCACCAGATCTAGCACTAGGGGCACCACGGGGGTCGAGATGGCTGGAGACGGCATGGTTGTGGAAGTAGCAATGCAACAGCATCAGCGTCCATGGATGCACTCGCTCCATTCCCCTTCCTCTTCTTGGTAGTGCTTTTCTTAAGGAGGGCCGCCATATTGCGGGGCTGTGGACGCTTTATACCACTTTCAGCAGCAGGCAATTAGAGCGAGGCAGATGGAAAGTCTCCAAGCTAGTGCAGACTGCCTTCCACCTTATGAATGGCGATCACGTCCTTTGGAACTCCAAAAACGGCTGAGAAGGACTGGTACCAAAATTATGTATCTCAGTAGTATGTGCGCAGTTTGGCCAATTCCTCTCAAATTAGCCTCGCCCTTGTACGCCCAGACTTGGTCGAGAGCAACAATGTCCATACCAACTTTTTCGAGCTCCTTGTCCTTAACACTGAAGTCAGCTACAAAGATAAAAACACAACGTTAAGATTAGCAGAGAAAAAAGAAAGTAGATAAAAGAAAAACCTATTAGAGAATCTGAGGATCCACCTATTTTCTTCAAAACCCTAGGGCATCTCATTGCTGAGAGAACCTCCTCTAGGATGTTCCCGAACTCCCATGGCCCGCTTACTCTTACAATCACATCATCAATCCCCTTCCCGGAACTGGGGAGGAACTGGACCAATTCCCTTGATGCACCCTAACACAGAAGTGATACCTCCTTCGGTCCGACCTACCCCAACTTAACTCTACACCTGTGTAGCAGTAATCAAACTTATAAATGCCCAGGTTCGAGTTCAGACTCTTATTTAGTTCGGCTATCCCCATAACTATCCTACACCCATTAAACTGAAGTTGGATAGGGACAATTCCGTAGTGGTTCAAGACAATGGTAAAGAAAGGGTGAACCTGGAACTTAAGTCCACCTTCAACAATGGCGATTAAGGGGAAAGGGGTCCCCTCTTCATTTTCGAACCAACCATCGTCCTTGGGCTTGATTAACTTAATATCGACCCTTTTCGAAAAGTCGTATCTACGCTTAAAAGCCACAACGGCGACGGGACTATCAACCATACTCCTAAGCTTATTCGCCATGGAAGATAACCTAAAATATCATAGGGATTTCTGCTTGGGAAGTAAAGAAAGAAGATCGAACAAGAGGGACTTGCAGAGTTTCTTCGTAAAGGAGCAAAATCAGAGAATACACAGAGTGTCACTGATCTGGCATTTCACTTAGACAGAAGGACTCCTCACTTACAAAAAAACGTGAATCGATGGCAAAAATGCATTGGGTTCCCTAACAGTCACATCTCATTAAATGAAAAATGATGGCTAAACCGGGGGTGCGCCATCTATCGTGCATCTACAATTGTAAACCACCAGCCCCAGCCCCCTTCCAAAGGGCACTAAGGCTGGGGCCAATTGTGGGTCAAAATAATGAGACCCAGAATTATTGTACCAGGCCCGTCTGTCAACATACTGCCGCCCTAGGTTAGGAAAGGCCCAAATTAATCAATACCTAGATGAAGGCCCTAATTGTGGTAAATTCAACCTAGATCCATCAAATACCAAGTCAGTGAAACATTTGTAAGTCCATTCTTAAAAGGATTAGGACACTAAGCAATTATTCGAAAGATATTAACTCCTAGGAGGAGACAGAATATAATTCCCTATGGGACTAAGGCATTCCAAGCATTATAAATGTCTCATGCCATTAAGGTGTAAGGTATGTTCACTTGAGTTTTAACTCGCCAATATTTTATTTATTATGGTTAAACTTGCTGACTTAATCATCGGAGTGCCTTCGGTCCAAAGGGGATCGAGACATTCTTATCGTCTTCTTCTCTTACAGATTGTTCGTGCTTATCAATTCGGTTTCAAGAGTTCAATCGGGTTTTCCTAAAAATCCCACCAACAGTTTATATACTTCTCTTTTCAAAAGATAGGAAACACACCCACAGAGGAGGAGATGAAGGAATCAACAAGAGGTGGTTATGGGTTCGATGATCTGCTAGGCCCACCCAACCTTGTGTGTCATTTATAGGGCTTAGAAATTTTTTAGGCCCGAATATGTAATTAAACTTTATGTTATTTTACATTATTTTTAGAGAATAAAATTATTTATTAAAATAATTTTGGATTAAATGTGTGGTGTTGGGCCTATAATTTTTATTTTGAGCGGGCTTGTGATATAATTTTAAGTCCAATAATAATTATTTTTAGTATAAGTCCAACTCGACTAATGTCAAACCCTAGTTTAGTTTGGGTGCAAGAAATAGAACTTGACCAAAAAAAACTATTAACAGATGCATCAATAAAATGGACATAAACTTGATAATTGGCTCAATTGTCTCGCAAAAGAAAGAGAAAAGACCAACCGGTTGTCTGCCACCAAAAGCAATCATGGGATTGAAATGCTTGGATAGAAAATCTTCAATCTAATTTATTTTACGAATGGAGTTCAAGGTGCTCTCCCTCCCTGTTCTGTTTTCTTACTTTTTTTTTTCTTTATTTTTTTTCATCACTAAATTTTTGATTCACACAATCTAAAAGAAGATTTAGGGAACACATTAGAAAACACCAGAAAATATTGATTCACCTCCAACTGTTCTTTTTCCTAATTTTTTTTCTTTTCTTTTTCTTCGATAAATTTGAATTCCAAACACAGCATTATTCTCTTTCAAACTTCATCTTTCAATTAAACCCTAATCTATCATTTAACCATTATAATTGCAACTTGTTCTCATAATTGCATGCAAAGTAACCTTTGTAGCTATGTTAGGCCAAAGAGAAACATATCCATGCACCAACTGATGAAAATATTGCGAAAATCAAGCGTCTCCATCAGACCACAAAATCCACCCAGTATTTAAGTCCTCCTAACTTGCTTCTTGGTTCATTTAACTAAACATACGATATTCCTACCCTTATCATATCAAGAAAAATTTAAAACTTGTTGGGTAAATTTTTGACATTTATTTCCTAGTTTAAAGCCATAAAGCAATAATGCTATACAAATAAAAAAATTCATAGAGAATTTATTACCAGAATGATGTGGTTCGATAAGAGCTATTCACTTCAAAATAAAACACAAATCATATGAATTTTTTCAAAACAAATGATATTCCTACCCTCATCATATTCACAAAAACTTTAAAACTAATTGGGTAAATTTTTTTATACGTATTTCATAGTTTATGAAAGTTATAAACCAATAAAGTTGACTTTTCCTTTTTGGGTTTTTAATTTCTACGATGCAAAACTCAAGAAAAGAATGATGGACATGGTATTCATGGCAATTTCTTATCACAAGTATCCTATTTCGTGCCATACACAATAATGAAAAAATAAAAAAATGCATGCCCTAAAACGAAAGAGGGGCTTCAATATGAAATCCTGTTTCATCAATAAACCACGGTTAAGGATGTACTGAAATCTTGAAATGACGATTAAAGCTCAAAGGGTTGGCTTGGTGAATGAACAAAGTTTGAAACTTAGTAGTCTGCTCCCTTCGATGTTTCATATTTGAAATCTCTTAATTAGGTGTCATCAACTCTTTGGAGTCACCTCAGGATCTTTGGCTCAAGAAGAGGGATTATATAGACCCCAAAATTAGTTATGATGTGTGTAAACTAGTCTAAACCCCTTGTCATAAAAAAACAAAAAAAAAGGAATTAAGGGCTATGGGGCTTTCTAAACTGGGCCGAGCTTGCCTAAGCAGACAACCCAACCCAAGCATATTGCATGGCTTTGTTTCAAAACAAGCCCAACTTAATCCCAGCAGGCAACATGTACTTGATCATCTCTATCTCTATATCTACCTCTACCTCTATTTCTATCTCTACTATTTTAAAAGAGCGAAGGGTTTGTGGTGTTTTCTACACTTTTTATTTCAAAAAAATAACCTCTACTTTTTTTTATAATTCCTAGCAAATTTAGTCAGAAATGATACATTTGCGTTGTTAGGAGACATGCCCATATGTAGTTCATTAAAACTTTCAAAACGTCAAGTGTGTGACGGTTCAATTAAGCCACCGAAGTCCCCAACTTATAGAACATCACTTCCCCTCCCAAGCCACCTCTTCGGTTCCTGTATTTCACCAGTCCTGATGTGCCGCACACCAGATGAGTATTATCCCCAAATTCGGTCATTTACTGAGATGCTAACTCTGCAAAAATGATCAAATGACGACGACGACGACGACGACCACACAGAAGAAGGAAGTTTTATTTTCGATACGGTTTCTATTTCATTTTTGTTCCTCTTTGTAACATTCTAACGGACAACAATAATGTACCAGATGAATAAGAGAAACATTGACTCTGAAGAAAAATTCAATTAGCTGTTGAAGAAGACGGTATTTTCATTTTAGTTTCATTTTTTATTTATAAATATTGCCACTCTTATTAAGAGACATTGAGACTCTGAAGAAATTTGATCAGATGATGACGAAGATGCTTTCTTTTTCTTTTGTTGGTTAGTTTTTCTTTTTGGTGGGTTTGATGCTATTGGGACTTCGTTTGATTGTTTCTTGGGTGATTTAAGAGATTTCGCTTAAGCATCTTTTCTTTTCCAGTTCCATAAACGGTGAAGTTTAACGCTTTGAGGCGAAGAGATCAGTATGAGCTAAGAAAATTTTCAGTGAGGGCGAAGGTAAGTTGACACTTGCATGTTCTTTTACATGTATGTATATATATTCTAGAATTTAGTACAATGAAAATAAAATAACAAGTGCAACCCATCCATTTGTAAAAGCCTGTTAAAAAACGATGCATGCACAACGGTGCCCGTTCAGCAAGTCAATTCTTTCCCACTGCTTTACAAGTTTCATCTAGATCACTTCCAAAACCAATATTAGAGAAGAATATACTGAATTATGTATTTTATGATGGACGGCCTACTAGGGTTCTTTTTATTCATGTTTTCCTTTCTTTCTTCCCACAAATTCTGCTCTAGCATTTTTATCAATTGGCCTTAGGCTAGGGGTTTGTTTGGTGGACTTTTGGCACGAATACTAGGGCTTTACTCTGAACTTTGATTTTTATTTTCCGCCAATGTTCATTCAAAGGTTTTCTGTTTGGTATTCTTGGGTGCCACCCCTATTTTTCTTGGTTCTAAACTTTGGAAATTTTGATTAATGTAGTTCTTAAAGGGATCGATGGGATATCCCAAGGGAAAAACGTGATGAAATAGAGACATTAGTAAATTAGAGTTTTCGACTTTGATTATTTGTTTGCATGTTCTCTAGAGTTCGTTTTCGATTTGGATTACTGGATTTTAATAGGTAAGAGATCTGTGTATGGAAAATATGAGCCATCCACAAGCATATGAAGTTATTAACTTGGACATCATTTTCCAATTTGTTTTGTGACTTGTGTATTGTAGTTTTTATGGGTGCATCTTTGCAAAATTGTACTTATTTCTAATTTATTTAATGGTGCATTAGGGAGGAACTGTTACTATTTCCGACTTGAAAGTCCTGAAGATTAGGTATAATTTGTTTTTTATACAATAATGCCAAGTCCGACAGTAATCATTTATGGTTCAAATTTGGAATTTCCAGTGGGCACTAATGGAAGGATTTGACCTTCCTTATAAAGAGTTGGCAATGCAGGATTTGAGGTATTTGTATTCTATATGCTTAACTATTTGCTCTCTTATCTGTTTGAATTGAAAAATGTGTTTTGAAGTCAAAGTAAATTTACGATTGAAATCTGTCTATCAAGTTCTCAGCGAATGCAATTGCACACAAATACCTTTCGTTCTGTTTTTGTAATTTTAATCAATTTGAAAAAATAGCAACTTACTTCTCCATCTTAGGATGGAATGCATGTTAGGCATAACTTTAAAATTAACTTTGACATATTCTCTTCTGCAGAGTGTAAAGAAAATATTAAGCCAAGTTGCACGCTCTAATGCTTTAACTATTAGGGTTTAAGGCGCTTTCAACTTTTGCATGTCTTTCATGTGTGTTTATGTCATGAGTGTCTAATTTCTGCTATCTATATGTGTGTGTGTGTGTCTAAATGGGGGGAAGTTTTTTTTTAATTTTTTGTCTATGACACTACGTTGAAGTCATCAAATGACTAATATGATTTTCATCAATCGTGCTAAATGACTAATTTTTTTTTCATAAATTTATATTTTATTTGAATTCAATTGCGTTGTCCAAATCTAAATTTTTACAAAATTTCCTTAAATTTTTTGTACATTTTAAAATCAAGAAAAGTTATTAAAATACATTTCCAAAAGAAAAAGTCATTAAGAAGGAAAGAAAGTAAACCTCCACACACACACACACACATTCAATTGTTTTGAATGCGGCATAATCGAACATGTCCATTTGTGAAGTAAAAAAAATTTCATTCCCCTCAAATACATGAATGAGTAAAGTGCATGCCGTTTCAAAAGTATTGATATAATTTCCTGTCTGATATTGTTCTCCTTTAAAATTCATATGTATTCATATTTTTTTTTTCGAAGAACAAGAAACGTCAGTCATATATAGCTGTCCATAACGAGAATGATGTACATTATGGGATCAACTGTATAATGGGATCAAAGAGTCGTTGCAAGCATAGTTTTGTGGTCTAAACTAAATGCTCCAAGTCTATACTATTTTTGGCTTGTATATTCAAGGATTTTACCAACTAATTTACTTTTGATGTAATAGACATATCTGCAGTCCACACCATAAGATTAGAGGAGATAATTAATGTCAAAAGGGGAGATGCAGAACAGTGGATGTCCCACCACTTGCTCCCTGAGAAGCTGAGGGAGCAAGTCAGACGGTTCAAACAATACAAATGGTAGGAAACTAGAGGTGTTGGTGAAGTGAATCTGATTTGTAATCTTCTGAAGTACATCAGAAGGGACATGAAGTGCGATCTGTTTTTGAATAATGGCTTTGCTCATACCAGTGAGATATTTTGCTTCTTTTTGTTTTCCTACATTTTAATGTATCATTCATGAGAGTGAATATGATATAGTTGATTATACAGTGTATATCTTCTAAAATCGGTGCCCTATTCAAGGAGGCCAATCCTTGCTTAAAAAAAAATTAAAAGAGAAATCATCCACGTGCATTGCAGGTGCCCTACCACTAGTATATACTAAATAACCAAAGATGATACAATCTTCAAGATATTACACTTAAAAATCAATTTCAATTATGCATTATCCCAATAGAACTATTAATAAAAAATTAAAAATTTATGGAGAGTTATGCATTTAACATAAAAATGAAAGATATTACTTTTGAATAGCTTTGTTTATACTTCCATGTGATATTTCACAAATTTTTTGTGCTTTGCGTTAATCATTCATATTTTATTGAGTAAATTCTTCTCTCCAATTTTTTAGCTAGCAAGGTAATAAGGCATTCTAGAGCACCTGACTAATTCCCCAACATATGCAATTAAATCCCTAGGTTGTCGTGACTCGAACTCATCATCTATCTTTCGAGAGGTAAGTTCCAAGTCATCTCATCCCTAATTTTTTTTTTTTGTCTTCACTGGGTTTCAACCATAACAAAGAAACTTTCTTCAAAAGAGAAGAATCGTTATCGTGAAAATTCGTTGCAAGAATAGAGACGAAAGTCTTGTAAAAAGTTAATGGCAATTTCTAGGAAATATTTCAAAAACATTACAGAAATTTTAGCATATTAAAGAAATTTATCAAAAATTCTTCAAAAATATTGAGCAAAACTTCCTGGAAACACCTTTATCATAATTTTTACTATTTTTTCATGATCTCAAATCTCATTTTTAAACATAGATATATAGCTGTTCTATTAACTTTTTGTGGATATTTTGTACCGTTAGCATTTTAATTGTTCATGAAAATATTCTAATACTTTAAATTGTTGTCTTTTAAGGTACATTCTTAATAAATTGTTTTATAATCCTATTCAATCTTATATCACCTATGCATCCTATTTTTCATGATATTTTTGGTCCATATTTCACATTTAGTATCCCTTAACACTTCCTACTTTCGTTTTCAATATTTACAACATAGTATTCTAATTAAACTGCAGTTATCTGCTAAGTAAAATAAGTATGTTTTTTTTTTTTTTTTTTTGGCCATTAGTTAGGGAAGGGTAGGGGTGAGGAGGTGTTTGTTAAGGTTTGAACCCTAGACCTAGCAACGGGTTAGTGTTGAGTCTACCTGTTCATCTATGAGACTTGAAATATTCTCTAGTCGTATTGTGAATTTAAAGAGATTTTGTATAATATAAAGAATTTAATTAATTAAAATTGTAATATGTTAAAAGCTTAGGTCCATTTAGTAAAAACAATAACCCTTGCTATGCACGTCGATTTATATAAGCTATAGACAATAATTGAAGTTATGTACGAATTTATATAATCTGAAATAATTTATTTGAACACTAATTATTATTATTATAATGTGGCACAGAAAAAAAAAAGAAAAAAAAAAAAGAAGACCAAATTGGAATCATAAGAGCATGTCTTCCTCTAACCATCCCATGAAAACAGAATTCAAATAAGCGTACAATCCGCAATAGTATATCTTTATATCCACGATTGAGTGAACTGAAAAGCCAAAAAGCAAGAATTATTCGTTTAACTTGGTTGCAAAGGACATGCCACGTGAGATAGGTTGGAAACGATAAGTGATGAAAGCCTGTAGGGTTTTGCATGTGAACTCACACAATTCATTGGTAAAAATGTATTATCCGGGGGGATTTTGCCTGTTGACAGATCGATTGGATATCGAGCGGAGTAAGCCCGTGGTATGCAGAAGAATACAAATAATAATAAATAAAAAAATCAATGATGACAGAAAATGAGGATTTTATTGGCCCTAACGTACTCTTTGTTTTCACAATAAGTACATATATGCCTACTATCCGAGCAGTAGCCTTATTGGTGTTAGCAGATGGAGTGAAACTCTTCGTTTCTATTCGCACAATCTTGAGTTTAAACTCGTACTTTGAATAGAGTTGGGTTCAGTTACGACTCATTTTTTTATGAAAAGTCCAACGAGGTAAGAATTGCTATGATTATGTCTAGACAGAGAGTTACACTGGTCTCGCGCCCCGGTTTTTGAGTGTCTAAGGTCATTTCGGCTCGAAGACCCTAAAACACGAAACTCTATCACTAGAACTCGTCCTCCTAGAAGGACAAGTGCGACTAGGTTTAAAAATTGATTTGACTAAGGGCTTTTTAGAAAAATAAGAGTTGCCACCTAACTTGATTAAGGTGAGTTAGGACACCTAAAACTAAGCGTTAATCCGAAGATTAAATTTAGGGTTTTTGGAAAAGATTTTTGAAAACTCCCTCATGAGAGGGTTTTTAAGAAAATAGGTTGTTTGGCAACCTTTGGAAAGATTTAAGCCCTTTTGGAAAATAACTCCATTTTGGTCATTTGAAAACAGAAATCTATGGTTCGGAAGTTGGTTACGTGTAGAAAAGATATCCTAAGATCATCACCCTATCCCGCCCTTTCGGTACCTACATGTCTAATCACCCTTTGTTCACTCACTAGAATAACCGGTTACCATTGTCCACTTAATATCCACTTTAGAATTTTGAAAAACAGGGTCTTGTCATTACTTTTCGGATGGATGATGCATGATGCATGTTTTTGGAAGAAGTTTGAAAATAATAAGGGTTTTAAGAGAGTTTGGAATAGAAACTTTGAATTGTTTAGAATTTTTTGAAAAAAGGATTGAAGTTGGAATAAAAGTTATGACCACACCATTTTAGGTTGCCTACGTATCTCATTTGGCGAGAATCAGGTCAATCGTAGTTCGGGCAAGAGCTCGATGGAAAATAGGCGCATTAGGGCTTGTGGGAGTTTTAAAGACACTTTTGGGTCTTTGAAGGGTTTAAGACACTTTGAGGTCTTTGGAAGTTGAAGACTCTTTGTGGTCTTGGAAGTTTTGACTTGAAATTGGATGGTGGAGTGATTTGAAAATATTTTTGGATCAACTTAAAGGAGTTTTGAAAAATGTTTTGGCATGACTCAAGAGAACCTGAAGTGTTTTTGAAGTCTTGTTTTGAAAACCTTGGAGGAATGTTTTGATGACTTAGTTTTTTAAAGTGGTTTTCGAAAATGGCTAAGGGTTTGAAGTCCTAATATGGACAACCTTAGAGGTTGTTCTTGTTTTATCACTTCTCCTTGGAATCTTTAACCATGAGAGGACTAGGGACACCTTAGGTTTGTGACTCTTTGAAAACACTTTTGGAAAGGTCTTGAAGAGGGAATGTAAGAACATTTGAAGAGTTTATGTAGTTGGTTTTTTGAAATCAAGAGAATAGGAGGTTTTGGAAAAATAAGCTATAAGGATAGTTTGAAAATTTGAATGATCATTTAGAAAAGGGTTCAAGAGTTGGAATCTTGAAGTATACTAACCTAGGTTGGGTTGGCCTAGGGTTAGGGGTGACCTAAGGTTAACTAAATTGGGTTAGGTTAACCTAGAGTTAAGATGACCTATGGTTAACTAACTAGGGTTAGGTTAACCTAAGGTTAAGGTGACCTAGAGTTAACTAACTAGAGTTAGATTGACTTAAGGTTAAGGTGACCTAGGGTTAACTAACTAGGGTAGGGTTAACCTAAGGTTAGGATGACTTAGGGTTAGGTTAACCTAAGGTGTGTGAACTAGGGTCAAGTTAACCTTGGGTTGGGCAACTAGGGTCAAGTTAACCTAGGGTTGGTCAACTAGGGTCAAGTTAACCTAGGGTTGGTCAACTAAGGTCAAGTTAACCTAGGGTTGGACAACTAGGGTCAAGTTAACCTAGGGTTGAATTAAAATATGGCCTTTGAGAGTTTGCTTGATGCACTTTTTGGAAAGAGTTTTGAAAAAAAAAACACGTTATACAATAGACTTGAGTTGGCAATCTTTTTGAAGATCATTTTCATGAAAATTTTGACTCTTAGCCAAGAGTATAGTTTATATGGTTGGTGATTGGAGACCATTCCAAGGAAGGTTTCCTTATGGCCATTATAACTTTTATCTTAATAAGAGTGAAGGTTTCAAAAATCAACATAAGGATGGCAATTTTTGAAAAATTATTTTTGATGCAAATATGGAGAGAATGCATTTTTGAAAATCACCTTTTGAGAAGGATTTTGAAAACCATTTTTTAAGGGGAGCATTCCATCAAGAGAGGGTTCATATGGCCAACAAAAGGGAGATCACTCAAGAGAGGGTTTCATGGAGCCATTCCAACCACTAAACTTGAGAGAATAGGAACCACAGAAATCAAAGAGTTTGAACATTATTCTTAGGCAAGCATAAAGAGAAAAGGGAACCATTCTAACAATTTAGGGCTCCTATGGCCAATATAAAGGGAGACCACTCAAGAGAGGGTTCCATGGGGCCATTTTAACCACTAAATTTTTGAGAGAATGGAAACCTTGAAAATTAGAGAGTTTGAAAGCAACTTTTATACAAGTTAAAATGTCATGATGTCAAAGTGAGAGTAAAGGGATTAGTAGGGGATTTTCTAAGGCATAATTTCTAAAGTCTCATCCTAAACTTCAAGGGGCCAACTCTTGGAACGATTTTGAAAAAATGTAGAACTTAAAAATGGCATAAAATTAAGAGCAATGTAAGCATTGTGGAGTATGACAATAAGCATAAAATGAAGCCAAGCACACAAGACATTATCAAAATAGCAATATGTAAGGGGTCATGATTCACATACAAGGCTTTTAGGCTACACCACATAAACAAGGAGCTCCTAGGTCATACCATCTTAAAGTAGGCTAGTGAGAGGTCCCCCTACACGGTGGCTCTCACTTGCTTTCCTCTAGGCATGATCTAAGAGCCCTCTTAGCTCAAGCATGCAAGAATGGGAGGTTGAAGATGGGGATTAAAATAGAGAATAGCCTAAGTAGGCTAGGAGGGAGAAGAGAAGAGTGGGGGAGAGTATAAATGTAAAAGGGATACCACCTTTTGCCTTCACTACACTTGTAATCTTCAATGGATGTCTTGATTAGAGCTTGAGTGACTTCAAGAGGGCTTCAGAGGCTAGAGTGGAGTGTGTAAGTGTGTATGAGGTATTGTTTATGGAGTGTATAGGCTTGAGAGAGGTAGAATCTAGCCTAAGTGTTGGAGGGGTGGAATATATATAAGGATTCGAGTTTATGGAGTGATTTTAGCATAACTTCGCATCAATTTCAGACCTGGAATATGCAAAGAGGGGAGGCCTCTATTTATAGGCAATCTGGAACAGGCCTTGCGCATGTAGGACATGTGCAGGTACTGTTCCATTGCCAGAATAACACGTGGCACCCTGTGTACTGGTTAAATCTCGACCGTTGATCGAAAGTCAGTCGATCTGATCAAAATTTGAGTGCATGTAGCATACGCTCCATCACCGAAAAAGTTCGTCCAAACTTTGCCTCGATAATTGAGTCAATCGGGAAGGTTTAAGGGGAATTGGTCGCACTCGGAATGTTCTCCTAGTGCTTCCGATGAACTTTCATGTTTTTAAAAAGTTTGAATTATGTTTGGAGGTGAGTGATATCGTCTTGGGAAGTATGCCAAAAAGGTCACTTTTGCGAAGCGTTTGTGATATGCTCCGGGGGTGTTTAAAAGTGGTTGTTTTCATTTCGTGTGAACGAGGCCTTCAAGAAGCGATCTATTCGATCAAACCATACCGATGGAAAGTACTCTAAAAATACTTTTAGGAATTCCCAAATTTACGCATTTCTCAAGTCATTTGACGATGCATTTTGATTAAGGAATCGGAGAAAAAATCAATCTTAATGGAGAGTCTGCGAGACACTCCAGGGGTTGCTAAAAGTTACAGTTTTCGCACCGTACGATGAAGGGCTTTAGGAAGCGATCTACTCGATCGAGCCGTATCGATGGAAAGATCTATGAACGAGCTTTCGGGAATTCCCTGATTTACGCATTTCTCAAGTCTGTTGACGGTGCGTTATTACCGAGGAATCGAGGAAAAAGACAATTTAGGCGAAGCGTCTGCGAGACGCTCTAGGGAACTGTTATCGCATCGTGTGAGTTTAGCATCATAGGGTCCTCCTTGGGTTAAACAAGGGCGTGTGGTGAAACCCTCTGCTCAAAATCCCAAGGCCGGTGCTGCTTCGGGGCATATTTGGGCTTCCAGGGGCAAAACTGTCATTTTGACCAGGGTTGGCTGTAAATGGTCAAGAATGGTTTGGTGCGTTGTGTTAAGTGTGTAGGGTTGTTCAAGGATGGTTTTGGGAGAGTCCTTTACCGTTCGGCGGGGTTCACGCAGTGTTGGGGTGTTTAGGGGCAAAATGGTCATTTTGACCGGAGTGGGCCGGAGTAGGACTGGATTTACCAAATTGCATGCAGGGGACGCCTAATGGTTTAACAACATTTTGGAAGGATGGACTTATCGTTTTGAGGGATTTTGAACTTTCCCAAAACGTGTTTGGAGGCTTAAAGGG
Source organism: Euryodendron excelsum (assembly GCA_033060915.1). NCBI lineage: Eukaryota > Viridiplantae > Streptophyta > Magnoliopsida > Ericales > Pentaphylacaceae > Euryodendron > Euryodendron excelsum. The sequence goes on from CM065379.1 coordinate 40,148,167, forward strand.
TAGATTTGGTCATTTTTCACTGAGTCGGGCTAGCAGGCGTCGGTGTTGACTTAGGTGTTGGTTCCCGAGACCGCCCAGTCTCGAAAAACTACCTGTGCGGTGTTGGTCTCCAAGAACACCCGGTCTTAGAGAACTACCTGTAAGAGTGGTGTTGGTTCCTGAAAACGCCTGGTCCCAGAAAGCTACCTGAAAGGGTGGTGTTGGTCGCTGAGAAAGCTCGATCTCGGAGAGCTACCAAATGACGGACATTCTACGTTGGCGGGCTAGTAGGCGCCAGAAGTGAACCGTCTGAAATTTTGATGAGGTATTGGTCCCCGAGATCGCTCGATCCCGGGAAGCCACCTGGATGGCGTTGGTTTCCGAGACCGCCCAGTTCGGAAAGCTGCCTGGAATGATAGTGCTTATGGCTTCGAAATGTCCTCGTGGACCCGAGAAGCGACCAGTTGACTGGATTGGAGATTGAAAGGCTCGCCTTGAGCGTGCATGTGTTGTGATGTTGGAAACCGATCCCGGTCGGGCCGCAGATTGCCGAGCGGGCAAAAATGAGGTGCTTACAACTGGTTATTCCCTTTTATCCTTTTTGCCCAACAAAAAAAAAAAAGTACATATTTGCCTATAACCCACTACCCTGGCTCACCTATCACTCTCGTTTAGTTTCAGACCAAAGCCACTATGAGGATTTTATTGGCCCTATCATACTATTTGTTTTCGTAATAAGTACATATATACCTACCATCGGAGGTGGTAGCCTAGTTTGTGTTGGTAGATGGAGTGAAACTCCTCATTTCTATTCATGTGGTCTCGAGTTCAAACTCGTGCTTTAGATGGGGCTGAGTTCAGCTATGACTTACTCTTTTACAGAGAGCCCAACGAGATAGAGGCTGTTATAATCATGCCCACACAGGTAATTGTACTCTAAAAAGTACAATTAGAGTCTCTAATTATAAGTTAATGTTAGTCATTATTTGTGTACTATTTATCATTTTAATATCAATATAATATTTTTCATGTTTTATACACCTTGAATAAATTTGAAGATAAAATCAAGCAAATTTAAGTAAAATGATGTATATTATCTATATGAGTGAGTGTGCATATTATATTATATTTTAATATGACATTACAGTATGTGTGTATATATTATGTGTACGTTTTAATATATGTGTATTATACTATAATATAGTATAGATATCTTATCATATAATAGTATAATATATATCATATATATTATAGATATCTTTGTTTTAGTGTAGATATCTTTATGTTAGTGTTCCTGTGCAGGTGGAGCGACCGAAAGTGTGAAGAAGAAGATAAGATAAGAAAGCAAAAGGAAGTGACGTGGGATGGCCATTGTTGGCCAACCAAATCATACATTCATCTTTTTTAATGCCTATAAATAGCAAAGGAGGAGAAGCCATTCAGAGAGAAAGGCCGAGAGCTATCTCTTACATTATTCAGTTTAGTTGCTAGGTGTAAATTTTCAATTAGTTTGTTCGTAGTTTTTTAATTAGTTTGGATCAAAGAATTCCGGCCTAGTCCGCTCGGTCAGGCCCAATAAAAATTAAGTAAGTGAAGCTGAGCTACAGCTCAGCCCAAATAATAAAAAATACGGTCAGGCCCACATTGCCGATCTCGTGCTGACCTGAGCCCAAGCCAAAAGACAGCGAGCCTAACCCACAAGGATAATCAGAGCATTTAATGCTTTAATCTCAACATTTAATGCGGAGATGACTCGCATTTAATGCAGAAGCAGCTCACCACGCGACGTCCTTACTCATGTTTGATCAGTTGGATTCTGACACGGCGGTAAAGCTGGACCCATGTCTGATCAGTCGGCGATGAATGATGTGGTCTACGAGATAAGTCATGATGACCCTAAAGTAGACACAAGGGTTAACACTCCATCGATTACACTATAAAGATCGAAGCCCCAAGAAGCAAGGTACGTACAATTGAATTCACGCATACACTGTCTTTATTCACTTCATTCTTTATTAAGATTGTTAACTTAATCATCGGAGTGTAATTGGTCTAAAGAGAGTCGACCCATTCTAACTTCTCTGCCTCTTTGCAGTAAGCTGGTGCTCTTTGATATTGGTTCGAGTGATCGGCCAGGCCTTCTAATAAATTTCACTTATAATTGGCGCCGTCTGTGGGAAGGTCAAGATAATCTTGAGTACCAATGTCCAAAGGAGAAGAGGAGTAGACCCCACTAAGCAAGGAAGTGAGACTTTCTCCAACCAAGACCATACCAATTCGGCAAACTGCCGATCTACCCTGGTAGACTGCCACCGAGATTGGACGAAGAGATCGGAAATCTGGTCCCCTACTAGGAGCCATCAGGAAGAACAAGACGGGTTGCGAAGAGATCCAGACTACATCAAGGAGCCAAACCTCCACAGAAGCCACCACTAGGACCTTGCCCCTTTACCCTCTAGTGGATGTGTCCTTAGCAACCATACACTCCATTCTGCTGAGCTGGAGCTTCGGCGACACGACGAAGAGATTGCCTACCTCACCTCTCAGGTTCGGGCTATGAGGGAAGTAATCTCTAGAAGAGATGGGAACGTCAAAGGAGGATTCCCGGATCTTTATATGAGTGGGTGTATATATTATATTATAGTTTAATATAATATTATAGTATGTGTGTGTATATATTATGTGTACGTTTTATGTCTATGTGTGTGTGTGTGTGTGTGTGTGTGTGTGTATTATACTATAATATACTATAGATATCTTATCCTATAATAGTTTATTATATATATATAATATCATATATATTATAGATATCTTTGTTTTAGTGTAGATATCTTTGTGTTAGTGTTCGAGTGTAGGAGGGGCGGTCGAAAGAGTAAAGAAGAAGATAAGAACATAAGATAAGATAAAAAAGCAAAAGGAAGTGACGTGGAATGGCCATTGTTGGCCAACCAAATCATGCATTCATTTTTTTGAATGCCTATAAATAGCAAAGGAGGAGAAGTCATTTAGAGAGAAAGGCCAAGAGCTCTCTCTTGTATTATTCAATTCAGTTGTTAGGTGTAAATTTTCAATTAGTTTGTTAGTAGTTTTTCAGTTAGCTTTCAACCTTTTCTTTACCATTATTCTGTCGTAATAAACACTTTTATTTATGAAGTTATTTTTTCACGCCGAGTCTTTTTCATACCATGAGTATCTTGTTTTATTCTTAGAGTTAATTGTGAAGATTATCTGAGAATCTTAGAATATTAACGGAGGTAATTGGGTCTTCATTGTTTTATCTTTAAAATCTTTCAATTCTTGGTAAATTAAATTCTAGATCTTTGATAAAACTTAGATTCATGACTAAATTTGATAATTTTTATATGAAAATCTTAGTTTGGTATAATTATTGTACAAAATAATGGTATAAATTGTTAACTATACGCATTGATTTTGATGATAACTAAACCTTGTGTTAGTTTACTAATACATTTAATTAGTGTGCAGATTAATAAGGATTATAATTTAGACTTAAAGTCTAATACATATCAAAATGGATGCCAACAATTCCAAGATTGCGCCATACATCAAAACAGAGCAATTACACCGATTCAAACTTCAAACAAATGATTTGCATTCGAAGAAATTGAAGATACTCAAAAGAAGATTTTATTAAGTGTGTAAAGACTCAATGAAGTTGACTTGCATTCGAAAAGATTGAAGGTGCTCAAAAAGAGAATTCATTATGATTGCAAAGTCTCTATAAAGAATTCAAAAGAAGATTTCATCAGGGCTGTGAAAATTCAATAAAGTTTATATGTATTGAAAATGCTCAAAAGTAGACTTCATCAAGCTTCTAAGGACTCAATGTAGTTAACTTGAACTCGAAGAAATTGAAGGTGATTTAAATGAAGAATTCATAATGTGCGCAAAGACTCCTTGAATAATCGAAGAGAAGATTTAGAAGAAACCAAATTAAATTCAATCCAAATTGAATTGAAGGCATTCTTGAATAATCACAATGGATTGAAAACTTTAAAGTATCATCATACCTTAAAGAGAAGACTACTTGAAGATCTTAAAGTGTTTTTGAAGTCATATTTAATCAAGGAAGGCTTGGAAGAATTTTTCTAGGTAATGTGTTGATACATGGGTTTGATATGTCGACACAAAGAAACAGTGGACAAAATCTGAAAAATGCAGGCTTGATGTGTCGACATGAAGCCAAGTGTCGACACATGAGGACTAACGACTATATTTTTAAATGTTATATTAAACTAGGCGCGCATTAAATGAGCCTCCAACTACCTTCAACGGGTGAAATCAGTTCAGGGTCTTATATACAAGCCTCCAAATGCATTTATGAACAAGAGATACAACATTCACTGATTAATTGAGCTGAAAATTCTCTTTGTCTTCAAGTTGGCATTTAGTGAGTTGTTCAATTCCCATCTCCTCTTCAGAGAGAGTTTATATTTTATTTGTATATCTTCATATACTTGTAAATGAGAGTTAGAGTGTTCTCTTGAGAAAGAAAAACACTTGTAAGTTAAAATGGATATTGGACAAAACCACTTGGTGGCTAGAAAAACTTGAGAAGAAGTTCTTATGTAAAAGTGAGCTGAGCACTTTGAAAATCAATATCTACTTTGTAATTAGAGATTGCATAGTGGAAGAAGACTTCAAGGGGATCTTAGGGTGAGGACATAAACCACAAGTAGTGGTTGAACCTTGGTAATTCTTGGTGTGCTTTCTTATGCTCTATTTTCATTTTATTATTGCTTGGATTGCATTGCATATATCTTGAATTACTGTTTCATTGACTAGATCAATTTTAATTAATGTTAATTACTTTAATTTTTGAAAAACTCAATTCACCCCCATCTTGGGATACCTTTTGGGCCAACAATTGGTATTAGAGTTTATATTTCTGTTTTAGACTTAACATCTTAGAAATAGATCCATGGCAACCAACTTTGGAAGCTCTTTCGATGAGGGTTGTCACGCCCCAATTTTTAGCCAAGTCCTTTCGGCTTGGAAAAGAAACACGAAACTCTGTTATTAGAACTCATCTTCTTAGAGAAACGAATGCGGCTAGATTTAAACTTAAAATTAGTTTGATTAAGGGCTTTCTAGAAAATAGGAGTTGTTACCTAACTTGATTGAAGTGATTTAGGTCACTTAAAACTAAATATAATCCTAAGATTAAACTTAGGGTTTTAGAAAAAGATTTTGGGAAGCTTCCTCAGAAGAGGGTTCTTTTAAGAAAATAGATTGTTTGGCAACCTTTGAAAAGTTTTAAACATTTTTTTAAAATAACTCCATTTTGGTCATTCAAAAACAGAAATCTATGGTCTGGGGGTTGGTTACGTGTAAGGAAGATATCCTATGATCATCACCCTACCCTGCCCTTTTGGTACCTACATGTCTAATCACTATTTGTTCACTCACTAGAATAACCAGTTACTATTGTCCACTTAAGATCCACTTTAAAGTTTTCAAAACGGGGTTTGGTCATCACTTTTTGGATGAATGATGCATGATACAAGTCTTGAGAAAAAAGTCTGCATAACATGAAAGTTTGATGGAATTTGAAATAGAAATCTTGAATGGATAAAAAGTTTTGGAAAAGGAGCTTGGGTAGAAATAACAGTGATGACTGCACCATTTTAGGTAATCTGCGTATCTCATTTGGCGAGAATCAGGTCATTCATAGTTTGGGCAAGGGGTCGATAGAAAAGAGGCACATTAGGGTCTTTGGAAAGTTTTGAAAACACATTGAGGCCTTTGGAAAGATTTGAAGACACTTTGTGGTCTTCAAAGATAGAGAACTTGAGAGTTTAGAAAAATGCCTTTGAAATAGGACTTGGGATTTTTTAAAGTGTTTTTGAAATTGAATTTGAAGACAGTTTTGAATAATTTTGGGATTGACTCAAGGAGTTTTGAAATATTTTTGAGACGACTCAAGAGAGCTTTGGAAAAGCTTTATAATAACTCAAAAGAGTTTTGAAAATATTTTGAAATCTTGTTTTGAAAACCTTGGTCATAGGATTTTGAAGTGCTTTAATAAACTTGTCTTCAAAATGCTTGTGAAAATGGTTTTTGAAAACACCTAGAGCTTCAGAACCCTAATATGGACAACCTTGAAGGTTGTACTTAATGTATCACCTTCCCTTGGAATCCCTAACCATAAAAGGGGTAGGGACACCTTAGGATTGTGAGTTCTTGAAAATATTTTTTGAAATAGTTTTTGGAAAATATTAAGTGTCTAGCCATTTTAGTTGAGACAAATGTAAAAGAACTTCTTGGAGACATTTTTAAAGGTAGAGTGTGGGAATATTTGAAAATGTTATGGAGTTGATTTTTGAAATCTTAAGAGAGTAGGAGGTTTTTGAAAAATATGTTATGAAAATAGTTTTTGAGTTGAAAGATTATTTGAAAATGGGTGTTTGAATTGGAATCTTGAAGCTTACTAACCCAGGTTGGGTTGACCTAATGTTAGAGTAACCTAAGGTTAACTAATTTGGGTTAAGTTAACCTAGGGTTAAGGTGACCTAAGGTTAACTAACTAAGGTTAGGTTAACCTAGGGTTTGGACAACTAAAGTTAAGTTGGACTAAGGTTGGATTAACCTAAGATTAACTAACTTGGGTTAGGTTAACCTAGGGTTGAGGTAACTAAGGGTTAACTAACCATGGTTAGGTTAGCCTAGGGTTTGGTTGACATAAGGTTGGATAACTAGGGTCAAGTATACCTAGGGTTGGAAGGTGGTTTTATGCATTTTTTAAAGGGATTTTGGAAAACAAATCATGTTATGCAAATGACTCTTGTAAACAAACCTATTGAAGATCATTTCTATGAAAATTGCCTCTAGTCAAGTATATGGTTCATATGGTTGATGTTTGAAAACGATTCTGAAAAAGATTTCCTTAGGACCATTATAACCTTTATCTTGAAAAGAGTAGAAACTTTGAAAATCAACATAGCAATGATAACTTTTGAAAAACTATTTTTAATGAACTTTTGAAAACCATATTTAAGAATAAGGTTTTGAAAACTATTTTTAGAAGAGGAAACCATTCTAACAAGTTAGGGTTCCTATGGACAATGATAAGGGAAACCACTCAAGAGAGGGTTTCATGGGATCATTCCAACCACTAAACTTGTGAGAATAGAAATCTTAGAAATCGAAGAGTTTGAAAATCATTTTTATACAAGAATAGAAGAAAAAGGGAACCATTCTAACAAGCTAAGGTTCTTATGGCCAAGAATAAGGGAGATCACTCAAAAGAGGATTCCATGGGGCCATTCCAACCACTAGACTTGTAAGAATAGAAACCTTAGAAACTAATAAGTTTGAAAATCATTTTTATGCAAGTTGAAATACAAGGATGCAAAAATGTGAGTTAGGGGTTAATGGAGAGCTTTTCTAAGGCATGATTACTCAAGATTTCATCCTAAACCTCAAGGAACCAACTCTTAGAAACGCTTTTTAAGAGAACATCTAAATAAAGAGCTTGAAAATGATATGAAAATAGGGATAGTGCAAGTTTTGGAAATCATGGTTGTAAACATGAAAATAAAGCCAGGCACGCAAAATATGAACAAGATAGTCATATGCAAAGGGAGTCATGAATTCATACAAGGCTAGGGGACCACACCACATAATCAAGGTGCTCCAAGGCCATACCATCTTAAAGTAGTCTAGTGAGAGATACCCATACCCAATGGCTCTCACTAGCTTTCCTCTAGGCATGAACTAGGAGCTTTCTTGTCTCAAGCATGTAAGAATGGAGGGTAGAAGATATGGATTAAAATAGAGAATAGCATAAATATGCTAGGAGGGAGAAGAGAAGAGATGAGTGGGGGATGGCAAAAAATGTAAAAGAGAATAGCACCTTTTGCCTTCAAACACTCTGAAACTTTATTAAATGCCTTGACTTAAGCTTGGATGTCCTTGGAAGGGGCCGGAATAAGGTCTTCTATGGCATGGAGAGCCTTGTAGGTGAGGTGTATGGGCTAGAGTGAGGTGGAATACAACCTACGTGTTTGGAGGGAAAGATATATGGAGGGTTTCGGATTTCTGGAGCTGTTTGTGTAGAGTTTCGTTACAATTTTCAATTCTGAAATATGCAAAGGGGGAGGCCTATATAGGCAATTTTGGAGAGACCTGGAGCAGATAGTACATGTGTTACATGCACTAGTACCGTTCCATTGGCAGAATGCCATGTGGCACCCACTGTACTGGCTAAATCTTAAGGGCTAAGTGAATTTTGATCGATCTGATCAAAATCTAGGCACATATAGTATACGCTTTGTCGCTGGGAGTGTTCGTTTAAACTTTGCCTCAATAATTGTGCCAACCAGGAAGGTTTCTCGTAAACTTTTGAGTTTTCAGAAAGTTTGAATGGTGTTCAAAAGTGTGAGATATCGTTTCGAAAAGTGTACATGAAATCACATTTTTGCAGGGCATCTGTGGTACGTTCCGCGGGGGTTCAAAAGTAACTGTTTGTGTACTGCATGATCGAGGCCTTCTGGAAGTGACCTCTTCGATTGAACCGTATCGATGGAAAGTGCTCTGGAAATACTTTCGAGAATTTTCTGATTTAAGCATTTCTTAAGTAGTTTGACAGTGCGTTACAATCAAAGAATTGGAGAAAAAGTCAATATTGGCGGAGCGTCTGTAAGACGCTTTAGGGGTTGCCAAAAGTAGCGATTTTTGAGCCACGCAATAAAGGGCTTCGGGAAGCGATCTCTCCGATCGAGCCATATCGATGGAAAGACCTATGAATGAGCTTTTGGGAATTCTCTAGTTTACGCATTTCTCAAGTTGTTTGACAGTGCGTTACAACCAAGGAATTGGGAGAAAAGAAAATCTTGGTGGAGCGTCTCGCAGATGCTCTAGGGGGACTTTCGGTGAGTCGGGAGTGTTTAATGTCATAAGGTTCACCTCGGGTTAAACAGAGGTGTATGATGGGACCTACCTTTCAATATTCTAGGACCGGTTGCAACATGGTTATTTTGACCGAGCTCGGTTAAAAAGGTCAGGAATGGGTCGGAGCATGCCGGGTCGTTTAGGGATGATCTTGGAAAAGTTTTTCACTGTTTGGTGGGAGTTATATTGTGCTAGGGCATTCAAGGGTAAAACGGTCATTTTAACCGAAATGGGACCGGAATTGGATGAGATGGCATGTTAAGTACGCCTAACTACCTCGTATCACTTTGGAAAAGTGGACTTAACGTCTTAAGGAATTTTAAACTTTCTCAAGATGTACCTGGAGGCCTAAAGGGCAAGTTTGGTCATTTTTCACTAAGTCAGGCTAGCAGACGCCGGTGTTGACCTAGGTGTTGGTTCCCTAGACTGCCCGGTCTAGGAAAGCTACCTGTGCAGTGTTGGTCCCTGAGACCGCCCGGTCTCAGAGAGCTACCTGTAGGGTGGTGTTGGTTTCTGAGAACACTTGGTCTCCAAAAGCTACCTGTGAGGGTGGTGTTGGTCTATGAGAACGCCTAATCTCGGAGAACTACTAAATGACGGACAATCTACATTAATGGGCTAACAGGCGCCAGAAGTGAACCGTCTAGAATTAGATAAGGTGTTGGTCTCCGAGATCGCCTGATCTCGGAAAGCTACCTGAATGGCGTTGGTTCTCGAGACTGCCCGGTCTCAGAAAACTGCCTGGAATGCCTAGGGGCATAATGGTCTTTATAGCTTCAATTAGGCCTTATGGGTCTGGGAAGCAACTAGTTAACTGGATTGGAGTTTGAAAGACCCATCTTAGGCTCGTATGTATTATGATGTTTGAAAACTGGATCCGGACGGGCCGGAGATTGTCGAGCATGCAAAAATGGGGTGCTTACAAAGGTCAATTTAACAACAGACCAGCTATGTTTAATGGCACCAATTACAACTATTGGAATAATAAAATGAGAATCTTTATTCAATCGATAAATTATGAATTATGGAGAATTATAGTGAATGGTTCCAAAACCCCTACGAAAATAGTAGAAAGAATTGATATCCCTAAGCCCGAATCCAAATAGGATGAGGATGATTTGAAAATGTTGCAATCTAATGTCAAAGCGATGAATATTTTATATTATGTACTTGATCCTAACGAATTCAATCGCATCTCTACTTATGAATTAGCCAAAGAAATATGGGATAGACTAGAGGTAACACATAAAGGTACTATTCAGGTTAAGAAATCTAAAATCAATATCTTAGTACATAGTTATGAATTATTTAAAATGAAAACGGATGAATCTATTACTGAAATGTTCACAAGGTTCACTGATATTATTAATGGTTTGAAGTCTCTTGGAAATGTGCATCCTAACAATGAGCAGGTAAGAAAGATCTTAAAGTCACTGCCAAAGACTTGGGAAGCTAAGGCCACGACAATTCAAGAAGCAAATGACCTCAACATATTACCTCTTGAAGAACTCTTGGACTCTCTCGTGACGTACGAATTAACTCAAAAGCAACATGCCCAAAATGATGAAGAAAAGAAAAGGAGGACAGTAGAATTCAAGTCTACCAGCCAAGAAGAAAAATCGACAAGTGATGAGAATGATGATGAAGACATTGCTCTCATCACACGAAAATTCAAGAGGTTCATGAAGAAGAAATGAAAAGATGGAAAGAAGCATGAAGCCAAAGGAGATTTTAGCAAAGAATCAACCATTATATGCTATAAATGTAAAAAGTCTAGTCATATAAAGGCTGAATGCCCCCAGCTCAAAAAGAAAGGAAATAAAAACCAAAGGAAAAGTGTAATGGTAGTTATGACATGGAATGACGATGAAGAATCTGACTCCGAAAAAGAAGCCGAACCTCAAGAGGTGACTAATCATTGTCTCATAACTCATGAAGAAGACAATGAGGTATCAAATTCAAACCCATCTCAATTTATTACCAATGGTTCTGTTTCTTTTTTCCTTTTCCCTAAACAATGGGAGATGGTAATGACTCTCTAGATTTAGTATTTTTATTGTTGATAGCATTCCTTATGCATCTCACTAGTACATAGCCAGTATTGATCTGTTTGCTCCCTGTAGGAGCCATTCCCCATGGGGACCAATATCCGATTAAAAATGGGCAAAGCTCGAAGCAATGTCAATGAGGAGAACCAGCACCAAGGGAGCCCATCAAATTCTGTAAATGGAGTGGACTCTCCCAACACATCGGACACTTCTGGTTCTGCGAGGGAGTCTGATTGAGGAAGCCACTTTCCAAAGACACTAACTGTTAGGGAGGCATTGCCATGGTACACAATCATGTCCACCCCATTCTATGTTGCAGGGTTTCCATTTCTTTTGGTCCATATCAATTTTGAAGCCAGAACACAATCAATTTGATTTACAGTTTTCTTGGTTCTGTAAAAAAATTTCACTTCAGAACCAAGTGATTTTGAAGACTGCATCTGAATGATATAATTGTACTACAGTGTATAGAGTTTCCAAGGAAGTGCGCATTCAACTTGAGGTTGCTTCTTTGCTCTTCATTGTCTCATTTTAATTTTGCTTAGTATCTCCTCTCTCTCTCTCTCTCTCTCTCTCTCTCTCTCTCTCTCTCTCTCTCTCTCTCTCTCTCTCTCTCTCTCACAAAATCTCTCTCTCACAAAATCCTGCTGGAGGTTTGGAGTTATTGTGAGCCATGTTAATAGAATGTTGGTGTATTTTGTGAACTATTTTATACCCTGATGCTGGCACTTCTGAGTGTAGATGTGGGTTCAACTTTTAAACAGAAAATGAGTCAGGATTTGGCTCAAGGGAATAAATTAATGTGTTTTTTTCTTTTTTGAGTTTGCAAATCAATGGAAGTTTAAGGCTACACTCAAGTATTATCTATAGGGATTGGGTCCCTTATTGCATAGGTTAATGTCAATAAATTCCAAGAAAGAGGAGGAATGAGATTATTTTTTTTCTTCTCTGAAAGGGGGAATGTGATCATCATATTATTAAGGGAAATGTTAACGACAAATGAAACATCAATCGAATGAACAATCTCACACCATGGAAGCGCCACATTTCAATGGATTTAAAAGTTAGAACCGAAACTGCGAAGTGCCGGTTCTGTTGCCTTCCTGCTTTTGCAAGCGGGCCAATGTACTTTTTTTTAATAAAAAACTACCCTCATTTGATAGAGACAGCATGGAATAAGAAAAAAATATTTAATATCCATATGATGAAGAAAGAGAATGCTCCGTCTTTGGTTCTTTAGTTTTCACTGTATATGTTATAATACATAATTACATATACACATATATGTACGTATATATATATAACAGAGAAATAAATTTACAGACAAATGTAGTGGTGAAGTGGAGAGAAAGAGACCGAAATGGAGGCGATATTTCTGGATGTCGCCGAAAGTGCTGGCTAACTTAAGGCCTTACTGTCACCGATATCAATGGGGTCAGTATTTGTCCATTGCCAGAAAGAATTAGAGTGGAGGAGTGACGATGGTGAAGGGCTAACTGTTGCCCGAATCAATGGGGTGAAGGATTTGGCATTTCCCTCATTCTCTCTGCAAACTGACCATCTTCATCATCTTCATTTCCCCTCCATATCTCCCTCACAGCACTGCCCTTCTTCCCTGTTGACCACCATCACAATATCATCCTAGAGAGATTCATATAGTTTGAAATACACATAATAGGAGCACCTTTCAAAACTTTTTCTTCTAGATGTG